>JARQOD010000001.1:132719397-132948254 GCA_033576555.1 Oophaga sylvatica | reverse complement strand
GGGTCCACAATCCTTGGATTCGGTTAGGACATGTTCCATCCCAAGGTCTGACTGGGTCCTGGCTTCCACTATGTTAACCAAGTGTGCCGTCAATGAGATGTAGCATCCCTGGCCACAAGCACTTGTCTAAGTGTCCGTGGTTAGGTGTACTTTCCCAGTAACTGCATTGTTGAGGGCACGGGTAATGTTGTGGGACACGTGCTTGTGTAATGCCGGGACGGCACAGCAGGAGAAATAGTGGCGGCAGGGACAGAGTACCTTGTTACGGCCGCCGTCATCAGGTTGCGGAAAGCTTCCGTCTCCATGAGCCTAAAAGGCAACATTTCCACCACAAGCAGACGAGAAATATGAGAATTGAATACTGTGGCCTGTGGGGTGTTGGCTGCGTATTTCTCTTATGTTCCAATGACTGGGTATGGACAATTGAAGGCTGCGCTGGGACAAGGACGTGGACGCGCTTGATGATGGTGCTATTTGACTGTGGGCAACGGCAGGTGCATGGCAAGAGGCCTCTTCGCATGCACTGTGGACAGGGGACTGGCTTGCACGCACTACAGTGGAAGAAGCAGTGATGTCACCCGTAGACACTGTTCCTGGAGCCTGGAGTTGGGCCCACAAAGTCTGATGCTTTGCTGCCATGTGCTTGATCATGCTGGTGGTGGTAAGGCTGGTAGTTTTGCTGATGCTGGCATGACAGGTGTTGCAAATGGCCTGTTTGGGTTATCGGCAGAGTCTTTAAAAAATAACCAGACTCGGGAAGACCTAACAGTTGGACTGGCATCTTCTGTCAGGTTGGTGTTACGGGTAACGGTTGCACGCCTTCTGTCTGCAGCCATCACACTGCTTCTTCCTGCCTGAAGTTGTGCGATTCCTACCTCCCCCTGTGTGCTGTTGTCCTCACTCTGCATGTCTTCCTGCCAGGTTGGGTCTGTTACTACATCATCCACCACTTCATCTTCCACTTCTCCACCCTAGTCCTCCTCCTGACTTTCCGGCAATTGTGTCTCATCATCATCCACCTCTTGTGACCATGGCTGCTCAAAGATTTGTGCAACGCTACATGGAATATCATCTTGCCCCGCTTCTAGTGGAGCGGGCGAGAGGCACGAATCTCCAAATGGAAAACTGAACAGCTCTTTAGAGTGTCCGAGTGTGGGATCAGTTGTCTCAAGGCACTCAGCATGGTGGGAGGAAGGAGGATCAGGGTAAGGAATATGCAGTCCAGATTCACAGCTGCTGTGACTTGACCGTATTGAAGACAGGGTGCTGGTGGATAAGTAACTGGAAGTATTATCCGCTATCCAACCAACAACCTTTTCACACTACTCGGACTTCAATAGTGCTGTCTTGCTGCGGTCACCTAGGACTTCGGACACTAAGGTCAAGCGAAAAGATGTGGGTGTTTTCGGTGGGCCAATTTCAGCTTGCCCACAGCCTCGGCCTGCACCATCACCATCACGTCCACTTCCCCGTTCCTTGCCACGCGCCTTACCCATTCTAAATGGAATAGAATATTATACACGTTCACTACAAAAGGGTGATTTGGGAGTCAACTTGTATGTGATACGTGTGCTTGAAAACCACACTTTTACCTATCTGGACTTTAGGTAAAAATGTTTTTGTCCTTATCAGATTTAATAATTTCGTTAACAGACTGCAAAAAAAAAATACAATGTTTTGGCCTAAACTGGCCAAACTTTGAGCACGCACAGATATGAGCAGGCACGGAGATATCACTGACAATTTTTTTTTGTTTTTGGGGATAAATAGTGCTGTATATAAGTACAGTTTCACCCAGGACACAAAAAAGAAAATTGCCTTAAACTGCCCAGACTTTGAGCAAACACAGATATGAGCTGCCACGGAGATACCAGTTCGACAAATGTGTGGCCTGTATTTATTTTATTTTTTGCGAAATACTGCTGTATATAAGTACAGTGACACGTAGGACAAAAAAAAGAAAACTGCCGTAAACTGGCCTAAGGGCTCATACTCACTTGCTGGAAAAAAAATGGTCAGAATATGTGCAATTGACATGCGATTTGCATGCGATTTTTTTATAGCACCATCTATTGCATTAGCGATTATCATGCCAAAATCGCATCAAATCGCAGCATGTTGCGATTTTTTTCTCACACCGATTTCGGCTGAGAAAAAAAATCGCAAATGAGATGTCACCTATTGAATAACATTGGTCCGATTTGAATCTGATTTTTTATCGGCTGAAAATCATCCGTTTTCGGCTCAAGTGAGTATGAGCCCTTACTTTGAACACACACAGATATTAGCTGACCACGGAGATACCAGTATGACAAATTTGTGGCCTGTATTGTTTTCATTTTTTTGCGAAATACTGCTGTATATAAGTACAGTGACTCCCAAGACAAAAAAAAAACTGCCATAAACTGGCCAAACTTTGAGCACACACAGAAATGAGCTGCCACAGAGATAACAGTACGACAAATGTGTGTTTTTTTTTTGCGAAATACTGCTGTATATAAGTACAGTGACACCCAGGACAAAAAAAAGAAAACTGCCGTGAACTGCCCAAACTTTGAGCACACACAGATGTAAGCTGCCACGGAGATACTAGTATGACAAATGTGTGGCCTGTATTTTTTTTTAGTTTTTTGCTAAATACTGCTGTATATACGTGCAGTGACACCCAGGACAAAAAAAAAAAAAACTGCCGTAAACTGGCCAAACTTAGAGCACACACAGAAATGAACTGCAACGGAAATACCAGTATGACAAATGTGTGGCCTGTATTTTTTTACAAAATACTTCTGCATATAAGTGCAGTGACACCCAGGACAAAAAAAGAAAACTGCCGTAAACAGACCAAACTTTGAGCACACACAGATATGAGCTGCTACGGAGATACCACTACGACAAATGTGTGGTTGGTATTATTTTTATTTTTTTTGTGAAATACTGCTGTATATAAGTACAGTGACACCTAGGACAGAAAAAAGAAAACTGCCATAAACTGGCCTAGCTTTGAACATACACAGATATGAGCTGCTATGGAGATACCACTACGACAAATGTGTGGCTGGTATTTTTTTTTATTTTTTTTGCGAAATACTGCTGTATATAAGTACAGTGACACCCAGGACAGAAAAAAGAAAACTGAAATAAACTGGCCTAGCTTTGAACACACACAGATATGAGCTGACCACGGAGATACCAGTATGACAAATTTGTGGCCTGTATTGTTTTCATTTTTTTGCAAAATACTGCTGTATATAAGTACAGTGACACCCAAGACAAAAAAACTGCCATAAACTGGCCAAACTTTGAGCACACATAGAAATGACCTGCCACAGAGATAACAGTACGACAAATGTGTGGCCTGTATTTTTTTTATTTTTTTGCGAAATACTGCTGTAAATAAGTACAGTGACACGCAGGACAAAAACAAGAAAACTGCCATAAACTGGACAAACTTTGAGCACACACAGATATGAGCTGCCATGGATATACCAGTATGACAAATATGTGGCCTGTATTTTTTTAATTTTTTTCACGAAATACTGCTGTATATAAGTACAGTGACACCCAGGACAAAAAAAAGAAAACTGCCGTAAACTGCCCAAACTTTGAGCACACACAGATATCAGATATGAGCTGCCATGGATATACCAGTATGACAAATGTGTGGCCTGTATTTTTTTAAATTTTTTGGCAAAATACTGCTATATATAAGTACAGTGACACCCAGGACAAAAAAAAGAAAACTGCCGTAACCTGCCCAAACTTTGAGCACACACAGATATGAGCTGCCACGAGATACCAGTATGACAAATGTGTGGCCTGTATTTTTTTTTTTTTTCGTTTTTTGCTAAATACTGCTGTATATACAGTACAGACTAAAAGTTTAGACAAACCTTCTCATTCAAAGATTTTTCTGTATTTTCATGACTATGAAAATTGTAGAATCACACTGAAGGCATCAAAACTATGAAGCAACACATGTGGAATTATACAATACACTTTACAAAAAAGTGTGAAACAACTGAAAATGTCTTATGTTCTAGGTTCTTCAAAGTAGCCACCTTTTGCTTTGACTACTGCTTTGCGCGCAGAAAAAGTGAACAGATGGACACTACATGCCTGGTTCCCACCGTGAAGCATTGAGGAGGTGGTGTGATGTGTGGGGGTGCTTTGCTGGTGACACTGTTGGGGATTTATTCAAAATTGAAGGCATACTGAACCAGCATGGCTACCACAGCATCTTGCAGCGACATGCTATTCCATCCGGTTTGCGTTTAGTTGGACCATCATTTATTTTTCAACAGGTCAATGACCCCAAACACACCTCCAGGCTGTGTAAGGGCTATTTGACCAAGAAGGAGCGTGATGGAGTGCTACGCCAGATGACCTGGCCTCCACAGTCACCAGACCTGAACCCAATAGAGATGTTTTGAGGTGAGCTGGACCGCTCACCGCTTCAATTTTGAATAAATCCCCAACAGTGTCACCAGCAAAGCACCATCACACCACCTCCTCCATGCTTCACGGTGGGAACCAGGCATGTAGAGTCCACCGTTCACCTTTTCTGCATGCAAAGCAGTAATCAAAGCAAAAGGTGGCTACTTTGAAGAACCTAGAATATAAGACATATTTTTAGTTGTTTCACACTTTTTTGTAAAGTGTAATGTATAATTCCACATGTGTTAATTTATAGTTTTGATGCCTTCAGTGTGATTCTACAATTTTCATAGTCATGAAAATACAGAAAAATCTTTGAATGAGAAGGTGTGTCCAAACTTTTGGTCTGTACTGTACATGCAGTGACACCAAGGACAAAAAAAAAGAAAACTGCCGTAAACTGGCCAAACTTAGAGCACACACAGAAATTAACTGCCACGGAGATACCAGTATGACAAATGTGTGGCCTGTATTTTTTTTACAAAATACTTCTGCATATAAGTGCAGTGACCCCAAGGACAAAAAAAAAAGAAAACTGCCATAAACTGGACAAACTTTGAGCCCACACAGATATGAGCTGCCATGGATATACCAGTATGACAAATGTGTGGCTTGTATTTTTTAATTTTTTTTTTGCAAAATACTGCTGTATATATGTACAGTGACACCCAGGACAAAAAAATGAAAACTGCCATAAACTGGCCTAGCTTTGAACACACACAGATATGAGCTGCAACGGAGATACCACTACGACAAATGTGTGGCTGGTATTTTTTTTATTTTTTTTGTGAAATACTGCTGTATATAAGTACAGTGACACCCAGGACAGAAAAAAGGCTGCCTTATACTAGCCAAACTTTGAGCAGACACAGATATGAGCTGCCACGGTGAAACCAGTATGAAAAATGTGTGGCCTGTATTTTTTTAGTTTTTTGCTAATTACTGCTGTATACTGTATATGCACAGTGACACCCAGGACTAAAAAAAAAGAAAACTGCAGTAAACTGGCCAAACTTAGAGCACACACTGAAATGAACTGCCATTGAGATACCAATATGATAAATATGTGGCCTGTATTTTTTATTTTTTTTGCAAAATACTTCTGTATACTGTATATGTACAGTGACACTCAGGAAAAAAAAAAAGAAAACTGCCATAAACTGGCCAAACTTTGAGTACACACAGATATGAGCTGCCTTGGAGATACCAGTATGACAAATGTGTGGCCTGTATTTTTTTTTGCGAAATACTGCTGTATATAAGTAAAGTGACACCCAGGAGAAAAAAAAGAAAACTGCCGTAAACTGGCCAAACTTTGAGCACACACAGATATGAGCTGCTACGGAGATACCACTAAGACAAATGTGTGGCTGGCATTTTTTTTATTTTTTGTGAAATACTGCTGTATATAAGTACAGTGACACCCAGGACAGAAAAAAAAAAACTTCCATAAACTGGCCTAACTTTGAACACACACACATATGAGCTGACCACGGAGATACCAGTATGACAAATGTGTGGCCTGTATTTTTTTCAGTTTTTTGCTAATTACTGCTGTATATACGTACAGTGACACCCGGGACAAAAAAAAGAAAACTGCCGTAAACTGGCCAAACTTAGAGTACACACAGAAATTAACTGCCACGGAGATACCAGTATGACAAATGTGTGGCCTGTATTTTTTTTTTTGCGAAATACTGCTGTATATAAGTACATTGACACCCAGGAGAAAAAAAAGAAAACTGTCGTAAACTGGCCAAACTTTGAGCACGCACAGATATCAGCTGGCACGACGATACCACTACAACAAATGTGTGCTCTTTTTTTTAATTTTTGGGTAACTAGTGCTATATATCAGTACTGTGACACCCAGGACAAAAAAAGGAAAACTGGCCTACATTGGCCAAACTTTTAGCACGCACAGATATCAGCTGGCACGGAGATACGACTACGACAAATGTGTTTTTTTTTCTTTTTTTGGGGGGTAAATACTGCTGTATATAAGTACAGTGACACTCAAGACAAAAAATGAAACCGCCGTAAACTGGGCAAACTTTGAGCACGCACAAATATGAGCTGGCATGGAGATACCACACCAACAAATGTGTGGCCTGTATTACAATTACACCTGGAGCTAGCTATATACGGCCAATATATCATACAGGTAGCAGCAGCAGCACCAGAACACAGGAAGGGAATGTACCCTCTTAATGTATGCAATAATCTATGTACACAAATACAGTGCCTGCAGGCCTTGCACTGATGTGTATAGAGCGACGTACACTACCTTGCCTACCTAACACTGGAACCTATATTTTCCGGAATTAGTCCTTAGAAGGACTGTTGGTTTAGCTGGATTTGAGTAGTCTAGGATGGTAGATCCCACACTGACTAAGAAATCACCAAATCTGACCCTATCTCGGCAGCAGCTCTCCCTACACTATCTTAATCCGTAGCTGAATGCGCCGAGCAGGGCGGCGTCCTGTCTCTTATACCCTTGACGATGCTGTGCGGCCAGCCAATGACTGCACGACCACAACAAAAATGGCTGCGGCATTTCATTGCCTGGCAGACAATCCCTGCATTGTGATTGGGTCTGTAAAGTCCGCCAAGCTGGGTGGAGACCCGAGTTCCCGCCGAGTAATCCTGGAAATGCTCGGTGCTCACCGAGTAAACCGAGTACCGTGATACTCGGGTGAGTAACAAGTAGTGGCGAGCATGGTTGCTCATCACTAGTAAAGACAGAAGCTGAGAGACAAATTTTGATTGAAAATGATGATGACAATGTTAAAGACACATTGAGAGTTGATAGGTCACAAGATTGTGAAAGGAAAAGCCGGGGGGCAAAGTTATCCTGGAACTGGAGTGGTGGGGGTAGAGAAACACCACTTGTTGGGAGAATGGGCAGAAGAGAGTGAGGATAAGCACTGATCTCAATAGGTAGAAATATGCTTACTCCTCCATGTCAGGTAAGAATTTGAGGTTAATAGTGGGAGAAAGTAAAATACATGAAACATTCCCCTTTGCAAGGATTTTTTCCATGCATACTGCATGTCTCATGTTAAGATATTAGCTTGTAGAATTATTTTCAGCCTACCATTTTTCTTTGTATTCTAAAGCTTGCACATAATGTTTCCAGAATCAATAAATTAATATTTCTAAAAGGTAGCATGAGAATACTACTGCACAATGTAGTATTTCATATTCTTTTCATGCTCACTGTATAAGGGGAAAAGCAGATAGAGAAGAAATGAAACAAAATTAATTAGTTCAATGGGAGGACAATAGATGATGTGATAGCTAACAAAATACAATTAAATGCGCTTAATGCTTAAGAGAATTAATCAAAATGTTCTACTATTTTATGAGATTTGTAAAGTACAATGATGCTCTCAAATTTTAGATATACCTCTTATTATTAAACCAATATTCTACAGATCATTTTGGTTGCTCATTGGGTTCTAGATCTAATATCGTTAATATGTGTAAATACAATTATTCTTAGTAGGGGTTTATCCATGAGTTCAGCCCCCCTAAATATAGTATCCTCACTCTGTATTTGTTTTTCATACATTTTACCATGTCCCTGGACAACTGTATGATGTTCCTATCCCGCTGAGCCACGTATTCAATAAGCACTGGTTAGCTTCGGTTGTGACTAGAGTTGAGCGAAACAGGTCGGTCAGATTCATAAATCGCCGACTTTCGCCAAAGTCGGGTTTTGCCGAGTGAAACCCGACCATAGCGTGAAATCGGCCATGCGGTCGTCAAAACGTGCTCCAAAGTTCGATTTCCCAGAATGCTTGCAGGTGCCTTTTTTCCGCCAATGAGCAAGGACGTACCCTGTGGGCAACGAAATGACATGGGCAGCGTCCACAACCATCTTAGAGAAGGGCATTGCAGTGATTGCTTGCTTTGGGTGGTGTCATAGTGTCTATAAAAGCCCTGACTGCCGACCTCCATTTTACTTCTGCTGATCTTAACAGTAGGGAGAGGTTGCTTGCTGTTTATCAGTAGGGAGAGAGTTAGGGCTGGAAAGAGAAGTTCTTATGTGCTTGTGCTGATAGCAATTGTGCTGTACAGTTAGTGTGCAGTGACAGTGGAGGATTTTCTTGTGTGCAGCAGCGCTGGTTATTAGGCTGCCTGATAGCTCTATTACTGTGTGTACACTGCTGTGCAGACTGCTTTTTACACAGCACTAATACTTTTATTCTTTTTTTCTGCACAGTTACCGAATGTTCATTTTTTTCCCACACCGTATAGAGCTGTACGCCCCTCACACACTACTGTGCACCGGCAGGTATCACGGAAAAATACATGCTGATTATCTGTGTGTGACTCCGGAAATATATACGGAGATTTAAATTTTCCCCTACACTGTATACAGCTGTACGTTTCTGATACAGTACCGTTTTTCTGCCTTTTGTATTACGGTCAAATCTATACTGAGTGAGCGTCTGTGTGTGACTCCGGAAATATATACGGAGATTTAAATTTTCCCCTACAACGTATACAGCTGAACGCTTCTCTTAAAGTACCATATATCTGCTGGTATTTTTGTTAAATTTTCCCAAACATGAGGAAGTATGGTGGAAGAGGCCGTGGACGTGTGCGGGGGGGGCTTGCTGGTACTGATGGTACTTGCTGGTAGTGCCAAAAGCACAATAGCACCTAAGGCAGGAGGTGTTGAGCCTGCGTCATCTTCTGGCTCCAGAAGGCCTGGAAGGCTCCCTTTTCTGGGAGTAGGTAAACCGCTTTTAAAGCCGGAGCATCAGGAACAGGTTTTGGCTTACATTGCCGAAACAGCCTTCAGCTCTATCGCCTCCACGTCTGAAGTTTCAAAAATGCAAGCACTGAGTCATCAGTGCAGGCTCCTGGTTAGGAACAACACCTTTCCTTGTGTCCTTCACCCCCCAAAAGTGAAGGATGCGGCAGGCCACACTTCAGATTACTCCCTGGAGCTCTTTTCACATACCATGCCTGGGTTATCAAGTGAAATCCTGAATTCCCCAGTCCAAGATGAATATGACATGGAGTGCACTGATGCACAGCCACTGCTATATGATTCTGCTGGTACATTCACCCATAGCACTGCATTGCCCTCGCAGTCTCCTGAGCGAGATTCTGACCCTGATGAAACTCAGGTGCCACTTCCCCCATACTATACCAGCTTACACGGTGACACAGAGGAAGGTGCAGATGAAATTGAAAAGGAGGTAATGAATGACCCAGTTGTTGACCCGGATTGGCATCCATTGGGGGAAGAGGGTGCCGCTGGCAATAGCTCAGAAGAGGAGGAGGATCCACAGCAGGCGTCAACATTGCAGCTGCGGTTATCTGGCAGGCCCGTAGCAGTCCAAAAACATGTTAAAAAAACAAAAAGAGTTGCAGGACAGCTTGGCCAGATGGTCAAATTAGCACAGCGTGCAAGCCCTGAAAATTTATCCCATAGTAGGAAGAGTGCAGTGTGACACTGACCAAAATCCTATTGATGAGGCAAAGGTTATCTGTAAGAAGTGTGGATGGACCTTTAGCCGAGGGAAAAATCTCCAAAATTTGAATACCAGTTGCATGCTTAGACATTTAAACACCATGCACTTGCAAGCATGGACGGACTACAAAACCTCAGGTAGCACCCGTGCACCTGCTCCGACTGAAGGTAGCCAGCAACGCTACATCACTTCCCCCACTGTAAGCCCACCGGTTAGCACACCACCAGCAAGAAATGTTGAGGTGTCGTCGCAAGGCCAAAGCAGTCAGGAAATCACAATATTTTTCTAACGAAAAACTGAATCTAGGCCATCACCACCATCACTATCACCAACCCCCTCTCAGTCCGCCATGTCCACCGCTAGTTCCCCCATATGCATCTCTCAAGTCCAGCTCACTCTAGCAGACAATCTGAGTAGGACAAGAAAGTACTCTTCCTCTCATCCGCGTACACTGGCTTTGAACACCTACATTCCCAAACTGATCTCATTAGAGATGATGCCCTTCCCTTTGGTTGAAAGCGCAGCGTTCCGAGAGCTCATGGCCTACGCTGTCCTACGCTATGACTTACCCAGTCGGCACTTCTTTGCTAGAAATTCCATCCCTGCCCTCCACCTGTATGTGAAAGACCGCATTGTCCATGCACTCAAACAATCAGTGAGTGGAAAGGTGCACCTCACAACAGATGCATGGGCCAGTAGGCATGGCCGTGTCCATCACTGCGCACTGGGTTAATGTGGTGGATGCAGGGTCCACAGGGGACGGCGGTGGGACAATGCTGCCTAGCCCATGGTATAGGCAACAGTTGGCTGTAGACGTTCGACCCTCCTCCTCCTCCAGAAGCGAAAGCTCGTCGACAGAGCGCAGTTACATGAGCACTCCATCCGCAGCTGCCAGTGTTGCACACGAAGTGTCCCACTATCGAACAGCTAGTGGTAAGCATCAGCAGGCTGTTTTAAAGATGATGTCTTTGGGCGACAACAGGCACACTACGGAGGTACTGGCCGACTACTTGCAGCGAGAAACTGAGTCATGGCTGGGCAGTCTACACCTTGAGCCAGGCAAGGTCGTCAGTGATAACGGAAGTAATTTTGTGGTGGCCATAGCCCTGGCAAAATTCAGACACATACCTTGCCTGGCTCACACCTTGAACTGGTAGTGCAGTAATTCATAAATAATTATCCGCCCTGCTCCATAAGGTGCGAAGACTGTGCTCGCACATCTGTCGCTCGCCCGTAGGCTCCAGTCGTATGCACAGGCTGCAGCGATCGCTCCACCTCCCCAAGCACTGCCTAATCATAGATGTTGCAACAAGGTGGAACTCCACTATGCACATGGTTGAGAGGCTGTGCGAACAGAGGCAGGCTGTAATGTATTTGTGGGAGGATACACGGGCAGGCGGTTTGAGGGCAGACATCGAGTTGTCGGGTGTGCAGTGGTCAGGGCTGAAAAACCTCTGTAAAGTCCTTCAGTGTTTTGAGGAATGCACATGGCTGGTAAGCGCAGACGACGCCATCATAATGACGCCATCATAAGCATGAGTGTTGTGAATAATCTGGAGGCGACTTCTGAGCTGGAGCTCCCTCCGGTGGTTGCTGAGGGTAATGAACTAATTGCCGAATGGCCTTCAGCTGGCTCTGAATGGTCTGATATAAGTAACCTGAACTCCCTTCAGCCTTGCCGGTAATCAATTGTTCTTGCTGTCTTGCTTGGAGCTCAGTTTGCATTCCTGCTCTCATTCAGATAAGTGATTTGCTTTTTTTTTCCTCTGGTTGGATTTTCTTTGCTGGTTTGCTGCTTGCAGTGGACTTCAGCCTGGTCCCCTTTTGGGGTCTGGCGCTGCAGTTGTGCTCATTTTGTATTTGCACTTTTGCTCTGTTCCTTTGTAACTTTTTGTTTGCTGAATTACTGTGTTACACCAGAGATCTGATTTAGGTGGTAGAGATCGTGTGATCTCAGGATTTTTGTTAATCAGAAGTGTTGGTATTTTTGTCAGGGTTTTTTTGGGTTGCAGTCAGAATTCTTTCCTATACTTTTCTATCTAGACAGATTGGGCCCCAGCGTTTGCTCAATCTATTTTCTGTCTGTGTCCGTATTTTCTTCTTGTCTAAACGCAATTAGATGTTTGGGGGCTTCCTATTTCTTTGGAGGTTCTGCTCCGGGGCAGATAGCTTTCATTTTTCTGCCTTTAGATATAGTTATCTCTTCGGCTGTGATGAGGCGTCTAGGATCACCGTAGGTACGCTCCACAGCTACTTCTAGTGTGGCGGTTAGTTTAGGGTACTGCAATCCAATAGTTTCCAGCCTCTCTGGTGTATTGCTACTTTGGCTATTTTTTGCAATTTCTCCTCAGCTACCGAAACATAACAGTATTACCGGCCAAACTGAAAATTATATGGTACTCACAAAAGGGAAAAATAGTAAAAAGGAAAGAGGAAAAAAAAAGGGAGTTTTCAGAATTTTTTTTTTTCTTTCTCTGTTTGTTGCATTTTTTTTCCCCCTCTTTTTCTCTGGGTGCTGAGAAGGAATTTTTTTTTCTCTCAATGGAGTTTGCACAGTTGTCTGGCCGTGTGGAGCAGCTTGCCACTGAGGTTCGGAGTATTGCTACTTATCTTGCTAGGTTGCCGGTTGTGGAACCTAGGACCCCATGCCAGATTTATTTTTGGGGGATCGGTCTAAATTTCTGAATTTAAAAAATAACAGTAAGCTGTTTTTTGCCTTAAAGCCTAAGTCCTCAGGGAAAGCAGCACAGCAGGTTCAAATTGTCATCTCTCTGCTGCGTGGCGACCCTCAGGATTGGGCTTTTTCCCTGACACCTGGGGATCCTGTTTTGAATGATGTTGATGTATTTTTTCAGGCTCTGGGGTTATTGTACGATGAACCTAATGTCACTAATCAAGCTGAAAAGACCTTGTTAGCATTAAATCAGGGTCGTGAAGACGCTAAGCTGTACTGTCAGAAATTTCGAAAGTGGGCAGTCCTGACCAAATGGAATGATGATGCTTTGGCAGCCCTTTTTCGGAAGGGTCTGTCAGAAAATGTAAAGGACGTTATGGTGGGATTCCCTGTTCCCTCTGGTCTCAATGATTCTATGTCTTTGGCTATTCAAATTGACAGATGTTTGCGGGAGCGCAAAGGTATGCATGAGATAGTGTTGCCTTGTGAGCCAGCTCCTGAGCCCATGCAGTGTGATGGAGTGACTTCTGGGGCTCAGAGTCATGAGTTTCGTGAGTGCAATGGGTTATGTTTCTACTGTGGTGACGCTTCCCATGCTATTTCCGTCTGCCCTAAGCGGAGAAGACGTTTTGCGCACTCAGTTGTCTTGGGTAGTGTTCAGACTAAATTTCTGTTGACTGTTACCCTGATTTGCTCCCTGTCCACATTTTCGGCTAAGGCTTTTGTTGATTCAGGAGCAGCTATTAACCTGATGGATTTTGACTTTGCCAAATGCTGTGGGTTTCCCATGATACCCCTTCGGAAGCCTATTCCTTTACTGGGCATTGATTCTACCCCTCTGGCGGAGAATAAACCCCAGTTTTCTACTCAGGTGATAATGAGGGTTGAACCAGATCATCAGGAGAGTTGCAAATTTCTGGTGTTGCATAATCTGCATGACATTATTGTACTGGGTTTCCCTTCGTTACAGAATCATAATCCTGTTTAGGAATGGAAATCTGTGTCTGTAACCAGTTGGGGCTGCCAATGTGTTAATACTGACACTCCTGTTTTTTCTGCCTCTACCCAGTCTCAGGATGTCCCTGACTTTTTGACTGATTTTTCTGATGTGTTTAGTGAAAGTAAGTCTGCATCCTTACCTCCTCACAGGAGCTATGATTGCGCTATTGAGTTAATGCCTGGTGGTAAATTTCCTAAAGGTCACCTTTTTAATTTATCTGTACCTGAACACGATGCTATGCAATCTTATATCAAGGAGTCATGGGAGAAGAGTCATATCAGACCATCCTCTTCACCCTTGGGCGCCTGTTTTTTCTTTGTGGCCAAAAAGGATGGTTCATTGAGGCCGTGTATTGATTATCGCCTCCTGAATAAGATCACTGTTAAATATCCATTTCCGTTACCCTTGATTTCTGACCTATTTTCCATAGTGAAAAGTGCTAGTTGGTTTACCATGCTTGACCTCAGGGGGGCGTATAACCTTATTCGCATTAAGCACGAGGATGAATGGAAGACGGCGTTTAATACCCCAGAGGGGCATTTTGAGTACCTAGTGATGCCTTTTGGGCTTACTAATGCCCCTTCCGTCTTCCAATCCTTCATGAATGATATTTTCAGGGATTTTGTGGATAAATTTCTGATCGTTTATTTGGATGATATCTTGATTTTTTCCAACAACTGGGACTCTCATGTGAACATGTTCGGACTGTGTTCCAGATTTTGAGAGAGAATGCACTGTATGTGAAGTGATCAAAGTGTCTTTTGGCGTACAGAAGGTCTCATTTCTGGGATTCATTTTGTCTCCGTCTGTTATTGAAATGGACCCGGTCAAGGTTCAGGCCATCTGTGATTGGGTTCAACCTACTTCTTTGAAGGCTCTTCAGACATTTTTGGGTTTTGCAAGTTTTTATTGTAAATTTATTGGTAAATTCTCCGGTATTGTTAAACCATTGACTGATGTGACCAAAAAGGGTTCCGATGTGGTGAATTGGCCTCCTGAGGCAGATTCTGCGTTTCAGGAACTTAAGCAGAGATTCATTTCTGCTCCTGTTCTACGGCAGCCTGATGTTTCTCTGCCGTTTCAGGATGAGGTTGATGCCTCTGAGATTGGGGCAGGTGCCGTTTTGTCCCAAAGGGATCCAGAGACCTCTAAGAGTAACCCTTGTGCCTTTTTCTCTCGAAAATTTTCTCCTACTGAATGTAATTTTGACGTGGGGAATCGGGAGTTATTGGCCATGAAGTGGGCCTTTGAAGAGTGGAGTCATTGGCTGGAAGGAGCCAAACATCAGGTGGTGGTCCTCACGGACCATAAGAACCTGGTTTATCTGGAATCAGCCAAGCGACTTAATCCTAGACAGGCAAGGTGGGCCTTGTTTTTCACACGTTTTAATTTTGTGGTTTCTTTTCTTCCGGGCACTAAGAATGTTAAGGCGAATGATGTTTCTTTGCGGATTCTCCTGAGTTATCTGATCCTGCTGTTATTTTCAAAGAGGTTGTAGTTCTTTCCGCCATCTCGCCCAATTTGAGAGTGGCTCTGGAGGGGTGTCAGGAGGATAGACCTGAGCGCTGCCCTGTTGGGAAATTGTTTGTCCCAGACCAGTGGAAGAAGAGTGTGATGTCTGAGATTCATTGTTCCGCGTTGGCTGGTCATCCCAGGATTTTTGGTACCAGAGACTTGATGAGTCGGTCCTTTTGGTGGCCTACTTTGTCCCGTGACGTCAGGGACTTTGTGCAGTCCTGTGGGACTTGCTCTCGTTCCAAGCCTTGATTTCGTTCTAGTGGTTTGTTAATGCCATTACCTGTACCCAAGAGGCCATGGACCCATATTTCTATGGATTTTATTTTATTTCCGACCTCCCTGTCTCTCAGAGAATGACCGTTATCTGGGTAATCTGTGATAGGTAATGGCACAAGATGTATCATCTTGGAAAACCTAAGTTGCCTTCCTCCTCCGAATTGGTGCCTTTGTTCTTTCAGCACGTGGTTCGGCTACCTGGCATCCCGGATAACATTGTGTCTGACAGAGGAGTCCAGTTTGTTTCCAGGTTTTGGAGGACATTTTGTTCTAAACTTGGTGTTCAGTTATCTTTCTCCTCTGCATTTCACCCTCAGACCAATGGACAAACCAGGAGAACAAACCAGACCTTGGAGACTTATTTGAGATGTTTTGTGTCTGCTGATCAAGATGACTGGGTCTCTTTTTTGCCTTTGGCTGAGTTTGCTCTTAATAATAGGGCCAGCTCTGCCACCTTGATGTCTCCATTTTTTTGCAATTCTGGGTTTCACCCTCGATTTTCTTCAGGACAGTCGGAGGCTTCTCTCTGTCCGGGTGTTGACTCTGTTGTGGAGCGTATGCAGCAGATTTGGGACCAGGTAGTGGAGAGGTTGTCTCTCTCTCAGGAGAAGGCCCAGCGCTTTGCCAACCGGCATAGGACTGATGGTCCTCATTTTAAAGTGGGGGGACTTGGTTTGGTTGTCCTCAAGAAATATCCCAATGAAAGTTGCATCTCCAAAATTTAAGCCAAGGTTCATTTGACCTTATAAGATTATGGAAATTATTAATCCGGTTTCCTTCCGTTTGCTTCTTCCAGGGACATTTAAGATCCATAACGTGTTCCACAAGTCCGTATTGAAGAGGTTTGTCGAGCCAGTGGTTCCTATGGCTGCGCCTCCCGACCCTGTTTTGGTTGAGGGCAATTTGGAGTATGTGGTTGAGAAAATTTTGGATTCTCGTTTTGCTAGACAGAAACTCCAGTATTTGGTTAAATGGAGAGGTTATGGTCAGGACAATTCTTGGGTGTTTGCTTCAGACATCCATGCTAGGAGACTTATCCGTCGAGCTCATCCTGATCGGCCTGGTTGCGCAGGTGAGGGTTCGGTGACCCCTCCTCAAGGGGGGGTACTGTTGTGAATAATCTGGAGGCGACTTCTGAGCTGGAGCTCCCTCCGTTGGTTGCTGAGGGTAATTAACTAATTGCCGAATGGCCTTCAGCTGGCTCTGAATGGTCTGATATAAGTGACCTGAACTCCCTTCAGCCTTGCCGGTAATCAATTGTTCTTCCTGTCTTGCTTGGAGCTCAGTTTGCATTCCTGCTCTCATTCAGATAAGTGATTTGCTTTTTTTTTTCCTCTGGTTGGATTTTCTTTGCTGGTTTGCTGCTTGCAGTGGACTTCAGCCTGGTCCCCTTTTGGGGTCTGGCGCTGCAGTTGTGCTCATTTTGTTTTTGCACTTTTGCTCTGTTCCTTTTGTCACTTTTTGTTTGCTGAATTGCTGTGTTACACCAGAGATCTGATTTAGGTGGTAGAGATCGTGTGATCTCAGGTTTTTTGTTAATCAGAAGCGTTGGTATTTTTGTCAGGGTTTTTTTGGGTTGCAGTCAGAATTCTTTCCTATACTTTTCTATCTAGACAGATTGAGCCCCAGCGTTTGCTCATTCTATTTTCTGTCTGTGTCCGTATTTTCTTCTTGTCTAACCGCCATTACATGTTTGGGGACTTCCTATTTCTTTGGGGTTCTGCTCCGGGGCAGATAGCTTTCATCTTTCTGCCTTTAGGTGTAGTTATCTCTCCGGCTGTGACGAGGCGTCTAGGATCACCGTAGGTACGCTCCATGGCTACTTCTAGTGTGGCGGTTAGTTTACGGTACTGCAATCCAATAGTTTCCAGCCTCTCTTGTGTATTGCTACTTTGGCTATTTTTTGCAGTTTCTTCTCAGCTACTAAAACATAACACATGAGCATCCCACTTATGCGTCTGCTCATGCAAACATTGACGCACATTAAGGCACATTAACGATCAGGCGTCTGCAGCGGAGGAGGAAGAGGAGGAGGGAAGCCTTGATGACAGTCAGCCATTGTTTGCTCAGGGAACTGTCATGGACGAGGTGGAGGAAGAAGAGGAAGAGGGTGAGGGGGATGATTATTTTGGGGAGGAGGATGCTTCTCAGGGGCAAGAGAAAATGTTGGCTTGCCAAGGTCAGATATAGGGTTTGTGCGTGACTGGAGTGATGTGGATTTGGCAGAAAGTGCTCCTCCACCCACCACTGGCAGTGCATCATTGACACCTGGAACATTGGCCCACATGTGTGATTATGTCTTGCGGATCCTAAAACGGGACCCCCGCATTGCCAAAATTATGAAGGATGACAACTACTGGTTGGCCAGCAACCTTGATCCACGCTATAAAGGCAAATTACAGAACATAATGCCACAGGAGAACCTAGAGCTGATATTGGCAACCAAACAAGCAACTCTGGTAAGCCATTTGTTAGAGGCATTCCCAGCACACAGCAGCGGTGCAGGTTCTACCACGAGCCGTACTGGGCAAAATGGAAGAGGTTTTCGTGGTGCACACAGCCGAAGTGGCATTGGAGACAGGGGTTTCATGACCTTGTTGTGGACTGATTTCTCGAGTAACGCTCACACAACTGGTAATACTGAATCGATTGCAACAGACAGGAGACAGCAGTTGTCAACTATGGTTCAAAATTACCTCTCCTCCCATATCGATGTTCTCCCTCACAGGTCATTCCCCTTTGACTACTGGGCCTGTAAACTGGACGCCTGGCCTGGATTGGCGCGATATGCCTTGCGAGAGCTCGCTTGCCCTGCTGGTAGTGTGCTATCAGAAAGAGTCTTCAGTGCTGCTGGATCAATCCTGACAGAAAGAAGGACCCGGCTGTCGACCCAAAACTCAGGTGATCTCACCTTCATAAAAATGAACCATGCCTGGGTTTCAAAGGATTTTGTACCACCTTCCCCTAATGACACATAGGTTGCCAGCAAAATGGCTCGATTTGTCCTCCTCTTCCTCCGACTTCTCCAATTCCTCCATATGCAGCTGCTGAACTTCTAGCCTACACCTCAACATATGCCAGTTTTTCTACCTCCCTAACTGGGCTGTACCCCCCAGGGCCGGCGTCAGCACCTGGTGCACCCGGGCAAGTGCCGGGGCCCTGAGCATGTGGGGGGGACCTCTCGCCGTCAGAGACACCGTCATGCTATGAGGGGCCCTGTGCCAGTGCCGGCACCCACGAGTGTGACCCCCCTGCTTGCTCATTGCCCCAGCACTTGCAATACTTATCTCTCCCTGCTCAACCGCTGTGACGTCGTCCGCGTTTCCTGACAGTGACATTCAGGTCAGTTAGCACGATGACATCACGTCTGTGCGCCCTCTGCCTGAACAGTCACAGTGCAGAGAGCTGGAAGATGGTGACACTGAGGAGTCCAGAGTAGAGCAGTGCCCAGCGAGGAGAGGTATTTCATTTTTTTTAATGTTTGGAGAAATATATGGGGAGCATTATACGCTGGAGAATTATATATGGGGCCCATAATACACTGGAGCATTATAAATGTGGCCCATCATACACTGGAGCATCATATATAGGGCCCATTATACACTGGAGCATAATATGGGGCCCATTATATATGGAGCATTATAAAGGCCCATCATACACTGGAGCATCATTCATGGGGCCCATCATATACTGAAGCATCATATGGAGCCCATTATATATGGCGCATCATATGGGGCACATTATATATGGGGCCCATTATATATGGAGCATTATATATGGGGACCATTATATTTGGAGCATTATATGGGGCTCATTATTCTGTATGGCGCACTATGTGGTGCTCATAATACTGTATGGAGGACTATACTGTCCGGTTTTTGAGCTAGTATACAATTTACAATAGATATCAGTCATGTAATGTAAGAAGTGAAGTATTTGGCATTGTACTATACCTATATTTCTCTGCCGTATCGGAGCATCATGAATTGTGGTATGTGTTAAAGGGGCCCACTAAGACTCTTTCGCACGGGGCCCACGAAAACCTGGAGCCAGCCCTGCCCCCCCACAACTTTAGCCAAATAACCCCCAGTTTTCAATGCGTTACTATTATTCTAAAGTAAATTAAGGTTGACAAGAGCTTAAGTAATAAGAATTGATGTCATTGGCATTGAAATGGGCACTGTAGGTGTGTTTACTGTCCTCCACTCCCTGCCGACTTTTATTCCCCATTGACTTGCTTTGGGGTCGGGTCGAGTTTCAGTCGGAACTTTGACTTTGTCCGATAGTCGGCTGATTTTGTTCGACTCGACTTTTAAGAAAGTCGGGTGGTCCAAAACCCGACTCGACCCTCCCGGAGGCAAAGTTGCTCATCTGAACAGTGCTTTCTGAATAGTATTCAGAATAGTAATACGACAACACTCCACTCTAGTGGTTCAAGTGGAGTTGCTTTGTGTAGAGTAGAGTGCTACATTACTTTACTATTCCTGTGTCCTGTATTTAGTAAGCACATTCAGTCTCAGTGTATCCTATTTGATTTATACAGAGCAGAATCTAAGTGTATCTTATGTGATGTGTATACAACAGGCTCAGTGTCTCCTATGCAATGTATACAGCAGTCTTAGTGTCTTTTTAGCGATGAACAGTATATACAGCATCTTCAGTGTCTTCTATTGATGCATAGAGCAGTTTCAGTGTGATACTTAAAACAAAACACCGTTTGTTTTTTTTTTTAAATAAATGTTTAAAACAGGGTGTTTTGTTTTATTTCTAATAAAGGATTTTATTTTTGTATGTTTACTTCAATGCTTACTATGGGATTAGTAGTGGGGGCATCTTATAAAAGCCTCTCCATTACTAACCCTTGGGCTTGATGTCACTTAACAATACAAAGGTGACATCAGCCCCACCCCTATTATCCCACTTGCCATCACCACAGGGCAAGTGGGCCAGTGGGAAGAGCAAAGCTAAGCACCAGATTTGGCACATCTTATGGATATGCCATTTCTGGGGCGGCTGAGGGCTGATGTTGGTAGCCTGGGGGTGGGGAAATATCTCTGACCCCTTCCCAGGCTATTAATATCAAAGCACAGCTATCTGTTTAGCTTTTGCTGGTTTGAATTTATTGGGGGACCCTACGTCAATCTTTTTCTGGGGTCCCCCGTAAAATCACCAGCAAAGTCTAAGCAGACAGCTGTGAGCTGTTATTAATAGCTTGGAAAACTTTAGTGATATTGCCCCTTTTCCCAGATTATTAACCCTTTCATTCCCATGCTATTTTCCATTTTTTCATTTTTGTTTTTACTCTCCTTCTTCCCAGAGAACCAAGTTTTATTTTTCTGTTAATACAGCAGTGTGAGGGCTTGTTTTTTGCAGTTGTACTTTTGAACTACAGCATTGATTTTACAATATAATGTACTGGAAAACCAGAAAAAAATTCCAAGTGCAGTGAAATTGCAAAACGAGCAAATTCCACATTTGTATTTTGAGTTTTTTTTTTAATCATGTTCACTAAATGGTGCTAAAACTGACCTGCCATTGTGATTCTCCAGAAAAAAATAAATGGCGCAGCATCTCTATATCTCTGGACCTGGCGCTGGGTGATGGCTTATTTTTTGCTCTCTGAGCTGATGTTTTTATTGATACCATTTTTTGGGTAGATACGATGTTTTGATTGCATTTTTATTACAAAGTTGTAGCTACCAAAAAAACGTAATTCTAGCGTTTTACATTTTTTTCATGTTATGCTTTTTTCCAATCAAATTAATTCTTTTTAGATTTTGATAGATTGGGTGTTACTGATCACAGCAATAACAAATATGTGTTTTTATACTGTTTTATTTTGAATAGGGCAAAAGGGGGTGACTTTTATATTTTTTTTAATTTTTAAGTATTTTAAAAACTTTTTTTTACACTATTTACTTGCTTCAGTAGTTTCCTTAGGAGACTTGAAGCTGTGATCTTTGGATCTCTTGTTCCACACATAGCAGATCTACAGCTCTGCTATGTGTTTAAGAATTGATCATCTGCTATGAGCATCGGAGCTCGGCTCATAGCAAATCAGCAATGACAACCATGGGGGTCTCCTGCAGACTTCAGCTTGTCATTCCAACCCATCAGTGCCCCATGGTCATGTGATGGGGTGCTGATGGGTGGAGCTAGTGACTCGCTTCCGGCTCAATCATGTTAAATGCTGCTGTCAGAGATTGACAGCGGCATTTAACATGTTAACAGCCACAGGTGGATTGTAATTCCACCTGTGGCTGTTAGGGGCATATGTCAGCTGTGCTAATACCGCATTAACCCTTCAAGCCGCAGCCCATTTTCATTTTTTCGTTTCTGTTTTTTGCTTGCCTGCTTCTCAGAGCCATAACTTTTTTTATTTTTCTGTCAGTATTGCCATGTGAGGTCTTGTTTTTTGTCATGTGAGGTCTTGTTTTTTCGTTGGTTTTACCTTATCTTGTACTGGAAAACAGGAAAAAAAATTACAAGTGCGGTGAAATTGCAAAAAAAAAAGTGCAATTCCACAATTTTTATACTATGTTCACCAATTGCTAATACTGACCTGCCATTATGATTCTCCAGGTCATTACGAGTTCGCAAATACCAAACATGTATAGATTCTTTTTTATTTAAGTGGAGAAAAAAATCCAAAGTTTTGCATTTCTATTTTTCATGATTTGGGGCTGAATGAGAGCTTATTTTTTGTGTGCCAAGCTGACATTTTTAATGATACCATTTTGGTATAGATACAATCTTTTGATCGCCTGTTATTGCATTTTAATGCAATGTTGTGGTGACCCAAAAAACGTAATTCTGGCTTTTTGACTTTTCTTTTCATTACGCTGTTTACCAATCAGATTAATTCTTTTTATATCTTGATAGATCGGGCGATTCTGAAAATTACGCAGGAAGGCACTCCATTTTTTTATTTAATTCTTTATTTTACATGGGAGGGATACAGTTGCTGCTGATTACATCTCCCATCATTGCTGCCTGGTTACGCTCATCGCAGGGAGGCCAGGTACCAGGTGCTGAAGACATTGATGACAGCTGTATTCAGAACCCGATACCTGGGATCAGCAAAAACTGTACCCAGGCTTCAGTACGTGACACATGGATGGCATCCGTGTGTCAGTGTCCACGTGTGCAGCACACATTTTTACCTTGTTGCTGCTAAAAAACTGACATGTCTCTTTCTGTTTTTCACATGGACACACGGATACAATGGGTGTGCTTGTGTCCATATTTGCGGGCCTTAAACAATGGACTTCATACGGACACAAAAAATGGACGTATGAGTTCATTAGCTTAAAGGGAGAATGTCATCCATAAAAAGCAATTTAAACTACTTACACAGTTCTGTTGGAGGTTCAGACCCTATAGTAATAATAATAAATAAAAATAAATAAAAATAGAGTGTTCATGCCTGCAATTTAGATATCCCTTTTCTAGTAGTACAGAAAATTGTTTTTCCTTCATTTGAAAATGAGGACTTCTCAATGCACAAATGAACTTAGTGTACTATTTTCGCCTCCTCTAATCAATATAAAAATATTTAGAGTTGAGAGTCCTCAGTGGTTGATACCTTTTAATGGCTAACTGAAAAGATGGTAACAAATTGAAAGCTTTCGAGACTACTCAGGTCTCTTCATCAGGCTAAACTAATACAAAATCTGAAGAATCACATATTTATACACAACACAGCACAGAAAAAATGCAATAGGTAAGACAAGTGACGTAAAGCAGAACTGTCATTATGGGAGATAGAGATGAACATAAATATTGGAACAGTTCATAGACAAGGAGTGTGAAAGTTTTATTGCCCTCTGATTGGGGTCTGATAATGTTTTGTGATGTTCTCACAGGGTCTTTGGAGTAAATTCCTTAATTGATGTAGAACATCATAAATCTGTGTGACAGGTTCATTCCAGCATTAAGAGTGTCAAAGGTCACCATCAATTTGTATTCGCAAACTCCTCTGTGTCTCTGAGATGTGAAACTACCTTTCAGTACAAGTAATTTCATATCCGACATGCTATGACCAGGGGAGCAAAAATGTTTTGCCACAGGTAGATCGATTCTTTTTTCTCTTATTGTGTGGCGATGAGAATTCATCCTTGTTCTCAGTTTTTGCCCGGTCTCTCCCACATACAGACCCCCAGTTGGACATTTAGTACATATAATTAGGTACACCACATTAGATGTGATGCAGCTGAAAGTACCTGGGATCTTGTAGTCCCGATGGGAGTTTGGGATCTTTATCTTGTCCGTGGTCATTATAAATGGACAGGTTTTGCATTTCTTCTTGTTGCAAGGAAAGGTTCCTGCAGCTGTTGGGGAGGACAGGGAACTTCTGACAATGATGCTTCTTAGATTTGGGGGCTGCCTAAAACACAGTAGTGGGGGGTCTGGAAATATGGATTGTAATCGGGCATCTCTTTGTAGTAAAGGTTGTAGTTTCCGTGCAGCTCTCCTTAGCACCTCCAGGTTTGGATTGTAGGTGACCACTAGAGGCACCCGGTTATTTTCATCTTTAGTTTTGTACTGTAGCAGGTGATTCCTTGATATTCTTGTGGCTATTGTAATTTGGTTTTCAATTGTTCTTGGATGGTAGCCCTGATTTGAAAAGGTCTTTCTAAGGCGACCAAGTTGTTCATCTCTATCCATGGGGTTGGAACATATACGGTTGTATCTGATGGCTTGGCTGTAGACAATAGGGTTTTTTATGTGTTTTGGATCACAATCAATCACTAATCAATATAATAATTTTATTTATACAAAGTCAGCATATTTGGCTGCACTTTACAAATCAGACAGGACACAGCAATATGACAGTGTTTTCTTGTCCAGAGTAAGCACTGTCTAAATTGAATCCCTGGCCCTGCACGTCTGCACTGACATTGCAGGAGTCAGACAGATGCCCACTCACAAAGTGGCAATCGATTTTAGTTTTTGCTCTTTCATTTTTTCCTTCCTCTTTTTCTAAGACATATATTTTTTTATTTTATAAAACGTACATACAAATCAGTCCAGCTAGTCTATGTATCCCTGGACCATGAATGATGAGCAGTTTGCTGACAATCTACAGTGTACATATGAAGCTGCTGAAAAATTGGGCTTTAAACAGTGGGCCTGAGATGAGTGATGTGGTGCATAATGGGGCTTAGAGGATTAATGCGATGCAAGAGATCTCCATCTGCGCATGCATCGCCTCCGGTGGCTATTTTTCTGAAGTACATAACATTGAAATCGATGGAAAGTGCGAGGGCTCCGGGCTTTCATGAAATGTCGGCGGAGCCCCTCACTGACGAACACTTCCTCCTACTAGCCTGGGACCCGCAGTATCTCACCTCTGAGCACCCCTTCCTCTCAGCCTGGGGCTCGCAGCATTGCCCAACTCTTGCCTTCACCGCCGCCCGGTATCCAACAGCAGCAGTAGGGTTACCGCCTGGGACACGGCTGCACCCTTAGTAGGCTACCGTAAAAGCAGATTAAAAAACGCACCATCACTTTATTAAAAATCTTTTTTCCCTATTTTCCCTCCCCAAAATTTGGGGTGCGTCTTATAATCCTGTGCTTCTTATTATCCGCAAAATACTGAATATTAGAAAAGAGATAAGATTATGACATTAAATAAATAGGCATTTAGGATTAAAATACATTTTAGTTTTGGACTGCCCCTTTAAGTTAAAATGTATATGCTTGGTATGATCTTTATAGGGGCTGCGTCCCGACATTTTAATAGTTATGCACCCATTAATGTCTGAAATACACGTTATTTGATAGAAGCATTCATAACATTTAATCTAAAGAAAAGATTACAGTGTATAAGTATGGATAGAAAAATAATAAAAAATTGAGTTAAAATTGATATTCTAGACTCTAAACAATGCTGCTGAAAAAGCTTTTGTCACGGTCTAGTTTATTGTACACGTAGACGTTTCTGGCCTCTTCTGCTTGCAACGTTAATAAACACTGTTCAAGGACGTGTGTATAACTTTCATCCTTGTGTTTGAAAACATAGTGTGCGCCCACTGTCAGTGACAGTGCTATTATTACAGTGATCAAAGCTGTAATTGTCCTAACATGTCTTGACAAAAGCACTGAATATAACAGCAGTCTGGCGTATTATTGATTCTTGTGATAATGTAGCAATGTGAACAAGATGCAAGAATGCTAGAATGTGACTGTTTAATAAGAGATTTAACAGATCACTAATAGTTTTATATCTTTGATTAGACCCATGTACGCCAGTATAATTAAGAGGGTTTTATTCATAGCCTACACTATGTGCACTACTAGGCAGTGACTATTTTGACGGGGTTAAATATTATCATTTTTATGCAGAATTTTCAACTCCACTCTGTATAAACATGTGTATTTGTAATGAGGGGGAGTGTGGCGTAATGCAACAACACCCTTTATAAAGGTGTGCAGAATTATTAGGCAGCTTGTTTTCCTCGGGCAAAAAGGGCCAAAAATAGATTTACCTAAAAGTAACCAAGTAGCGGGCACCACCCTTATGTTGACAGAGTGTTAGACAAAGAACTTGTAAGACAGATTCGATTTAAAAAAGAGGAAAGACACGTATAAAAGATCTGTGGCATTTCCTAAATTTAAACAATGTAAATCTTTTTTAGGTAACAAACACAACAACCTAGACAAATAAAAAAACATTTAAAATTGCGCCAGAACCTATTTCGTAGGTCAAAAATTGACATTGGGATACCACCTATATAACCTGCATGATGACCAACAGAGTCATATAAGTATAGTGGATGTCCAAGATAAATATGACTGGACACTACCCCTAAAGTGATGTCCAGCAAGAGTCAGTAAATAAATAAGTACAATGTACATGTACAGACAACAAATAATGCAGTATCAAAAGAATATATAAAAGAATTATGCAATAGCTACGTGCAATAAAGTGCGTTGTGCATAGTCACCAGGTAAATTGGCTCATACGAAAAGTATCACATGGGAAAGAAGATCCCATGCATATCGCCACAGGAGCTGGTTTCCTCAGGGGTAAGGTTCAGTGGCTAGACTAGTGCTATATATACCATACAATTTGTGGTGTGAATGGTGGTTGCGTGGTTAATGGGAGGTATAGGTCACAGGAATAAAAGCTCACTGCAATGCAACCCGGAGTATTTTGTCTTAAGTGCACATGAGCACTAATATGTTGTTTAGTGCACCTGGATCTGTGTTGCGAGTAGCTATGAGAGATGTTAGGGTTTGGCTACCTATACTACCTCACCTCTGGGTGAGGGTGCTCACGCATACACAGCACACTTGTGGTTGTGAGTTTTGAGGACCTGATGTGAGGTCGTGACCATATGACCAGACCATGTGATCTATACCTCACCTGTGGGAGTGGTTACAGATATGTAAGGAAGGTGTTTGGCACATGGAGAGTACGGGCCCCGTCTCACATAGCAAGATCGCTAGCGAGATTGCTGCTGAGTCACAAGTTTTGTGACGCAACAGCAATCTCAGCAGTGATCTCGCTATGTCTGACACGTACCAGCGATCAGGCCCCTGCTGTGAATCGCTGGTGGTGTAAGAAATGCCTGGACCTTTTTTTGATCGCTGGTCTCCCGCTGGCCAGCACACATCGCTGCATGTGGCAGGCAGGAGACCAGCGATCAGCTGGTAACCAAGGTACACATCGGGTTTCCAGGTACCGCGCAGCACCTGGAAACCCGATGTGTAACTTGGTTACCAGCTCCCTGCATCAGCGGGCTGGTATCCAACGTACACTGCGGGTTACTAAGTGACGTTACCCGCAGTGACACACCAGCGATCCTGATAAGTTCATATCGTTATCGGGATCGCTGGTGCGTCGCTATGTGAGACGGGGCCCTAAGTGTTTCGGAGTCTGCCAGGTTGGACAGACTTCCATGTGTCCAGTCTGGTCAATACAGAGTGGTCTGTGACTTGGTAGGTAGAAGGCCTCCTGTGTGTATGGCTCAAGATGGAGTCTCTGGTCTGGACATTGCCCTAGCCTGTGTGCTCCCAGGGCCTGAGGGAACAAAGCCCAGCTAAGGACTGTTTTGTGTTGCTGTTGCATTATGTAAAGACTGTTTACCTTTCTGTTGTGGATTTGATGGTTTATGAAGCAAATAAACCCACATGGACGTTGAAGAGAATGTGCCTCCTGTATCCTCCTATGCAGCTGAGTGAGTACAATCCTTACAATTGGTGCTAGACTGTGGGCAACTGTCCAAGAAGCACATGTGGCAGTGCTGGCTATGTGAGCCAGAGGAGTGGACGGTCTGACAATCGTGAGTGTTATTCTGACTGGGGTCAGTGAGAAGAGGCTATGGGGTGCCTCTGAGGAAAAGAGGTATCCGGAGACGCTGTAAAACCGAGTGTGAAACAGACAGGAGTCTGTGTTGTGCTGACCGGGGTCAGTGAGAGACTGTTTTTTTTTTTTTATATAAAGCATGTGTGAGGTGTTTGCAGTGGATCGGCAAGTCCATGAATTTTTTTTTTCTCAACTTGCTGTGGCTCGGCGGGGCCACAAAGATGACAAGTATCTAGCTGTAATTCGGCAGGGTTACGAAGCTTGCTGTGGATCGGCGGGTCCACAAAGTCTGCGGTGTGGAGCCGTGCAGGGACTTGCAGAAGCTGCAGTTGCAAGTTGCAACAAGAGGTTCTGCAGCAGCAGGAGCTGCAGTGGCAGCAGCAGCGGCTTGTGAGCGGCGGTTTGTGGCTACAGCAGGAGCTGTGACAGTGCCAGTAAGAGCTGGTGAGGTGCCATAAGGACATCATTCAGAAGTCCAGAGCGTGCGACCTCTTAAAGGGCCAGTACCAGCCCCAGAGAGACATAAGGGTCTGTGCGAACAGGGGCCTGGGAGAGCCGTGGGAGAGTCCATAGTGTGTACCCCAGAGAGGGGTGGTGTCCCTAAAAGGGCTGGAGTCCTAAAAGGGGGCTGTGACCCAAAACAGGGATGGTTGCCCAAAAGGGGGCGGAGTCATAAAAGGGGGTGGTATCCCAAAACAGAGCAGTTGCCCAAAAGGGGGCAGAAATCCAAATTGGGGTGGTGGCAAAAAAAAGGGGCAGCGGTGAATGCGCCATTGGACTGTTTCCGGGTTCAGTGTTCGAACAGTGCATGTCCAGGATGTTGTATTGACTTTCCATCTGACAAGGTATCACAGAGCTGTTCTGTAGAAGTCAATGGAGAGTGTGTGACTGGACTTCTGGACTCGAGGAGCCTTGTGACCCTGGTGAGCGCCACACTCCCTGTCTATCTGAGTCCCGGAAGGAAGATGGAAGTCCACTGCATTCATGGGGTCACTAGGGATTATCTGGTGTCCAGGGTAATCAGTGAGACTCCTGCTATTATTTCCAGCCATGATGTCCCTTTAATCCCAGACATGCCATACCCTATTGTAATAGGCCAGGACTTTGAACGGTTTTGGGATTTGTGGGAGGAAAGGGAAGTGTCTGATTGCTCAGGGGGGAGCTGGAATGATCCTAAGGGAGCCCCATCACAGCAGGCAGCTGTATTGGTTCCAGGTGGTGTGATGTGTAAAAAGGAGGCAGCACCACCTAAGATCGATGGTCCAGAGTTCCGGGTGACCGGAAAAAAGTGTGGGTCTGACCAACTTGGGGACTTAGCTGGGGTGACCAAACGTGGGACAGTGAGAAACGGGGTAGCTCTAGAAAAGGTGTCCAACATCTGTTTAAGTGGGGACTTGCTGTTCCAGGATGACAAGGGGAGTGGGGGTTACTCATATTCAGACTGTGACTCAAATGCAAGGGAAAGAGTGTGCAGTAAGGTTGGAGCCGAGTAAAAATGGCAGATCTTCCTCTCGTTGCAGGGGCCGCGGAAAGGTGGGACAGGCTACACCCTCTTAGAAGAAGGATGTGGGAGAGACAGGGTCAGGTGCAGATCCAGTTATTGTCCTTGATAAGGAGGTCACCTTATCTCTGTCAAACCGCAGCACAGAAGTAGTTGGTGATGGGCTGGAATTAACACAGATCTGTAGTAGACCCACATCTGCGATGATAAGGGAAGTGTGAAATGGCTCAGTATGTTGAAGGTTTCAGAGTGCCTGTTGCTGAAGAGCTGGAGTTCTCTGATTTTACAGAGAGTCGAGAGAGATTTGAACCTGCGGAAGCAGGAACAGGCGGAACTCTGAATAGGCAGAGTGTGGGTGGGCAAGAGAGCCCATCTGAAAATCTAATTAAAGAAGTGATGGTGCGACATGTGCTAGCTAAAAGAGAACAGGATCACGAGATACAGCTGCTTAAAGAGACAGTCGAGCATGAAACGGTCCTGAGACAAGCAGTTGAGCACAGAATGGATGAGCTGGAGAAGGAAGTCTCTGAGCTCAGAGGTCACTTGTCAGCATGTCAAACCATGAACAAGGCCATGTTGAAAGATATGGAGGTGCTAAGAGAGACGCAAGAGAAGCATTAGCAGGAGCTTCTTTGGAGAGATGACGAGTGTCGCTGCTTGGCAGAGGAGCAAGATAAAGTTCTCCGAGAGCTCAAGATAGGGAAGGAGACTAATGCCCAGCTCCAGAAATCCACAGATGACTGGGAAATCGAACTGTTTCCCTCTCCCGTTCTGATCACAATGAAGGAGAGTGAACTGGAGAGGCAGACCAAAGAAGTGGCCTCCATGAAGGAAGAAATCCAGCAAGGGAAGTGCCTTGCAGATGGCCACACAAGGGAGGTCGACGTCTTGGAAAACTGTGCTGACTCTCAGGACGAGGAGGTCCAACAGTATGTCCAAGAAGGTGAGACTTTGGTTTTCAAGTGCGTAATAGAGGTACCCGAAGATATGCGGGAAGTGTGTGCCAGTGAGGATGTGCATGAGGCCTTTAGAAAGGCAATAGAAGCATATAGTGTGTACTGAGCCCCAGAGACACAGCAGTTGGTCATACTGTCGACTAGAGAAGTCATAGTGAAGCGGGTGGCTGTCCTGAGGGATATGCATCTACAATGCCTCTGCACGAAGCAGATGATCCTGTTGAGAAATCACGAAACCATTCGACGTCTGGAGCTGGCGAGGAAAGCACAAAGTTGGCTGGGCACTGTTGAAGACATCATTCAAGTGCCCAGAGGTCTGATGAGGAAAGTCATCAGAAGACTTGGGAAAGTGATGCAGGAGATGAGTGATGCAGGTGAATAGATCAGGTGTGATGAGAGTGAGGATTCCGGCTGATGACGAAGCCCAGGTCGTGAGTGAAGATGGGATGGTTGCATTCCTCATTGTCAGATCCATGGAGAGCCTTGGGAATATCCGGATGCTCCTGGAGTATCGCGTGGTGTACCTGAAAGAAGTAGAGCAGCTAAGACTTGAGAGGGAGCAGATCAACAGAGAGCTGCAGGAAATGGAAAGAAGACGGCCGCCACCTTCAACTCGCGGTATAGAGAGGCGAAGAGGTTCGCTTAAGACTGGAAGTCCTCAAGCTGGAGCTAATAGAGGACATAGGGACAGATGGAAGGATTGCTCTCTGTGCAATAAAGACCATGGGAGAAATATCCAGCAGAGAGAAAACAGAAGGTAGCCTGATGGAAGAGGTAGAAGCAGTGATGCCTCTGCTCAGGGCTGAGTGACCTAAGAGGGAGACCCTGTAGTGGACGACATGACAAAGAATCAGACCAGACAGGACGTATGGGTGCAAGGAACTGCGACACCATACTGACCACTGGGATGCGGGTGGTCTGACAAGAGGGCATCCCTATCAAAGGACATGATGGAGTCAGATGACGGACGCCTTCAAAAGGGTTCAGTAGAAGGGCCCGACTTTGACAGACCCTTTAACTGTCAGAGACGACCGAGAAGAGTTTCTGGTCAGTGAATGGAAGGTGCCGACAGAGGGGGGGGGGAATATGTGGTGTGACTGGTGGTCATATGGTTAATGGGAGGTATATGTCACAGGAATGAATTCTCCCTGCGATGCAACCTAGAGCATTGTGTCTTTAGTGCACATGAGCACTAATATGTAGTATAGTGCACCTGTGTCTGGGTTGCGGGTAGCTATGAGAGATGGTAGGGTTTGGCTACCCATACTACCTCACCTCTTGGTGAGGGTGCTCATGCATACACCGCGCACTTGTGGTTGTGAGTTTTGAGGACCTGAAGTGAGGTCATGACCATGTGACCAGACCATGTGATTATACCTCACCTGTGGGAGTGGTTATAGATATGTAAGGAAGGTGTTTGGCACATGGAAAGTGAGTGTTTGGGAGTCTGCCAGGGTGGACAGACTTCCATGTGTCCAGTCTGGACATTACAGAGTGGTCTGTGACTTGGGAGGTAGAAGGCCTCCTGTGTGTATGGCTCAAGATGGAGCCTTCGGTCTGGACATTGCCCTAGCCTGTGTGCTCCCAGGGCCTGAGGGAACAAAGCCCAGCTAAGGACTGTTTTGTGTTGCTGTTGCCTGATGTAAAGACTGTTTACCTTTCTGTTGTGGATTTGATGGTTTATGAAGCAAATAAACCCACATGGACGTTGAAGAGAATGTGCCTCCTGTATCCTCCTACGCAGCTGAGTGAGTACAATCCTTACAAATTACAAAATATATAACTGGATTAATTACCTAATGTGCATGATGGTGGGCAAAGTTGGACTCAGCATTTAGAGATATTTAGGTGCACATGTGGATGCATAGTGATGACATAACAGACCTAGATCCCTAGATCATGCTCCTCAAACGTGGCCACAGTTATTGAGAAGATGTTGTACCACTCCTAAATGGCCCAGTAATCAATAATATGCAGTCATGGCCGAAAGTGTTGTGTCAGGACGCTGAATATTTTTTGATTACCTTTTGGGCATTCCTGCCCTCCCTCAAGATGGTGTCTTTTGTCTCATGTGCCTTTTGTCTTCCTGCTTTATAACTCCACACCAGCCTCTAGTCAGTGCTAGAGTATTCTGTCTGTGTCCTGTTCCTGGTCCTGGTGGCTTCCTGGTTTTCTACCTGCTCCTGCAAACCTGTGTGGATCTCCTGTTTCCTGCTCTGAGTTTCTGCTGTATACACCTGTTACCAGTATTCCTTCTGCTTCTGGCTGCTTGTGCTGCTCTCTCTGTGCCTCTGACCACCATCTGCATTTGCTAAACATGTAAACTGGTTGCTGCTCTGTCTCCTCCTTCATTTAAATAGGTGCAGAGCACGGGACTGTTCTGCGTTATCTGAGACTTCCTACCCAGGCCACCCTGGATGATCTTAGGACATTTTATGAATAGAGATGAGCTAACCTTTCAAGGTTCGGTTCAGTGAATGTCCCAATGTTCGCCAAACGGTTCACCAAACTTACCCGAACACCATTGAATTCAATAGGAGGCAAAACCAAAAGCATAGACAACACCTTAAGGGAGGCCGAAAAGCTTCCAAAGCAGCTTAAATAAGGGACACACATCATGAAAAGTGGCATCAGTTGACCCAGAGTAAAAATAATATAATTGTGCAGCATGAATGCATGGGACAGGGCTTGGACCAGCATTTCTAGCTGAAACATTGATCAGTATCAGTTGGATGAGTGACAGGTGTAGGCCTGCTGCTCTGAGAGTTCTGCCAAATTGAGGCAACACACATGAAGGAGACCCAACTTGGAGTCCAAACATTTAAAAAAATTAGGGGCAGACACCAGGAAAAGTGGCATCAATTGACCCACAATAGAACATTTTGCATGAGATATCAGGATCTGGGCCAGAATTTAGCACTTTGAATTGAATCTTCAATTAAGACAAGGTGGACGAGGAAGCAGTGTAAGACTTCATTGCTGGGAGCCCTGATACCTCGTGCAACAGCTCAAACTGTATTTTTTCCAGCCACACTCAGGTGGCACAAATATCAACTTGGTAGAGCACTAATGTTAGAAAAGTTTAAGGATAGTAACACAGGTAGTTCACAGATCAATTGACCCACAGTAGAACATTTTATAATGGCACAGAAGCAGTCAGCCAAGGGCCATGCATGAGGTATCATGATCTGGGCCAGCATTTAGCGCTTGGAATTTAGGTTTAAATTACGACAAGGTGGGTGAGGGTGCGGTTTAATGCTTCCTTGCTGGGAGCCCTGATACCTCATGCAACAGCTCAAACTGATTTTTTGCTCAGCTACACTCAGGTGGCACAAATATCAGCTTAATTAAATAACACACATTGTCTAAAAATATTCAGTATGCCCATAAATCCTGGGCTACACTTCATATAGGAATATACACAAAACCGATTTTGCTCCTGATATAATAAACAGGCGCAAACAAATAGAAGTGACCAACAACAGTTTTTGCAGTAATAAAAACATAACATTTATTGGATGAAACCAAAATAAAAACATTTAAAATTTCAGAAAAAGTTGCTGGAATGTGAGGTATAGATAAAAAAGGTCAATATGTAGCAGCTAAGTATACCATGTTATTTCTTTCTAATTCCATTGCAAATCAAGTACCACAAGGTAAATTAAACAAAAATATCCAATAATCTCTAAAGTGCCAGTGCTTAAAAAGAAATAGAGTAAAAATAGTTAAAGCGCAAAATACTGTTCCAAATCTGATTTATTTCAGGACTATCCTGATTAGAATAAATAAATTAATATCAAGTAAAAAACAAAAGGTGCTATTTTGGTATTCCACCACTAGATGGCACTAATTCAAACAAATTTTTAGACACAACAGGATTGTAATCAAAATCCAGGATCTCCTTACTATAGGCTACACTGCAAATGACATTTTGATTGCAATATGTGTATCTTCCCTGTCTGTAGAGACCAATATAGAAGGAAGAATAAAATGGTGTGAAACAACTGCTTAACCCCTCTCTGCCATCAGACGTACTATTCCGTCCATGTGACCCTGGACCTAATTCCCATGGACGGAATAGTACATCATATGCGATCAGCAGCGCTCCCGGGGGGAGCGTAGCTGATCGCGGCCGGGTGTCAGCTGTATAACACAGCACTATGTGTCAGGAGCGGTCACGGACCGCTCCCGGCACATTAACCCCTGGCACACCGCGATCAAACATGATCGCGATGTCCCCGGGGCACAGGGGAGGATCGCGCAGGGTGGGGGCTCCCTGCGCGCTCCCCTGTGACCCTCAGAGCAGCGCGATGTGTCGCGCTGTTCCGAGGGTCCGTCTCCCTCCAGGTCCCCGGATCCAAGATGGCGCCGGGGTCCTGCAGGGAGGCGGCTTCCTCAGTGCCTGCTGAGAGCAGGCGCTGAGGAAGCCTGCAGCGATGCCAGAGCGATCGCTGGTGTGACAGAGTGCTGTGCATACTGTCACACCAGCGATCTGCTAAAATACAGTGATGTCCCACCCTGGGACAAAGTAAAAAAGTAAAAAAAAATAAAAAGTGGTAAAAAAAATCATAAAAAAAAAAAAAAAAATATTCCCCAATAAATTCATTTCTTCCTGTAAATAAAAAAAAACAAAACAATAAATGTGCACATATTTGGTATCGCCGCGTCCATAACGACGCCCCCTATAAAACTGTCCCACTACTTAACCCCTTTAGTGAACCCCTTAAAAAAAAAAAAAAAAACTAAGCAAAAAATCAATGCTTTATCATCATACCGCCGAACAAAAAGTGGAATAACACGCGATCAAAAAGACCAATATAAATAAGCATGGTACCGCTGAAAACGTCATCTTGTCCCGCAAAAAACGAGCCGTCATACAGCATCATCAGCGAAAAAATAAAAATGTTATAGCTCGCAGAATAAAGCAATGCAAAAATAATGATTTTTATATAAAATTGTTTTTATTCTATAAAAGCGCCAAAACATAAAAAAAATGATATAAATGAAGTATCGCCATAATCGTACTGACCCGAAGAATAAAACTGCTTTATCAATTTTACCACACACGGAACGGTATAAACGCCTCCCCCAAAAGAAATTCATGAATTGCTGATTTTTGTTCATTCTAACCTCCCAAAAATCGAAATAAAAAGCGATCAAAAAATGTCACGTGCTCAAAAATGGTACCAATAAAAACGTCACCTCGTCCTGCAAAAAATAAGACCTCACATGACTCTGTGGACCAAAATATGCAAAAATTATAGCTCTCAAAATGTGGTGATGCAAAAAACTACTTTTTACAATAAAAAGCGTTTTTTAGCGTGACAGCTGCCAATCACAAAAACCGGCTATAAATAGTAAATCAACCCCCCCTTTATCACCCCCTTAGTTAGGGAAAAATAATAAAATTAAAAAAATGTATTTATTTCCATTTTCCCATTAGGGTTAGGGTTGCGGCTAAAGTTAGGGTTAGGGTTGGCGCTAACGTTAGGATTAGGGTTAGGGTTGGGATTAGGGTTAGGGGTGTGTTAGGGTTAGGTTTGTGGTTAGGGTTGGGACTAGGGTTAGGGGTGTGTTGGGGTTTGGGTTGGAGTTAGAATTTGGGGGTTTCTGCTGTTTAGGCACATCAGGGGCTCTCCAAATGTGACATGGCGTCTGATCTCAATTCCAGCCAATTCTGCGTTGAAAAAGTCAAACGGTGCTCCTTCACTTCTGAGCTCTGCCATGCGCCCAAACAGTAGTTTACCCCCGCATATGCGGTATCAGCGTACTCTGGACCACAAGAGTTATTGTGCAATTTGTCCTATTTCTTCTGTTACCCTTGGGAAAATAAAAAACTGGGGGCGACAAAATCATTTTTGTAAAAAAAAAATGATTTTTTTGTTTTTACGGCTGTATGTTATAAATTTTCTGTGAAGCACTTGGAGCTTCATAGCGCTCACCACACTTCTAGATAAGTTCCTTGTGGGTCTATTTTCCAAAATGGGGTCACTTGTGGGGGGTTTCCACTGTTTAGGCGCATCAGGGGCTCTCCAAAGGCGACATGACGCCCCTAGACCATTCCATCAAAGTCTGCAATCCAAAACGTCACTACTTCCCTTCCGAGCCCAGACGTGCACCCATACAGTCGTTTTCTCACACATGTTGGGTATCAGCGTACTCAGGACAAATTGGACAACAACTTTTGGGGTCCAATTTCTCCTGTTACCCTTGTGAAAATAAAATATTGGGGGCGAAAAAATAATTTTTGTAAAAAAAAAAAGGATTTTTTATTTTTATGGCTGTACGTTGTAAACTTCTGGGAAGCACTTCGGGGTTCAAAGTGTTCACCACACATCTAGATAAGTTCCTTGGGGGGTCTATTTTCCAAAATGGGGTCACTTGTGGGGGGTTTCCACTGTTTAGGCACATCAGGGGCTCTCCAAATGCGACATGACGCCCCCAGACCATTCCATCAAACTCTGCAATCCAAAACGTCACTACTTCCCTTCCGAGCCCCGACGTGCGCCCATACAGTAGTTTACTCCAACATATTGGGTATCAGCGTACTCAGGACAAATTGGACAACAACTTTTGGGGTCCAATTTCTCCTGTTACCCTTGTGAAAATAAAAATTGGGGGCAAAAAAATCATTTTTGTAAAAAAAAAAAAAGATTTTTTATTTTACGGTTGTACGTTATAAACTTCTGTGAAGCACTTTGGGGTTCAAAGTGCTCACCACACATCTAGATAAGTTCCTTGAGGGGTCTAGTTTCCAAAATGGTGTCATTTGTGGGGGGTTTCCACTGTTTAGGCAGATCAGGAGCTCTCCAAACACGACATGGCATCCAGCCAATTCTGCGTTGAAAAAGTCAAACGGCGCTCCTTCCCTTCCAAACTCTGCCATGCACCCAAACAGTGGTTTACCCCCACATATGGGGTATCAGCGTACTCAGGACAAATTGCACAATAACTTTTGGAGTCTTGTTACCCTTGGGAAAATAAAAATTGGGGTGAAAAGATCAATTTTGTGGAAAAAATATGTTTTTTTAATTTTACGGCTCTACGTTATAAACTTGTGTGAAGCACTTGGGGGTTGAAATTGCTCACCAAAGATCTAGATAAGTTCCTTAGGGGGTCTAGTTTCCCAAATGGGGTCACTTGTGGGGGGTTTCCACTGTTTAGCCACATCAGGGACTCTCCAAATGCAACATGGCATCCAATCTCAATTCCAGCCAATTTTGGTTGGAAAAAGTCAAATGGTGCTCCTTCCATTCCGAGCTCTGCCATGCGCCCAAACAGTGCTTCCCCCCAACATATGGGGTATCAGCGTACTCAGGACAAATTGGACAACAACTTTTGAGGTCCAATTTCTCCTGTTACCTATGGGAAAATAAAAAATTAGTGACTGAGAGATAATTTTTGTGGGAAAAAAATAGGATTTTTTTTTTTCATGCCCGGGCATTATAAACTTGTGTGAAGCACTTGGGGGTTCAAAGTGCTCACCAAAGATCTAGATAAGTCCCTTAGGGGGTCTAGCTTCCAAAATGGGGTCACTTCTGGGAGGTTTCCACTGTTTAGGCTCATCTGGGGCACTACAAATGGAACATGACCCCCGTCAATGTTTGCATTCCAAAATGTTACTGCTTCCTTTCCAAGCCCTGCCGTGCGCCCAAACAGTTTCCCCCCCCCACATATGGGGTATCAGTGTACTCAGGACAAATTGGACAAGAACTTTTGGGGTCCAATTTCCTTGGGAAAAATCAAAAATTTGGGACTAAAAAATCATTTTTGTGGAAAATTGTTTTTTTTTTTTTTTCACACCCAGGCATTATAAACTTTTGTGAAACACTTTGGGGTTCAAAGTGCTCACAACAGATCTAGATAAGTTCCTTACGGGGTCTAGTTTCCAAAATGGTGTCACTTGTGGGGGGTTTCCACTGTTTAGGCGCATCAGGGGCTCTCCAAACACGACATGGCGTCCAATCTCAACTCCAGCCAATTTTAGTTTGAAAAAGTCAAACGGCGCTCCTTCCCTTACGAGCTCTGCCGTGTGCCCAAACAGTGGTTTTCCCCCACATATAGGGTATTGGCGTACTCAGGAGAAATTGCACAACTTTATCTGCTTATTTTCTCCTTTTACCCTTGTGAAAATAAAAAAAAGTTTGTAAAAGATCATTTTTGTGGTTAAAAAGTTAAATATTAATTTTTTCGTTCCACGTTGCTTCAGCTCCTGTGAAGCATCTGAAGGGTTAATAAACTTATTGAATGTGGTTTTGAGTACCTTGAGGGGTGCAGTTTTTAGAATGGTGTCACTTTTGGGTATTTTCTGCTATATAGACCCCTCAAAGTGACTTCAAATGTGAGGTGGTCCCTAAAAAAATGGCTTTGTAAATTTTGTTGTAAAAATGAGAAATCGCTGGTCAACTTTTAACCCTTATAATTTCCTAAGAAAAAAAAAATTTGGTTCCAAAATTGTGCTGATGTAAAGTAGACATGTGGGAAATGTTATTTCTTAACTATTTTGTGTGACATATTTCTCTGTTTTAAGGAAAAAAAATTCAAAGTTTGAAAATTGCAAAATTTTCAAAATTTTCGCCATATTTGTGTTTTTTTCAAAAATAAACGCAAGTTATATCGAAGAAATTTTACCACTATCATGAAGTACAATATGTCACGAGAAAACAATCTCAGAATCGCGAAGATCCGTTGAAGTGTTCCAGAGTTATAACCTCATAAAGAGACAGTGGTCAGAATTGTAAAAATTGGCCCGGTCATTAACGTGCAAACCACCCTTGGGGGTGAAGGGGTTAAACAGTGGAACTGAGAAACATGGTGTACCTGAGATTCGTGGCAGTACCAAGCTGTTTGCGCAGCTGTAACCTCCTGGCCCCGACGCATGCGTTTGGCCCTGCTTCTTCGAGGGTCATGTACTAGCTTGTAGACCACAAATGTTATAAAAATGTAAGGATAGTAACCCAGGTAGTTGACTGAAAGTAAGTGCAGGCTTGCCGGTCTGAGAGCCCTACTGCTACAGGCAACACACATGAAGGAGACCAAACTTGCAGTTCAAACATTTTAAAAAAATTATTACCACACACCACTAAAGTGGCATTAATTTCTCCAGAGTAGAAATAGCATAATGGGCCTCTGACACCCTTTTCACTACAGGCAACACACCAGACCGAGACCAAACTTGGAGTGTCCACATTTCAAAAATTATTTTCCCACAGCGCTAAAGTGGCATCAATTTCCCCAGAGTAGAAATAGCATAATGGTCCTCTGACACCCCTTCCACTACAGGCAACCCACCAGATGGAGACCCAGCTTGGAATCTCCGCATTTAAAAAAATATTGTCACACACCACTAAAATGGCATAAATTTCCCTAGAGTAGAAATAGTATAAGTCCGGAGTCACACTACCGTAGAATACCGCCGAATGCTATGCGAGAAAACAATGCATAGCACTGGGCCCAGTGTTAATCTATGGGGCAGCTCACATCAGCATTTTTTTTTTCTCAGGCGTATTTGATGTGTGTGTAAAATTGCAGCATGCTGCGATTGGCACCGAGACTTGGCTGAGACTTATGTGACGTCAGTGCGAGCACCGTGGGAAAATTTCCCACCATGCTCGCGCTGATGTCAGAAAGGTAAAGTGAGTTAATTGGCTGTGAATTCCCAGGATCATCATCTTCTCTGTGGAAAGGTTGTTTGTTTTTTTAACTCTTTTGCAGAAGACAATGGCGTCGGTGGAATGGGCAAGGTCCTTTTAATTAAAGGACTTTTTTTCTGGGTGTGTTTTTATACGATATGACTATGAGGTTAGTAATGGTCGCCTCTCCATTAATAACATCGGGGCTTGATGTCACCTGAAAATACAAAGATGACATCAACTCCCTCCAACTATCACCCTGTAATGAATGGAAGTGGAGGCAAAAGGTGGTGAAGTTCACGTTCATTTTTTCTTGCTTTTTTGGAACCTTGTGACCACGGTCTGGGTGGCTCCGAAGGCGGCATGACTAAGTGAGTCCCAAACACGAGTAGTAAATCAGAGTAAACAGATTTAACAGATATGATGGTGCTGACTGGCGAGTCCCAGGTACTCGGGTATAAGCTGGTACCGGCGTTGTGCAGAGTTTCAGATGGCTGAGTGGCGGAACGGAACAGAGCTGGCGTTGACCATACAGATGTTGCCCTGGACAGCCGGGTAACAGGTAACTGATAGTCTGCGGAGACTAACAGTGTAAGCGAAGCAGAAGGCAGAACGCTGCAAAAACACAGGCACAAAACACAGCAGAACTGGAAGCTAGCAACAGTAGATGCTTGTTGCTCCTGCTCCCTCCCTATGATGGACTGGCCAGAAATAGTAATCAGTACCACGCCATTGGTCAAAGACATTTTCCAAAAATGTGCGCTGTCTCTTTAAGAGACAGGGAGCGCATGCAACCTAAGCACTCTCCCCGGGGAACTGCCGACAGCGCGCCAGGAAGCAGAGGAGGGGAAGCAGCAGATGCTGCGGCAGAATGGCTTGAGGCCAGCACAGAGCGGGATTCCTGACAGGGACCCCACTGATGTATGGGACCAGAACAGGGAACGGGTGTAACACACCCCAATTGCCACCGCTACAGGGCAAGTGGGAAGAGCGAGGCTAAGTATCAGAATTGGCACATCTTAGAGATGGGGTGGCTGAGAGCTGATGTTTTTAGCCTTGGGGGGCCAGTATCAATGGCCCCTTCCTAGGCTATTAATATCAGCCCACAGCTATCTGCATAGCCTTTGCTGGTTATTAATTATAGAGGGACCCTGCATCATTTTTTTAGAGTGCCCCATTTTAATAGCCAGTGGTGGCTAAGTATACAGCTGTGAGCTGATATTAATAGCCTGGGAAGCTCCATGGGTATTACCCCCTTTTACCAGGCTATAAACATCGGCCCCCAGCTGTCGGCTTTCCCTCTGCTGATTAAGAAAATTACAATGGAGCCCAGGCCATTTTTCAGAAAAATAATCTTTTATTAAATACATGTACAGTAAGCTGCACACACTGTACTAATTGTATATGTCACTGTCATCTGTATAACTATCTATTTTGTGTATTTACTCTATATAATCCATCTATTCTTTCCTATCGACTTCTGCTGTGATTTTACAGTACGTGGCTTCTGAATTACCGGCTTTTTTTCTAGCTATCTATGTAATATATATACACATATATGTGTGTGTCACTGACATATATTTATGAATTCAATGTGTATATACCATATTTTTCTGACTATAAGAAGCACCGGACCAAAAGACGCACCCCAAACTTTCAGAAGGAAAATAGCGAAAAGAAATTACTGTCCATCTTACAGTTCGAATTCAACTTACTGAGGAGGGATAGGCATCTCTGATGGATCATAGTCACAGGGGGTGTTCGGTGGTCTGGTGATGATTTGACTCCCATCCCAAACTGGTGCGGCAGGTACGGCGGTGCTCTTGATGCCGGCTTTTCTTCTATCTATGTAATATATATACATATATATATGTGTGTGACACTGAAATCTATATATCTATGTATTCTATGTGTATATATCATATTTTTCAGACTGTAAGTCACACAAGACCATAAGGCGCAGCCCAAATTTTTAGAAGGAAAATAGGTAAAAAGAAATAATGTGTCAAATGGGGGTCCGTCTTACAGTCCGAATTCAGCTTACCAGGGGGGATCGGCAGCACTGGTGGAGCATGGTCACAGGGGGTGTTCAGTGGTCTGGTGATGATGTGGTGCAGCAGGTACAGCGGTGCTCGTGATGGGGGGGCTTCTTGCGACATTTTCTGAAAGCCCGGATCCCCCGCACATCCTTTGGTGTGATGCGGTGGCCTCCAGGAAATCCCATCCCAGGCAAATGCAGCAGGTTCGGCGGTGCTCAGTGCTGTGGGGGCTCTGCCAACATTTTGTGAAAGCCAGAAGCCCCCGCACATCCATTGCTGCGATGCGGTGGCCTTCGGGAAAATGGCCTCCGGGAAAATGGCTGCCGGGGACAGCGCATGCGCAGACTGAGATCTCGGTACCGAGATCTTGTCTCCCAAAATATTGGGACGAGATCTCATTGCCGAGATCTCAATCTGCGCATGTGCTGATTCCGACAGCCATTTTCCCGGAGGCCACCCATAGCAGTAATGGAAGTGCGGGAGCTCCGGGCTTTCACAAAATGTCGGCGGAGCCCCCGCACCACAGAGCACCACCAAATACTGCCGCACCAGCCTTTGAAGCGAGTGTAATCATCGCCCTGCAGCATTGGACTGCCGCAGAATTGCCCAACTCCTACTGCCGCCACACTACTTGTAAGTATATTCTGACTATAAGACACACTCCCATTTTGCCCCAAAATTTTTTGGGAAAAAAGTGCATCTTATAGTCCAAAAAATATGGTATCTATTCTATTCTAACCTGTAACTCTGTGATTGTACTGTACACAGCTGATGAATTGCCGGCTTTTACTCTATCAATTTTATATATATATATATATATATATGTATATATGTATATATACACAGTATATACAGTACAGACCAAAAGTTTGGACACACATTCTCATTTAAAGATTTTTCTGTATTTTCATGACTATGAAAATTGTAAATTCACACTGAAGGCATCAAAACTATGAATTAACACGTGGAATTATATACTTAACAAAAAAGTGTTTAACATCTGAAATTATGTCTTATTTTCTAGGTTCTTCAAAGTAGCCACATTTTTCCTTTGATGACTGCTTTGCACACTCTTGGCATTCTCTTGATGAGCTTCAAGAGGTAGTCACCGCAAATGGTTTTCACTTCACAGGTGTGCCCTGTCAGGTTTTTTAATAAGTGGGATTTCTAGCCTTATAAATGGGGTTGGGACCATCAGTTGTCTTGTGCAGAAGTCTGGTGGATACACAGCTGATAGTCCTACTGAATAGACTGTTAGAATTTGTATTATGGCAAGAAAAAAGCAGCTAAGTAAAGAAAAATGAGTGGCCATCATTACTTTAACCCCTCTCTGACATTAGACGTACTATCCCGTCCATGAAATCCGTGACAATCTGACCATGGACGGGATAGTACGTCATAGGCGATTAGCTGCGCTCCCTCCGGGAGCGCAGCTAATCGCCGCCGGGTGTCAGCTGATTATCACAGCTGACACCCGTGACTGTGTGTCAGGAGTGGTCACGGACCGCTCCCGGCACATTAACCCCTTGCACACCGCGATCAAACATGATCGCGGTGTACTGGGGGCACAGGGAAGCATCGCGCAGGGAGGGGGCTCCCTGCGCGCCCCCCTGAGACCCTCAGACCAGCGCGATGTGATCGCGCTGTTCTGAGGGCTTCCTCCCTCCCAGGACCCGGATCCAAGATGGCGCCGGGGTCCTGGAGGGAGGCGGCTTCCTCAGTGTCTGCTGAGAGCAGGCACTGAGAAGCCTGCAGCTATGCCTGTGCGATCGCTGGTGTGACAGTGTGCTGTGCACACTGTCACACCAGCGATCTGATAAAATACAGTGATGTCCCACCCTGGGACAAAGTAAAAAAGTAAAAAAAATAAAATAAACATGTTTTAACCCCTTCACCCCCAAGGGTGGTTTGCACGTTAATGACCGGGCCAATTTTTACAATTCTGACCACTGTCTCTTTATGAGGTTATAACTCTGGAACGCTTCAACGGATCTTCGCGATTCTGAGATTGTTTTCTCATGACATATTGTACTTCACGTTAGAAGTAAAATTTCTTCGATATAACTTGCGTTTATTTTTGAAAAAAACGCAAATATGGCGAAAATTTTTAAATTTTGCAATTTTCAAACTTTGAATTTTTATTCCCTTAAAACAGAGAAATATATCACACAAAATAGTTAAGAAATAACATTTCCCACATGTCTACTTTACATCAGCACAATTTTGGAACAAAATTTTTTTTTGTTAGGAAGTTATAAGGGTTAAAAGTTGACCAGCGATTTCTCATTTTTACAACATTTTTAGCCACAAAAATGATCTCTTACAAACTTTTTTTTATTTTCACAAGGGTAAAAGGAGAAAATGGACAGATAAGGTTGTTATGCAATTTCTCCTGAGTACGCCAATACCCAATATGTGGGGGAAAACCACTGTTTGGGCACACGGCAGAGCTCGTAAGGGAAGGAGCGCCGTTTGACTTTTTCAAACTAAAATTGGCTGGAATTGAGATTGGACGCCATGTCGTGTTTGGAGAGCCCCTGATGCGCCTAAACAGTGGAAACCCCCACAAGTGACACCATTTTGGAAACTAGACCCCTAAGGTACTTATCTAGATCTGTTGTGAGCACTTTGAACCCCCAAGTGTTTCACAAAAGCTTATAATGCCTGGGTGTGAAAAAAAAAAAAAACAATTTTCCACAAAAATGATTTTTTAGTCCCAAATTTTTGAATTTTCCCAAGGAAATTGGACCCCAAAAGTTGTTGTCCAATTTGTCCTGAGTACACTGATACCCCATATGTGGGGGGGGGAACTGTTTGGGTGCAAGGCAGGGCTTGGAAAGGAAGTAGTAACGTTTTGGAATGCAGACGTTGATGGGGGTCATGTTCCGTTTGCAGTGCCCCAGATGAGCCTAAACAGTGGAAACCCCCCACAAGTGACCCCATTTTGGAAACTATGCCCCCTAAGGAACTTATCTAGATCTTTGGTGAGCACTTTGAACCCCCAAGTGCTTCACACAAGTTTATAATGCCCGGGCATGAAAATAAAAAATCCTATTTTTTTCCCACAAAAATTATCTTTTAGTCACTAATTTTTTATTTTCTCAAGGGTAACAGGAGAAATTGGACCACATAAGTTGTTGTCCAATTTGTCCTGAGTACGCTGATACCCCATATGTGGGTGGGAACCACTGTTTGGGCGCACGACAGAGCTCGGAATGGAAGGAGTACCATTTGACTTTTTCCAACCAAAATTGGCTGGAATTGAGATTGGATGCCATGTTGCATTTGGAAAGCCCCTGATGTGCCTAAACAGTGGAAACCCCCCACAAATGACCCAATTTTGGAAACTAGACCCCCTAAGGAACTTTTCTAGATCTTTGGTGAGCAATTTGAACCCCCAAGTGCTTCACACAAGTTTATAACGTAGAGCCGTAAAATTTAAAAATCATATTTTTTCCACAAAAATGATCTTTTCACCCCAATTTTTATTTTTCCAAGGGTAACAAGACTCCAAAAGTTATTGTGCAATTTGTCCTGTGTGCGCTGATACCCCATATGTGGGGGTAAACCACTGTTTGGGTGCATGGCAGGAAGGGAAGGAGCGCCGTCTGACTTTTTCAACGCAGAATTGGCTGGACGCCATGTCGTGTTTGGAGAGCTCCTGATCTGCCTAAACAGTGGAAACCCCATAAATGACGCCATTTTGGAAACTAGACCCCTCAAGGAACTTATCTAGATGTGTGGTGAGAACTTTTAACCCCAGGTGTTTCACTAAAGTTTATAACGTACAGCAGTAAAATAAAAAATCTTTTTTTTTTTTACAAAAATGATTTTTTCGTCCCCAATATTTTATTTTCACAAGGGTAACAGAAGAAATTGGAACCCAAAAGTTGTTGTCCAATTTGTCCTGAGTACGCTGATACCCAATATTGGGAGAAAACTACTGTATGGGCGCACGTCAGGGCTCGGAAGGGAAGTAGTGATGTTTTGGATTGCAGACTTTGATGGAATGGTCTGGGGGCGTCATGTCACATTTGGAGAGCCCCTGATGCACCTATACAGTGGAAACCCCCCACAAGTGACCCCATTTTGGCAAATAGACCCCACATGGAACTTATCTAGATGTGTGGTGAGCACTTTGAACCCCGAAGTGCTTCACAGAAGTTTATAACGTACAGCCGTAAAAATAAAAAATCTTTTTTTTTTTACAAAAATGATTTTTTTTGCCCCCAATATTTTATTTTCACTAGGGTAACAGGAGAAATTGGACCCCAAAAGTTGCTGTCCAATTTGTCCTGAGTACGCTGATACTCAATATGTGGGAGAAAACTACTGTATGGGCGCACGTCAGGGCTCAGAAGGGAAGTAGTGACGTTTTGGATTGCAGACTTTGATGGAATGGTCTGGGGGCGTCATGTCGCATTTGGAGAGCCCCTGATGCGCCTAAACAGTGGAAACCCCCACAAGTGACCCCATTTTGGAAAATAGACCCCACAAGGAACTTGTCTAGATGTGTGGTGAGCACTTTGAACCCCGAAGTGCTTCACAGAAGTTTATAACGCACAGCCGTAAAAATAAAAAATCCTTTTTTTTTTTTTGCAAAAATGATTTTTTGCCCCAATATTTTTATTTTACAAGGGTAACAGGAGAAATTGGACCCCAAAAGTTGTTGTCCAATTTGTCCTGAGTACGCTGATATCCAATATGTGGGAGAAAACTACTGTATGGGTACACGTTGGGGCTCGGAAGGAAGTAGTGACGTTTTGGATTGCAGACTTTGATGGAATGGTCTGGGGCGTCATGTCGCATTTGGAGAGCCCCTGATGCGCCTAAACAGTGGAAATCCCCAACAAGTGACCCCATTTGGAAAATAGACCCCACAAGGAACTTATCTAGATGTGTGGTGAGCGCTATGAAGCCCCAAGTGCTTCACAGAAGTTTATAATGTACAGCCGTAAAAACAAAAAAATATTTTTTTTTGTACAAAAATGATATTTTCGCCCCCAGTTTTTTATTTTCCCAAGGGAGCAGAAGAAATAGGACAAATTGCACAATAACTCTTGGGGTCCCGAGTACGCTGATACGCCATATGTGGGGATAAACTACTGTTTGGACGCATGGCAGAGCTGAGAAGTGAAGGAGCACCGTTTGACTTTTTCAACGCAGAATTGGCTGGAATTGAGATCAGACGCCATGTCACATTTGGAGAGCCCCTGATGTGCCTAAACAGCGGAAACCCCCCAATTCTAACTCCAACCCTAACCCCAACACACCCTAACCCTAGTCCCAACCCTAACCACAAACCTAACCCTAACACACCCTAATCCCAACCCTAACCCTAATCCTAACTTAGCGCCAACCCTAACCCTAACTTTAGCCGCAACCCTAACCCTAACCCTAATGGGAAAATGGAAATAAATACTTTTTTTTAATTTTATTATTTTTCCCTTACTAAGGGGGTGATAAAGGGGTTTGATTTACTATTTATAGCGGGTTTTATGATTGGCAGCTGTCACGCTAAAGACGCTTTTATTGCACGTCACGACCGCTCCTGACACACAGTCATGGGTGTCAGCTGTGATAATCAGCTGACACCCGGCGGCGATTAGCTGCGCTCCCTCAGGAGCGCAGCTGATCGCCTATGACGTACTATCCCGTCCCCGTCATACGGGCCCAGGTACCATGGACGGGATAGTACGTCCGATGGCAGTAAGGGGTTAAAAAAAATCCAAATAAATAAATTAAAAAAAAATATTCCCCAATAAATTCATTTCTTCCTGTAAATAAAAAAAATAAAACAATAAAAGTACACATATTGGTATCGCCGCGTCCGTAACGACCCCCCCGTATAAAACTGACCCACTAGTTAAAAAAAAAATCAAAGCAAAAAATCAATGCTTTATCATCATACCGCCGAACAAAAAGTGGAATAACACGCGATCAAAAAGACCGATATAAATAAACATGGTACCACTGAAAATGTAATCTTGTCCCGCAAAAATAGAGCCACCATACAGCATCATAAGCGAAAAAATAAAAAAGTTATAGCTCGCAGAATAAAGCGATGCAAAAATAATTATTTTTCATATAAAATTGTTTTTATTCTATAAAAGCGCCAAAACATAAAAAAATGATATAAATGAGGTACCGCCATAATCGTACTGACCCGAAGAATAAAACTGCTTTATCAATTTTACCACACGCGGATTGATAAAAACGCCTCCCCCAAAAGAAATTCATGAATTGCTGATTTTTGTTCATTCTAACCTCCCAAAAATCGAAATAAAAAGCGATCAAAAAATGTCACATGCTCAAAAATGGTACCAATAAAAACGTCAACTCGTACCGCAAAAAAATAAGACTTCATATGACTCTGTGGGCCAAAATATGCAAAAATTATAGCTCTCAAAATGTGGCGATGCAAAAAACTATTTTTTGCAATAAAAAACGTCTTTTAGCGTGACAGCTGCCAATCATAAAAACCCGCTATAAATGGTAAATCAAACCCCCTTTATCACCCCCTTAGTTAGGGAAAAATAATAAAATAAAAAAATGTATTTATTTCCATTTTCCCATTAGGGTTAGGGTTAGGGTTGCGGCTAAAGTTAGGGTTAGGGTTGGCGCTAAAGTTAGGATTAGGGTTAGGGTTGGGATTAGGGGTGTGTTAGGTTTAGGTTTGTGGTTAGGGTTGGGACTAGGGTTAGGGGTGTGTTGGGGTTAGGGTTGGAGTTAGAATTGGGGGGTTTCCGCTGTTTAGGCACATCAGGGGCTCTCCAAATGTGACATGGCGTCTGATCTCAATTCCAGCCAATTCTGCGTTGAAAAAGTCAAACGGTGCTCCTTCACTTCTGAGCTCTGCCATGCGTCCAAACAGTAGTTTATTCCCACATATGGGGTATCAGCGTACTCTGGACACCAAGCGTTATTGTGCAATTTGTCCTATTTCTTCTGTTACCCTTGGGAAAATAAAAAACTGGGGCGAAAATATAATTTTTGTAAAAAAAAAATGATTTTTTTTGTTTTTACGGCTGTACATTATAAACTTCTGTGAAGCACTTGGGGCTTCATAGCGCTCACCACACATCTAGATAAGTTCCTTGTGGGGTCTATTTTCCAAAATGGGGTCACTTGTTGGGGATTTCCACTGTTTAGGCACATCAGGGGCTCTCCAAATGCGACATGACGCCCCCAGACCATTCCATCAAAGTCTGCAATCCAAAACGTCACTACTTCCCTTCCGAGCCCCAACGTGTACCCATACAGTAGTTTTCTCCCACATATTGGGTATCAGTGTACTCAGGACAAATTGGACAACAACTTTTGGGGTCCAATTTCTCCTGTTACCCTTGTGAAAATAAAATATTGGGGCGAAAAAATAATTTTTGCAAAAAAAAAAAGATTTTTTATTTTTACGGCTGTGCGTTATAAACTTCTGTGAAGCACTTCGGGGTTCAAAGTGCTCACCACACATCTAGATAAGTTCCTTGTGGGGTCTATTTTCCAAAATGGGGTCACTTGTGGGGGGTTTCCACTGTTTAGGCGCATCAGGGGCTCTCCAAATGCGACATGACCCCCAGACCATTCCATCAAAGTCTGCAATCCAAAATGTCACTACTTCCCTTCCGAGCCCTGACGTGCGCCCATACAGTAGTTTTCTCCCACATGTTGGGTATCAGCGTACTCTGCACAAATTGGACAACAACTTTTGGGTTCCAATTTCTTCTGTTACCCTTGTGAAAATAAAATATTGGGGGCGAAAAAATCATTTTTGTAAAAAAAAAAAAAAGATTTTTTATTTTACGGCTGTACGTTATAAACTTTAGTGAAACACCTGGGGGTTCAAAGTTCTCACCACACATCTAGATAAGTTCCTTGAGGGGTCTAGTTTCCAAAATCGTGTCATTTATGGGGGTTTCCACTGTTTAGGCAGATCAGGAGCTCTCCAAACACGACATGGCGTCCAGCCAATTCTGCGTTGAAAAAGTCACACGGCGCTCCTTCCCTTCCAAACTCTGCCATGCACCCAAACAGTGGTTTACTCCCACATATGGGGTATCAGCGCACTCAGGACAAATTGCACAATAACTTTTGGAGTCTTGTTACCCTTGGAAAAATAAAAATTGGGGTGAAAAGATCATTTTTGTGGAAAAAAATATGATTTTTAATTTTACGGCTCTACGTTATAAACTTGTGTGAAGCACTTGGGGTTGAAATTGCTCACCAAAGATCTAGATAAGTTCCTTAGGGGGTCTAGTCTCCCAAATGGGGTCATTTGTGGGGGGTTTCCACTGTTTAGGCACATCAGGGGCTCTCCAAATGCAACATGCATCCAATCTCAATTCAGCCAGTTTTGGTTGGAAAAAGTCAAATGGTGCTCCTTCGATTCCGAGCTCTGCCGTGCACCCAACCAGTGGTTTCCCCCCACATATGGGTATCAGCGTACTCAGGACAAATTGGACAACAACTTATGTGGTCCAATTTCTCCTGATACCCTTGGGAAAATAAAAAATTAGTGACTTAAAGATAATTTTTGTGGGAAAAAAATAGGATTTTTATTTTCATGCCCGGGCATTATAAACTTGTGTGAAGCACTTGGGGGTTCAAAGTGCTCACCAAGATCTAGATAAGTTCCTTAGGGGGTCTAGCTTCCAAAATGGGGTCACTTGTGGGGGTTTCCACTGTTTAGGCCATCTGGGGCACTGCAAACGGAACATGACCCCCCATCAACGTCTGCATTCCAAAACGTTACTACTTCCTTTCCAAGCCCTGCCGTGCGCCCAAACAGTTTCACCCCCCCACATATGGGGTATCAGCGTACTCAGGACAAATTGGACAACAACTTTTGGGGTCCAATTTCCTTGGGAAAATTCAAAAATTTGGGACTAAAAAATCATTTTGTGGAAAATTGTTTTTTTTTTTTTCACACCAGGCATTATAAACTTTTGTGAAACACTTGGGGGTTCAAAGTTCTCACCAACAATCTAGATAAGTTCCTTAGGGGGTCTAGTTTCCAAAATCGTGTCATTTATGGGGGTTTCCACTGTTTAGGCAGATCAGAGTCTCCAAACACGACATGGCGTCCAGCCAATTCTGCGTTGAAAAAGTCACACGGCGCTCCTTCCCTTCCAAACTCTGCCATGCACCCAAACAGTGGTTTACTCCACATATGGGGTATCAGCGCACTCAGGACAAATTGCACAATAACTTTTGGAGTCTTGTTACCCTTGGAAAAATAAAAATTGGGGTGAAAAGATCATTTTTGTGGAAAAAATATGATTTTTAAATTTTACGGCTCTACGTTATAAACTTGTGTGAAGCACTTGGGGGTTGAAATTGCTCACCAAAGATCTAGATAAGTTCCTTAGGGGGTCTAGTCTCCCAAATGGGGTCATTTGTGGGGGGTTTCCACTGTTTAGGCACATCAGGGGCTCTCCAAATGCAACATGGCATCCAATCTCAATTCCAGCCAGTTTTGGTTGGAAAAAGTCAAATGGTGCTCCTTCGATTCCGAGCTCTGCCGTGCACCCAACCAGTGGTCCCCCCCCACATATGGGGTATCAGCGTACTCAGGACAAATTGGACAACAACTTATGTGGTCCAATTTCTCCTGAATACCCTTGGGAAAATAAAAAATTAGTGACTTAAAGATAATTTTTGTGGGAAAAAAATAGGATTTTTATTTTCATGCCCGGGCATTATAAACTTGTGTGAAGCACTTGGGGGTTCAAAGTGCTCACCAAAGATCTAGATAAGTTCCTTAGGGGGTCTAGCTTCCAAAATGGGGTCACTTGTGGGGGTTTCCACTGTTTAGGCTCATCTGGGGCACTGCAAACGGAACATGACCCCCCATCAACGTCTGCATTCCAAAACGTTACTACTTCCTTTCCAAGCCTGCCGTGCGCCCAACAGTTTCCCCCCCCACATATGGGGTATCAGCGTACTCAGGACAAATTGGACAACAACTTATGGGTCCAATTTCCTTGGGAAAATCAAAAATTTGGACTTAAAAAATTTTTGTGGAAAATTAGTTTTTTTTTTTTCACACCCAGGCATTATAAACTTTTGTGAAACACTTGGGGGTTCAAAGTGCTCACAAAGATCTAGATAAGTTACCTTAGGGGGTCTAGTTCCAAAATGGTGTCACTTGTGGGGGTTTCCACTGTTTAGGCACATCGAGGGTCCTCAAACGACATGGCTCCATCAATTCAGCCAATTTATTTGAAAAAGTCAAGGCTCCTTCCCTTACAGCTCTGCCGTGCGCCCAAACAGTTTTTCCCCCCCACATATTGGGTATTGCGTACTCAGGAGAAATTGACTAACAACCTTTTGTCCATTTCTCCTTTTACCTTGTGAAAATAAAAAAAAGTTTGGTAAAAAGATCATTTTTGTGGCAAAAGTTTAATTTCTTTTTTCCTTCACCGTTGCTTTAATGTTGTGAAGCACTTGAAGGGTTACTAAATCTGAATGTAGGTTAGAGTACCTTAGGGGGTCAGTTTTAGAATGGTGTCACTTGTGGGTATTTCTTCTCCAAAGACATCCTCAAGTGACTTCACAATGTGAGTGTGGTCCCTAAAAAAATGGCTTTGTAATATTTTTTGTAAAAATTTAAAATCGTGGTCAACTTTTAACCCTTATAAATTCCTACAAAAAAAATTTTGGTTCCAAAATTGTGTGACTGTAAGATGAATGTGGAAAATGTTTATTTCTTAACTATTTTGTGTGTATATATTTCTCTGTTTTAAGGGAATAAAATTAGGTTTGAAAAATTGCAAATTTTAAAAATATTTCGCCATTTTCCGTTTTTTCAAAAAAAAGCCAAAGTTATATCGAAAGAAAATTTTACTTCTAATGTGTGTAAATATGTCTCGAGGAAAACAATCTCAGAATTCGCAAAATCCGTTTAAGCGTTTCCATAGTTAAATAACCTTTATAAAGAACAGTGGTCAGAATGTAAAAATTGGCCGGTCAATTAACTGCAATACCCTTGGGGTTAAGGGGTTAAGAAAAAGGTCAGTCAGTCCCAAAATTGGAAAACTTGAAGTGTCTAAGTGCAGTTGCAAAAACATCAAGCGCTACAAAGGAAAACTTAGCTCAATGAGTGCACCCCAGGAAAGGAAGACCAAGAGTCCCTCTGCTCCTGTAGGATAAGTTTATCCGAGTCACCAGCCTCAGAAATCGCAGGCTTACAGCAGCTCAGATTAGAGACTAGGTCAATGCCACACAGAGTTCTAGTAGCAGACACATCTCTACAACAACTGTTAAGAGGAGACTTTGTGCAGCAGGCCTTCATGGTAAAATAGCTGTAAGGAAACCACTGCTAAAGGAAGGCAACAAGCAGAAGAGACTTGTTTGGGCTAGAGAACACAAGGAATGGACATTAGACCAGTGGAAATCTGTGCTTGGTCTGATGAGTCCAAATTTGAGATCTTTGGTTCCAACTACTGTTATGAACGTGTTGGAGTCAATTTCTGAGCTGAGGCTCCCTCTGGTGGTCGCTGATGGTACTGAGGCTGTATCGAATGACCTGGCTTCCTCACCTGCCAGCGACGACTTTCAATCAGGAGTCACTGACTGGGCTGATATAAGGGAGCTGCCTTCCCATGATCCTCGCCGGTGATCAATTGTTGCTTCCTGGTTCATTTGGAAGTCTGCTGGTGTCTTGCCTTCGTCTGCAACCTTCAGATAAGATATTTTCTGCTTGTTTCTTTTGTGTTTGCTATTTCCATTTTTGTCTGCACCTTTGTGGAAGTTAGCCGGGTCCCCTCCTGGGTCCTGTGCTACTCTCTCTTTTTCAGTAGCCACTGTTATTTGTTCAATTGGTCTTTCCCTGCTTTCTGAGTGGCTGCGGGTTAGCCTTGTTTACACTGAGATCTGATTTAGTGAGTGGTGAGATTGTGTGATCTCAGCAATTTTGAAATCAGAAGTGTTGGAAGTTTTGCTAGGGTTTTGCTGGGTTGCGGATAGTATTCTGTTCTGTCCTATTCGGGCAGTGTTTGGCCCCAGCGTTTGCTCACTCTATTTTCTGCCTGTGTTTGTGTTTCGTCTTGTCTAACCGCCATTATATGTTTGGGGGCTGCCTATTCCTTTGGGGCTCTACTCCGTGACAGTTAGCTTTCCTGTTTCTATCTTTAGGTGTAGCTAGCTCTCCGGCTGTGCCGAGGCATCTAGGACCACCGTAGGTACGCTCCATGGCTGCTTCTAGTTGTGCGGTTAGTTTAGGGATCTGCAACCCATTAGTTTCCAACTTCTCAGGTGTTTGGCTGCCTTGCTGTTTTGCTCCTGTTCTCCTCAGTTACCAAATCATAACATAATCACCGGCCTTACTGAAAATTCTATGGTACTTAACAGAAGGGAAAAATAGTAAAAAAAAAAAAAGTCAGAAAAAAAAGTTGTCAGGAAAAAAAAAGTCAGAATTTTTTTTTTTATATTTACATTTTTCCATGTTTTTCACTGGAGGCCGAGGAGGAATTTTTTCTCAATGGAAATCAAGCATTTGTCCGAGCGTGTGGAGCAGCTTTCTGCTGAAGTTCAGAGTATGGCAATCTATCTCACTCGAATGCCTGTTGTAGAGCATAAGATTCCTACTCCAGAGTTGTTTTTTGGGGATCGCTCTAAATTTTTGAATTTTAAAAATAACTGTAAGTTGTTTTTTGCCTTGAGGCCTACGTCCTCATTGAACGTTGCACAGCAGGTTCAAATTGTCATCTCCCTGTTGCGCGGCGACCCTCAGGATTGGGCCTTTTCCCTGACACCTGGGAATCCTGTCTTGACTGATGTTGATGTGTTTTTTTCAGGCTCTGGGGTTGTTGTATAATGAACCTAATTTTACTGATCAAGCTGAGAAAACCTTGTTGGCATTGAAACAGGGTCAGGAAGCTATAGAGCTATACTGTCAGAAATTCCGAAAGTGTGCAGTCCTTACTAAATGGAATGACGATGCCCTGGCAGCTATTTTTCGCAAGGGTCTGGCAGAGACTGTAAAGCACGTTATGGTGGGATTTCCTGTTCCCTCTGGGCTCAGTGACTCTATGGCATTGGCCATTCAAATTGACAGACGTCTACGTGAGCGTAGAAATATGAGAGAGGTGGTGACACCTTGTGAGCCAGCCCCTGAGTCCATGCAGTGTGATGGAGTGGCTTCTGGGGCTCAGCGTCATGACTTTCGTAAGCGTAATAAGTTGTGCTTCTACTGTGGAGACGCTTCTCATGCTATTTCCATCTGCCCCAAGCGGGGAAGACATTTTGCGCGCTCAGTTGTTTTGGGTAGTGTTCAGACTAAATTTCTTTTGACTGTTACCTTGATTTGCTCCATGTCCACATTTTCGTCTCAGGCTTTTGTTGATTCAGGAGCAGCTATAAACCTGATGGATTTTGATTTTGCCAAACATTGTGGTTTTCCCATGATACCCCTGCGGAAGTCTATTCCTTTGCTGGGTATTGATTCTACCCCTTTGGCGGAGAATAAACCCAGTTTTCAACCCAGGTGATAATGTGGGTTGACCCGGACCACCAAGAGAATTGCAAATTTTTGGTATTACATAATTTAAATGACATTATTGTACTGGGTTTTTCTTGGTTACAGACTCACAATCCTGTTTTGGATTGGAAGTCTGTGTTTGTGACCAGTTGGGGTTGTCAATGTGTTTGTAGTGACACTCCTGTTTTTTCTACCTCTCCCCAGTTGGAAAATGTCCCCGACTATTTGGTTGATTTTTCTGATGTATTTAGTGAGAGTAAATCTGCGTCCTTGCCTCCGTATAGGAGTTATGATTGTGCGATTGAGTTGGTACCCGGTTGTAAATTTCCCAAGGGTCGGCTCTTCAATTTATCTGTACCCGAGCATGAGGCTATGCAATCATATATCAAAGAGTCTTTGGAAAACGGTCATATCAGACCATCCTCTTCACCCTTGGGCGCCGACTTTTTCTTTGTGGCCAAGAAGGATGGTTCATTGAGGCCCTGAATTGACTATCGTCTCCTTAATAAGATCACGGTTAAATATCAATATCCGTTACCCCTGATTTCTGATTTGTTTTCCAGAGTGAAAGGTGCCAGTTGGTTTACCAAGCTTGACCTTAGGGGGGCGTATAATCTTATTTGCATCAAGAACGGAGATGAATGGAAGACGGCGTTTAATACCCCTGAGGGGCATTTTGAGTACCTAGTGATGACTTTTGGGCTCACTAATGCCCCTACCGTCTTCCAATCTTTCATGAACGATATTTTCCGAGACTTGGTGGATAAGTTTCTGATCGTTTATTTGGACGATATTTTTATATTTTCCAGCGACTGGGATTCTCATGTGGAACATGTTCGGAGGGTATTCCGGATTTTGAGAGAGAATGCTTTGTATGTTAAGGGATCGAAATATCTCTTTGGAGTGCAGAAGGTTTCATTGTTTGGATTCATTTTGTCCCCGTCTGCTATTGAAATGGACCCGGTCAAGGTTCAGGCCATGTGTGATTGGGTTCAGCTCTCTTCACTGAAGGCTCTTCAGAGATTTTTGGGTTTTGCTAATTTCTACCGTAAATTTATAAGTAATTTCTCTGGTATTGTGAAACCACTGACTGATTTAACCAAAAAGGGTTCTGATGTTGTAAATTGGTCTCCTGAGGCAGTTTCTGCGTTTCAGGAGCTTAAGCGCAGATTCACTTCTGCTCCTGTTCTATGGCAACCTGATGTTTCTCTGCCATTTCAGGTGGAGATAGATGCTCTGAGATTGGTGCAGGAGCCGTTTTGTCCCAAAGAGATCCTGTAACCTCTAAGATTAACCCTTGTGCCTTCTTCTCCCAAAAGTTTTCCCCAGCTGAACGTAATTATGATGTGGGGGAATCGGGAATTATTGGCTATGAAGTGAGCGTTCGAGGAGTGGAGACATTGGTTGGAGGGAGCCAAACATCAAGTTGTGGTCCTCACTGATCACAAAAACTTGATCTATCTGGAATCAGCCAAACGATTGAATCCCAGACAGGCCAGGTGTGCCTTGTTTTTCACACGTTTTGACTTTGTGGTCTCCTTCCTCCCGGGTACTAAGAATGTTAAAGCGGATGCCCTCTCTAGGAGTTTCCTTGTGGATTCTATTGATGTGGCTGAGCCTACTGCCATTCTGAAGGAGGGTGTCGTTCTTTCCGCTATCTCACCTGATTTGAGACTGGCCCTGGAGCAATTTCAGGGGGATAAACCTGAGCGTTGCCCTGCAGGGAAATTGTATGTCCCAGACCAATGGAGAGAAAAAGTTATGTCTGAAGTTCATTGCTCTGCGTTGGCTGGTCATCCTGGTATTTTTGGTACTAGAGATTTGGTGAGTCGGTCGTTTTGGTGGTCCACTTTATCTCGCGATATCAGGAATTTTGTGCAGTCCTGTGGGACTTGTTCTCGTTCCAAGCCCTGTTCTCGCTTTAGTGGATTACTGATGCCACTGCCGGTGCCCAGGAGGCCATGGACCCATATCTCTATGGATTTTATCTCTGACCTCCCTGTCACTCAGAGAAGGACTGTCATTTGGGTGATCTGTGATAGATTCTCCAAGATGATCCATCTTGTGCCACTGCCTAAGTTGCCATCCTCTTCCGAGTTGGTACCCTTGTTTTTTCAGCATGTGGTTCGTTTGCACGGCATTCCGGAGAACATTGTGTCTGACAGGGGAGTCCAGTTTGTTTCCAGATTTTGGAGGACATTCTGTTCTAAACTGGGAGTTCAGCTGTCTTTCTCCTCTGCATTTCATCCTCAGACCAATGGGTAGACTGAGAGAACAAACCAGACCTTGGAGACTTATTTGAGATGTTTTATGTCTGTGGATCAGGATGACTGGGTCTCTTTTTTGCCCTTGCCTGAATTCGCTCTTAATAATAGGGCCAGTTCTGCCACTCTGATGTCCCCTTTCTTCTGCAATTCCGGGTTTCATCCTCAATTTTCTGCAGGGCAGTGGAGGCTTCTGTCTGTCTGGGTGTTGACTCTGTGGTAGAGAGAATGCAGCAGATTTGGGATCAAGTAGTGGATAAGTTGTCTCTCTATGGAGAAGGCCCAATGGTTTGCCAACTGGCATAGGACTGATGGTCCTTGGTTTAAAGTGGGTGACTTGGTTTGGTTATCCTCAAAGAATATCCCTATGAAGGTTGCATCTCCAAAGTTTAAGCCAAGGTTCATTGGACCTTATAGGATCTTGAAAGTCCTTAATCCAGTTTATTTTCACTTGGCTCTTCCAGGGAAGTTTAAGATTCATAACGTCTTCCACAAATCTTTATTGAAAAGGTTTGTCGAGCCAGTGGTTCCTATGGCTGCGCCTCCTGAGCCTGTTTTGGTTGAGGGCAATTGGAGTATGAAGTGGAGAGATATTGGATTCTCATTCGCTAGACAGAGACTCCAGTTCTTGGTTAAGTGAGAGGTTATGGTCAGGAGGACAATTCTTGGTTGTTTGCTTCTGACATTCATGCGGAGAGACTGGTTCGTGCCTATCACCGAGCTCATCCTGATCGGCCTGGTGGCGCAGGTGAGGGTTCGGTGACCCCTCCTCAAGGGGGGGTACTGTTGTGAACATGTTGGAGACAATTTCTGAGCTGAGGCTCCCTCTGGTGGTTGCTGACGGTACTGAGGCTGTATCGAATGACCTGGCCTTCTCACCTGCCAGCGACGACTGACAATCAGGAGTCACTGACTGGGCTGATATAAGGGAGCTGCCTTCCCATGATCCTCGCCGGTGATCAATTGTTGTTTCCTGGTTCATTTGGAAGTCTGCTGGTGTTTTGCCTTCATCTGCTACCTTCAGATAAGATATTTTCTGCTTGTTTCTATTGTGTTTGCTATTTCCATTTTTGTCTGCACCTTGGTGGAGGTTAGCCGTGTCCCCACCTGGGTCCTGTGCTACTCCTCTGTTTTTCAGTAGCCACTGTCATTTGTTCAATTGCTTTTTCCCTGCTTTTTGAGTGGCTGCGGGTTAGGCTTGTTCACACTGAGATCTGATTTAGTGGGTGGCGAGATCGTGTAATCTCAGCATTTTTGAAATCAGAAGTGTTGGAAGTTTTGCTAGGGTTTTGCTGGGTTGCAGATAGTATTCTGTCCTGTCCTGTCCTATTTAGGCAGTTTGGCCCCAGCGTTTGCTCACTCTATTTTCTGCCTGTGTTTGTGTTTCGTCTTGTCTAACCGCCATTATATGTTTGGGGGCTGCCTATTCCTTTGGGGCTCTACTCCGGGGCAGTTAGCTTTCCTGTTTCTATCTTTAGTTGTAGCTAGCTCTCCGGCTGTGCCGAGGCGTCTAGGACCACCGTAGGTACGCTCCATGGCTGCTTCTAGTTGTGCGGTTAGTTTAGGGATCTGCAACCCATTAGTTTCCAACCTCTCAGGTGTTCGGCTGCCTTGCTGTTTTGCTCCTGTCCTCCTCAGTTACCAAATCATAACAAACCAACGTGTCTTTGTGCGATGCAGAAAAGGTGAACGGATGGACTCTACATGCCTGGTTCCCACCGTGATGCATAGAGGAGGAGGTGTGATGGTGTGGGGGTGATTTGCTGGAGATACTGTTAGGGATTTATTCAAAATTGAAGGCATACTGAACCAGCATGGCTAACACAGCATCTTGTAGCGGCATGCTATTCCATCGGTATGCGTTTAGTTGGACCATCATTTATTTTTCAACAGTACAATGACCCCAAACACAACTCCAGGCTGTGTAAGGGCTATTTGACCAAGAAGGAGAGTGATGGGGTGCTACGCCAGATGACCTGGCCTCCACAGTCATAAGACCTGAACCCAATCGAGATGGTTTGGGGTGAGCTGGACCGCAGAGTGAAGGCAAAAGGGCCAACAAGTGCTAAGCATCTCTGGGAACTCCTTCAAGATTGTTGGAAGACCATTTCCGGTGCCTACCTCTTGAAGCTCGTCAAGAGAATGATGCCAAGAGTGTGCAAAGCAGTCATCAAAGCAAAAGGTTGCTACTTTGAAGAACCTAGAATATAAGACATATTTTCAGTTGTTTCACACTTTTTTGTTAAGTATATAATTCCATGTGTTAATTCATAGTTTTGATGCCTTCAGTGTGAATGTACAATTTTCATAGTCATGAAAATACAGAAAAATCTTTAAATGAGAAGGTGTGTATATATAGATATATATCTATATATATATGTGTGTTTTGAAGGATATTTCCTTTGAAAATGATGTGTAAATGACAGAGAATTTCTCTATGTAAAAGCTCATGTTGAAATCGCATTGCAATCGGATAGCAATAGCACTGCATTCGGATATAAATTGGATGCTAGGTGTGAAAAATCGGATTGTACTCGCATGACACTTGCATTACACTTGTTTGACTCTGGGCAGTGAGAATTGGACTGATTTTTTTATATGTTTAGTGTGACTTCAACCTGATTGTGCAGCTTTTTGACAACATCTGATACTGGACGGGCTACTTGACTCCCTTTCTTTGGCAGCCTCACAGCGATTTTATTATCATTATTTACTGTTATGGCGCCATTTATTCCATTATTCCATGGCACTTTACATGTGAAAAGAGAAATACATAATAAAAACAAGTACAATAATGTTAAACATTAAAAGTCACTGACTGGTACTGAAGGAGAGAAAGCCCTGCTCGTAAGGGCTCACAGTCTGCAAGGGCTGGGTGAGGATACATTAGGTGAGGGTAGAGCTGCTTGTGCGGCGGTATGATGAAATTATGTACAGTAGGTTGCAGGTTTTCGGAAGAGGTGGTTCTTCAGGTTCCTTTTGAAGGTACCCATGCTAGACAAGGCTATGACTTGTTGGGGAAAAGAGTTCCAAAGTAGAGGGGATGTATGGTAGAAACCTAGTATGCGATTATGGGATGAGGAGATAACAGGGGAGTAGAGAAGGAGATCTCGTGAGCATTGGAGGTTGCGTGCAGGTAAGTACTGGGAGACTAGGTCACAGATATATGGAGGACACAGCTTATGCATGGCTTTGTATGCCATGGTTAGGGTTTTGAACTAAAGTCTCTCAGTAAGGCCGGGGTCACACTTGCGAGAAACTTGTACGAGTCTCGCATCTCAATACCAAGCACTGCCGCCGGCGCTCAGACTGGAGCGTTCAGCTGCATAGAAATACATGCAGCTGCACACTCCGGTCCCTAGTGCCGGAAGCAGTGCGGGCATTGAGGTGCGAGACTCGTGCGAGTTTCTCGCAAGTGTGACCCCGGCCTAATGCTGAGACAGTGAAGGGATTGACAGAGAGGAGAGGATGATTGGTGGATTAGTTGGGCAGCAGAGTTTAGGCTAGATTGGAGGAATGCAAAATTGTTGGAAGGGAAGTCACAAAGCAGGAGCTTGCAGCAGTCAAGGCAGGAGATGGTGAGTGCATGTGTAAAAATGTAAGAATCGTGCAGGGGCTAAGAATGTCAACACGTACCAAAGACAGACCAACAGTTGAAGGATTTATTTACAGGGGAGAATATCGCCTTGCAGGGAGAAGTAAAGGGGAATAAACGTAATTTCAGAAATGCACTTAAGCTAAGCAAGATTAAGCAACTGTTCATAAAACAACAGAAGAAGAAGAAAGGGTATTCTGTGGACTTATCAGTTCGATGAAACCTTGATTGCAACACACGCTCCTCTCTGCTCTGCACGCGCTCTCTTTACGCCTTCCACTCCTCTCGCTTCCTGTTCACCGCCCCAGCACGTCCCTCATGTCTCCTATTCGTCTCGTGGTGGGATCAGTCCATGTCAGACAGTCTTCCCCCGACAACCCTGCTGCCCCACCAAATGGTTCCAGACACTGAGCAAGGGGGGTAACCGCCTTCTGTCTATCCTTGTTTTTCATACCCTTGCATTCCCCCTCTTTTTTTGCTCGCCATTCCATGGGCGAGAGCTTCCGAAGTTCTTGTTTGACAGACTTCCAATCCTTGCACAATTTGTTGCCACATAAACTGATCTTGATTATAGTGAATAAGGGGCACACCGTCTGTTGAATGCTCGGAGCATCGCAAATCAGAAAGAACAGGAGTTTCAGTTGTCACAGGAGGAAGAGAAGTCGGAGTCACTCCTGTTGCATTGTCAGTTTCAGGCACCAACCGTGTTTCCGTACCCCCTGGGGAAGTTGGGGATCCTCCTCGTCTTCTACATAGGCTGTTGTCACTGGAATAGCCTGGGGGCCGCAGGTACTTCTGGCACCGGCTCTGGATCTCGAGACAATCGGGCGCAACATATTTCGATGTAGTGTGCGAGTGGGAGGCCCCTCCTCCACTTCCGGCTGAACCTCATAAATGGACCTTTGGCACTAAGTCGACGCTTCACCCGAAACGGGCTATTCTCCTATCTGTACTCCAATTTGTTGTGTGGGCATTTTTCTCTCACTAAGACTCGGTCTCCAGGCCGTAGTGCTGTTCCCTTTTGGGGAGTGATTTTGGAATGATCAAGCTCCTGTAGACGGTTCTTCACTAGACGATGGGTGGTCAACAGCCACCGATGGTGTTCCCGAACACAGGAATACACCCCCATCCATGGGTAGTCCTCCTCAGGCTCTAGTTCCAACTCAGTTAACTCTTTCCCAGGCCGTCTGAAGAACAAAGAGTAGGGTGTGAAGCCGGTGGTGCTATGCTTCCGATTGTTGTACACCCACACCAGCTCAGGGACGAATTTGGTCCATTTTTCCTTCTGGTCCTCCTCCAGGGTTCACAGCATTTGAATCAGGGTGCGGTTAAATCTCTCACAAGCTCTGTTTCCCTGCGGGTGGTAATATGTGGTTTGGGACATATTGATCTTGTACAACTGGTGTAACTCTTCCATCACCTTTTTGAGGAATCAGGCCCCCTGATCGGAGTGGATACACTTGGGGCACCCGTACACTTGAATGAAATACTTGCAGATGGCATGTGCAGCAGACTTGGCAGTCTGGTCCCGCGTGGGCGCCACAACGGCAAACTTTGTAACGTGGTCTATCATTACGAGACAGTGCTCATAACCCTGATGCGCTGGCCCAATTGTCAGGTAGTCGATGGCCAACAGATCCAAAGGTCCAGAAGCCTTCACTGTCTGCGTGGGCGTCCGTTGTTCAGGTGGTTTGACCAGTTCACAGTTTCGGCATTGTTGACAGACTCCTTCCACGACATTCTTCAGACTGGGATGGTAGAACAAGCGCTGTAGCCACTTGAAGGTCTTCTCTAGACGTAAAATGAGCTCCTTTCTCATGAGCTTCCGTCACCACCTGGTTTACCAAGGACAAGGGTACCACCGTCTGCCAGACCGGACCGAGTTCAGATGGGAGGTATGTCTTACAACACAGGATACCATCTTGCAACCGCAGCTTCTCCCATTGGCCCAGCATCTGCAGCATTCCAGATGATGCAGTCCTTCTGTCTTGGTGGCCGGGCACCCGTTTAGATGCGACCCACAATCTCAGCTAGGCTATCTCCTGATCCTCTTGTTGCACCTGGACCCACTCATCGCGAGGCTGCTCCAACAGACTCACACAGGGCTTCTCCTGAACTGTTTCCCTCGTGGACGCCAATATCCTGGCAGTATCTCCAAACCCTGGTACTTCTACAGCCTCCAATTCTTCTTCCCGGTTAGGCATTGGCCTGCGGTAATTTACTCGAGAAAGGGCATCAGCATGAGTATTCTCCGCTCCTCTCCTGTAGGAGATCCTGTACCAGAACTTCGCCATCCGGGCCACCCAGCGTCGCTCCAGGGCCCCCAACCTCGCATTTTCCATATGAGCCAATGGATTGTTATATATCCGCATGTGGACTTCTGAACCGGCCAGATATTCAGCGAACTTCTCAGTCATCGCCCACACCAGCGCCAGCAACTCCATTTGAATGAACTTTAATTCTCCGGATTCTTCTCCGAGTCATGCAGGGACCGACTGGTGTACGCTATGATTCGCTCTTTCCCGTCCTGTAGCTGGGACAGCACTGCTCCAAGCCCTTGCAAACACTAGTCGGTGTGCAAGATAAACGGCTGCGTGAAGTCGGCGTAAGCCAGCATAGGAGCCTCCATCAATGCTTTTTTCAGGGCCAGGAATGCTTTCTCCTGACTCTCGCCCCACTGTATGTTCCTGTTTATTGCACAAGAGGGCACCCCTTTTAGCAGCTCAAGCAGAGAGTTGGCAATGTGGGTGAAGTCTTTCACGAAGCGTTGAAAGTACCCTGTGAAGCCCAGGAATGCTTGCACATCCTTCACAGTCTTTGGGGTTGGCCACTCCTGTACTGCTGCAATCTTCTCCAGGGAGGGCTTCACTCCTTCTGCAGAGACTATATGCCCCAGATACTCGATCTGCATACGGAAAAGGTTACACTTTTGGGGCTTTACCTTCAGCCTATACCTCTGTAGCTGGATCAGAACCTGCTCCAGCCTCTGCAGGTGTTCATCCACAGTAGGGTCAAAGATGATGATATCATCCTGGTAGATCAGGGTGGCTTCAAAATTCAGATCCCCTAGACAGACATCTTTCCTTTAGGTGTTGGAATGTTCCCAGAGTATAGGTAGGATGAAAGCTGTCTTGGCTTGGTCCTGTTCAGACATTGTCACTTGCCAGTAAAAGCTGGCCAGATCTAGTGTGGAAAAGTATTGGGCTTTCCCTAACGCCGACAGGGACTCCTCTATCCGGGTAATGGATACGAATATCATACTGTGCAAGCGTTGATTCGGCGGTAATCCACACAGAAGCGTAAGGACCCATCATTCTTTCGCAACAGGACTATGGGGCAGCCTCTCCCGAATTACCATATATACTCGTGTATAAGCCGAGATTTTCAGCACCTTTTTTCATGCTGAAAATGCCCCCTCGGCTTATACACGAGTCATAGGGCAGAAACCAGCGGGGGAGGGGATGCCGCGGCAGGAGCCGGTGGCTGGGATCATACTCACCCCTCCCCGTGCCATCGCTGAGCGTCCCTGCAATCCTGCAGCTCTCCCCGTCTTCCTGCAGCTCTTCAGCACTGAGCGGTGACGTAATACCCGCTCATTAAGGTCATGTAACATGGACGCGACGCCACTCCCATGGGCGTCGCCTCCATATTCATGCCCTTAATGAGCGGTATTACATCACCGCTCAGTGCTGAAGAGAGCTGCAGGAAGACGGGGAGAACGCAGGATTGCAGGGGCCCTCAGCGATGGCACGGGGAGGGGTGAGTATGATGGAGGAGAGGACAAGGAGCACGGAACAGGACGGGGGGAGAACGGTGGACGGGGGAAGCATAGAGGAGGATGGGGGAAGCTGGAGCAGGACGGGGGAAGCATGGAGGAGGACAGGGGGAGAACGGAGGACGGGGAAGCATGGAGCAGGACTGGGGGGGAGATCGGTGGACGGGGAAGCATAGAGGAGGACGGGGGAGAACGGAGGACGGGGGAAGCATGGAGCAGGACTGGGGGGGAGATCGGTGGACGGGGAAGCGTGGAGGAGGACGGGGGAAGCATGGAGCAGGACAGGGGAGGATGGAGGGCACAGCGGAGGATGGAGCAGGAGGGGGGGAACACAGATGAGAATGGGGGAGCACAGAGCTGGATGGGGGAGCAGGACGGGGGAAGCACAGAGCAGGAGGGCAGTTTATACACCCGGCTTATACATGAGTCAATAATTTTTCCCAGTTTTTTGTGGCAAAATTAGGGGGGTCGCCTTATACACGGGTCGGCTTATACACGAGTATATACGGTACTCCTTTTTTCAACATCTGAGACAGCATTCCCTTCACTTGCTGGTATAATTGTGGGGGTGTCTGGCAATACAGTTCCCAGATGGGTGCCGCATACCCGGTGGGTATCTCATGGATAATTGCAGTTGTGCGTCCAAAGTCATCCTTGTTCTTGGCAAACACCTCCTGGTACTTTCTGAGCAAGGCTTCCACCCGGGGAACTTGTTTAAAGGGAAGCTGTCACCCCAAAATAGCCATATCAGATAAAGATATGGCTGAATAGTGCGTCCCATAACTAAGCTACCGGTGGGTATCATATATCATGATACCCCCGTTTTTATATCAAAATACCTTTTTAAAGTTGGTGATTGTAGGTGTCAATCACTGCAGTCAGGTCAGGAGGGCGGCGGTTTTCATGTCCGCCCCCGCTCCTCGTCATCTGTTCCGTTACGCCGTCTGTGAATAGCACAGACGGCGTTAGGTTCCCGCAATTGCGCAATTCAAAATCCGGCCCGGCGCATGCGCAGTATGCTTTGCCCAACAGTGGGCAAAGCATAAAATGACTACAGCGCATGCGCTAGTCTTTCCTTGCCCCGGAAATTACTGCTTGGGACGACTTCTGGGGCAAGGAAAGACTCCTTCTAACTTTAAGTAGGATGAATCCATTGGTGTTGACGCACCTTTGGCTTCTGACATTCCAAACTGGTTTAGGAAGTATTCTGACCACATAAGAAACTGTAGCTGGGACACTTTTGTTTTGCCTTTCTGATCTCCTGACTGGAAGTTGACTTGGTTCTTCTATGTCTTTCTTGGTGGCTTCAGAGCTTAACCATAATTTTTCTTCGGTGACTGGGTTTGGTGATTGAGATTCTTCTTCTTGCTTCTTAGGTGTAACTTCATGGAATTTGAGCGATACAGAGTTTTCATCAATGACTACATCTCTGCTAATTGTTACTGTGTTGGTCTCTGGGTGCAGGATTCTGTATCCCTTTTGAGCTTCACTATAGCCCACCAGGACTCCTTGCTTTGCGTGTGATTCCCACTTGGAATGTTTTTCTTTGGGAACATGCATAACTATTTTGCTTCCAAATATCCTGAGGTGCTTCAGGTTAGGCTTCTTGCTGTTCAATAGCTCATATGTGGTTTTATTTGTGGCTTTACATACTTCTTCCACTTTCACAGAGAGAATGGTTCTTCATCTCTGCAATGCCATTTTGTTCTGGGTTGTATGGAATGGTAGTTTGGAACACAATTTTATTTTTTTTCAAAATGGTTTGCACCTTACCACTTGTATATTCGGCTCCATTATCTGCACGCAGGGCTTTTGGCAGTCTTCCAAATTTGTTAAACACTGCAGCAAGATATTCTCCACGCTTCTGTGGAACTTCATCCTTACTGTGAAGCAGGTAGGCGAATGTATTTCTGGAGTAGTCATCAATAAATGTGAGAAAATATCTCTTCTTGCTTGGAGTTTCAACACTCATTGGACCACATACATCTGTATGTATCAGATCCAGAGGCTGTGTAGATTTTGCACTTTTTTGCATTTTTTTATTCATGTGTGTATTTTTATTTTATTTTTTCCTTTTGGTACTTATTTTTTGAGTATTATCTACATTTGTTAGCATGGTACATTGATATATTTATTATTATATTTTGGGTCTTCTCTGCAATATTATTCTATGTGCTCCTATTATCAGCTGTATAATATATTACATATTTTTAATAATTATCTGGTACTATTTCAATAAAGATTTATTATATATTTATTATATTATATATATATATATATATATTATATATTTATTTATATATATATATATTTATTATATATTGCACTCTACTTTTAGGAGGATTTTTACATCATATATGCTTTGCAGATGGCTGTGCATCTAGTGCAGTCACGAGTGTGTCAAAACTCTCTCGAAGACCACTTAATAGAAGTGCAGCAACTTGAAAATCTTTAATTTCTTCTCCAATACCCCTGAGATGCTCCACAATCTCTAGGTTGTTTCTTATATAGTCCTGCATATTCTGTCCATCACTTAGCTTAGACTGATACAGCTTTCTTATGAGATAAAGCTTATTGCTGAGATTTGATCTTTCATGCACTTTCTGTAACTCATCCCACATCTCCTTTGCAGTTGCACACTTGCATATATGCACAATCTGATTATCATCTACACTGAGGGAAATTGTGCTTTGTGCTTTCTGATCCTTCTCTAGCCAATCATCTTCACCTTGAATTTCCAGGACTGGTAGTTCTGGTTATTGAGGCTTGTCACTGAGAACTTGACAGGATTGCTGCTAGTCGACATCTCTGTTGCTCTGTGCTGCTTTTGCTTTGTACTTCTGTTGCTGTGTTACTCTTGGGCTCTGTGTCACTCTGGGCCCATACCTGTTAGCAGTGGATTATTCAGGATACTCTCCAAGTGTGTGATAACAGAGCTTCTTTATTCAGGAACAATCAGGAATAACATATGATAAGCTTAATAGATCAGGAATAAATAATTTGTGTGTCTCTATCTGTGCAACATCTACAGCAGGTTGTTTCTCTCATACACATACACGAAAATAGGAAATACAGTCACATGCTCTTCCTATTTGAGCCTCTGGGAGTTTTTTAACTTTATAAACAGCATACAAATCTGGCAATTAAACACTCATAGACAGGAATGGAGCTGTTGCACCAAACATATTCAAACAAGAAGTAAACCTCTACACAGCAGAGGATGGAGAAGTAAACTACTAGACAACAGGGGTTGGAGAACTAAACTACTAAACAACTAGGGTTGGATAACTAAACCAGTAGACACCAGAATATGGAGAACTAAACTACTAGACAACAGAGGTTGTAGAAGTAAACTACTAAACACCTAGGGTTGGTTAACTAAACCACTAAACACAAGGGGATGGAGAACAAAACTACTACACAACAAGGGACTAGACACAAAGGTGTCAATAGACATCAAGTCTTGAAGTCCCCTAGGCTTGCGAGTCAAACCTCTGTATCTAAACACTTCCCCCACTGCTTCGGCCTCCTACACCTTCTCTGGGGCCTCTATCTGCATTCTTAACCTCTCCCTTAATTAGACACGTGTTTCAACAGTGCAGAGAGAATCCCTCCACATCTGTACTGCGCAGCCAGGGCTCACCGAAATCAGATGTAGTGATGGGCGAGTTTAAATGAATATTCTTTGGAGATCCCAGTCACAGCTATAGAGTTGTGGACAGCTATCCAGGCCAAGTTTGAGCAATGGCTGTCTCCACAGAAGCTAGATGCATGGGCATTTGCGATAATGGTGTAAACCTATGTCCGGCCCTACGCTGGGGAAACCTCACACATGTGCTTTGCATGGCGAACATCCTCAACCTGATGGTATAGCAATTTCTCTGCCACTATTCCTGCCTGGATGTGCTGCTGTAGAAATCATGGTCACTGTGTGCTCATTTCCACCGTTTGCACCCCACAGGTCATCGACTTGCATTGCTACAGAATTGTTTTGCCATACACGTTAACCGTTTGATATGTCATATGCTGAGATGGTGGAATTCCACTTTCCACATGTTATAGCAACTGTGGCAGCAGCGACGAGGCCTGTTGCAATATGTCCTTTTGCATTGCCTGAGTCAATGTAGTGTGCACGTGGTGCAAATCACGCTTCTGGAGTGAGCACAGGTGAAGGACCTCTGCACTCTTCTGCACAGTTTCGAAATGGCTACTAAGATGGTTAGCCCTGACAATGCTGTCATTAGCATCACTATTCCAGTCATCTACATGCTGTCGCACACTTTGATTAGTCTGTGGGAGGAGGTGGTGGTCCCAGAGGTAAAGGCGGAAGTGGAGGAGAGTGCAGTAGGGATAACAATTTAAAAGTTCCGGACTTTCATTACACAAGCGGGTGCCATGGGAAGGTGGATTACAGTGATCAAGGGGGGTTCTTGGTACCAGACAAACTGTTAGTGAAGGTGCAAGAGCTGAGGAACCAATGGAAGAGTATGAGGCGGAAGAGGTGATGGACATGCAACAGCCAGGACATGAACAGCATAATGATCCCTTCTCCATGGTTGACTAGAGGGGACCTAGTTAGCAAGCTTAAGTGTTACCCTGCCCCAAGACACCATGGACTTGAACCTCATGGAAACACCCAACACATGAGAGCTTTCTTGCTGCACTATCTGCAACTTGATGCCCGTATTGTTAGGATTAGAAATATTGCTCATTACTGGGTTGCCACTCTATTAGATCCATGGTAAAATAATAAATTTTTGCCAGATGCTTTTTCCCCTGGACGCGTGCATGCTGAAGTATTGAAACATACTTGTGCACAATCTCAAGAGTGGTTTTCCCCAAGACAGCAGTCAGCCACACAGCATGCATCGCATTTATAGACTTCCAACCCTGAGAACGTTATCAACGCAAAAACATTAGCAGCAGCATTGTATGTGGCATACGCAATTTCTGTGAGTTGTTGCATGCATTTTTTAGACCATCACGTGCACCAGCAGAACAGAGTACAAGTCTGACATGTCGTGAACGACTGGAGAGGATGGAGCAGAAGTATCTCGAGCTCAATATCAATGCCATCAGGGGAAATATGGACCCTTTTGCATTTTGTTCTTCAAAAATGGAAGAGTCGACTGAGCTTGCCTGTCAAGCCTTGGAGGTTTTTGGTATGTATTATATATAGATATGCATTGTTTGTTTATACCATGTGCTATGTAATTTGTAGGTGGGCTGGATCTTGATGTTGATTGGTGCTGGTTGAGCACCTTTGCTATTTAAGACCAGCCCTTGTATTGTTCTGATATGCTTGATAAAGACCTAATGCAGGTCGAAACATCACAGATGATGGTGGAATAAACTTTTTTCTGTTTTTACTTCACCTTGATGGAGCGCTGTTTCTTTACTTTTTCATTGCTGGATACATCCAAGAGGTTTCCTTTGTTTTGGAATGTGCGCCCCTATGCAGTGAGTGCTGTCAGCCCTGTTTTGTATTATTGGACTCTGTGAACCTGATCTGTCGTGCACCGGCTATGATGACGGAAATGACTGGAAATCAGGAGGTGGGTGATCTAGATACCGCCATGACTTTTTCATATACTGATGATGCCGCCCGCATATTGTCTGGTTCAAGTATGGACAATGCTTTTTTAAGTAAATCTACATCTGACATGCTCAAGAAGAAATGGGAGAATGAGAGAAGGAGATTGATTTCCTTTGAATTACATGCTATGACTCTCATTGAATATTATAAAGCACGCAGGATCCCACGCGGGCTTCGCCCACATCTTAGGCCTACGTTATTGCCTGACAATGCCCAGTTTTGTGCAAAATTTGAATCCATTATGAACAACTATGCTTTTGATATTATGTTACGCAATATTGAGTTTTTAAAAAGGAAATGGAGGTTATTAAAAAGGACATTGGTGAATTGGAAAATCAATTAAAAATACAGCTGACAGCACAGGAATGGGGCTCTTTGATGATGAAAGTGGAGGAGAATCTGTTCAAATTCAGAGGTGATGTCGAATCCACTAAGAGGACTAAGTGGTTCCGGGATGGGGAGGATTATAGATCGGGCCATGTTTTCTCCTGGCAAAAGGGAGCTAATCAGTATCCAGGAAAACGGAGAGGAAGATATGCATCTCCCCGATGACATAAGAAACTACAGGATAGTAAACAATCTAATTTTGGCTTCACTACCGCTGAATCTGAGTCTACGGATGACTCCAGTGTGGGAAGTACTAATAAGAGCCATTTTTTTGGGCAAAGAGAAGTCAGACAAAACAACACGAAGAGACGTGGCCATAAAGGGGGCCGCAAGCACAGGAAACAAGGGCGTACCTCGCGATCAGAGGCCGACACGCAATACCACAATGAGAACGAGACATATGGAAGAGAGACGGAAGGACAATCAAGTAATAATGAGTTAGTGATAAATATTTCATCTATCACACTGTCTGATGTTGAACTGAGTATTTTGTGTAAGGGGTTGTCTTTTTGTCCCTGAAATAAACCAGATTTACAGGCGTTCTTTAAGAGGCTTAGGTTGTCTTTACACTTCTCTGAGAAGGTGATTAAAATGAATGATGGTGATGAGAGTTCTGGTTTTGGTTTTTCGCTACATGTTGTAGGGCTTTATAATAAAAGTAATTTCCAACCACCAAATAAGAACTATTTCTTAGAGTCCTATATTGAGTTAGTCCAGAGAGATGTTGAGAAATTAAGGAATAGCTTTATGTCACCTTTAGTACAGAATTTGACTTTCAATGAAAGGAAAGCCTTGAATGATTTATCAAACAATCCCATGATCACCATCAAACCAGCCGATAAGGGTGGGGCGGTGGTGGTCATGGATAGTTGTAAATATAGGGCTGAAATATTACGACAACTCAGTGACGAGCAAGTCTATGAGAAATTGATAACTGATCCTACTTCTGTTTTTCAGAGTGAATTACGGGTTTTGATCCATGATTCTTTGTTGTCTGGACTTACTGACCTTAAATTATCTGAATTCCTTATTGTGGATACTCCGGTTATTCCAGTACTATATACATTACCCAAGATACATAAGAGTTTGTAAAAACCTATCGTGTCCGGGAGGGGCTCTCTCTTTAGTAAAACTGCTGTTTTTCTGGACTGTATATTGCACGCTTATGTGGTTTCTGCATCCTCTTATGTCAAAGATACAAATGATTTCCTTGAAAAAATCAATAGTATTATAGTGACTGATTATACTATTGTAGCTTCTTTTGATGTATCTTTATACACATCTATAGAGCATGACAAATGTCTGGATGCTGTCTCTTGTGCGCTATCGGGCTCTGACATGGCCCTGGAGTGTGCACAGCTTGTCCTCACGTTGCTGGAGTTTATCCTCAGAAAGAATTATTTTCTTTTTGGGATGATTACTTCTTGCAATTATGGGGTACCACCATGGGGTCCAATGTGGCCCCCACTTATGCCAACATCTATATGGCGTTATTCGAGAGCAGGTTTGTGTACAATTCCATCCTCTGGCACCATGTCGGAGCCTGGTGGCGCTATATTTCATTCAGAATTAAATCAGATATATCCTGAGTTACAGTTTACTCTTTTGTATTCATTGACTCAGATACAATTTTTAGATACATTGGATGGTCATATACTTGGAACTGATATATTTGTGAAACAGACAGATAGGAATGGTTTATTGCTATTTGATAGCAACCATCCAAGGAGAATGGTGAGCTCTCTACCATGGAGTCAACTGCTGCGGGTCTGTAGAATAGTGGCTGATGATGACATTTTTGATCAGAGGTTGGATGAAATGTGTTCTAAGTTCATAGCTAGGGATTATCTGAAAAGAGAAGTTCTTGGGTACAAGGAGAAGGTTTTGAATATATCAAGAGAGGATACTCGCACTAGAACGGCTACGAAACAGGTGCGTAAGTGCATTCCCTTTGTATCCACGTATAATCCAGTGAGTAATCACATTGGTATGATTTTGAAAAAACATTGGCCTCTTCTGTATCGTTCGTTACCCTCTGTGCCTGAATTTGTATCCCGACCTATGATGTCTTTTAGTAAGGGGCACAACTTGAAGGATAAGTTGGTTAAATCTGATTTTGGTACAATGAGGTCCTCCACTCAAAGGACATTGAGCACTCCATGACATGGGAATTTCCCTTGTCTTGGTTGTGCTTGTTGTAACAACATGTTAAAAGGGGAATTTTTCTATCATCCCCATACTGGGATGAAGATTCTGTTGAAAGAGAGGTATACTTGTACATCCAGCTATGTGATATACATGATTGTGTGCCCCTGTGGATTAACATATGTGGGGGAGACCACCTTGGAAGTGAGGGCTCGTATCAGTAAGCATAAAAGCACTATTAGAACAGAACTTACCGAATCGGTCCCTAAGCATTTTATAGAGAGTAGACATTCAGTGAACCAATTGAGGTTTAGGGTCATTGACAGTGTGCCGGTTCTTAGGAGAGGTGGTGACAGATTGAAAATACTAAAAAAGAAGGAACTGAGATGGATTTATATGCTAGGTTCTTTGCAACCAAGAGGTTTGAATTTAGAATTTAATCTGTCAGCTTTTAATGTATAGTGAATCTATTACCCCTCTCTTAGGCTTTCATTGTTGGTTTGTTTTTAATGGTATACTTTTTTTCTTTTCTTTCTTTAGGATTTGACAGGATTGTCGGATGACATAAGGAGTGGATCTGGGGAGGACTATAAGTGGTGTCTATTTATTTGTGATCCATTATATTTAATATATGCTCTCGTTCCCTCCTTCTGTCCCCGACTCTCTGAGTCTTTTTTTGTTCATTATTTTTTTTCTCTTTTTTTCTTTTTTTTGGCACATATGGTGTTAATAAAGCTGTAATGTAATAAATGTTCTCTAACTATTGTGGGCATTGGTTGTAAAAATCCTGCTGGCTATTATTTATATTGGGAAAATGATTTTTTTTCTTTTGGAATGAGAAGTTCTATTGCGCCTGCGCATGTGGTCAGCGTTGCCTTGGTGATGGCCCTGATCACGTGTGCGGTGGGTCGCTGGTCGGTGACGTGGTTAATGTGCAACTGTAGTCAGGTATGGGTTCCGGTCACATGATGGGAGCCGGTCCTGACGATGCTGCTCTCCTGCGCGCCGGTCCTGTGACTCATGTGTCACGTGGGGTCGGGCGATGCACCTGGGATATACGGCGCTGGCTGATTGCGGAGGCTTTTCCTTCTTCCGTCTTCCTGTTAGCGCGGATATGATTGGAAATCCGGTTTATGTTAAATTAAGGGATGACCATGGATAGATCCTCTTCTTTTTTCGACGCCATCTCTTTAGGTCCTTGTGATTGGAGGATCATCATCATGTCACACGATGGTTGATGAAATAACTCTTGGATTGGATAAAGATCTCCATGACAATGGCGACGCGGAAACATTATATAGTGCTGATGAGCCTTATGTGTATGTAATTTGTAGTAATTTTGAGTATGTGCACTTGAATATTGTATATAGTTTTATTGGTATGTATTATATATAGATATGCATTGTTTGTTTGTTTTTGCTATGTAATTTATAGGTGGGCTGGATCTTGATGCTGATTGGTGCTGGTTGAGCTCCTTTGCTATTTAAGACCAGCCCTTGTATTGTTGTGATATGCTTGATAAAGACCTAATGCAGGTTGAAACGTCGCAGATGATGGCGGAATAAACTTTTTTCTGTTTATACTTCACCTGGATAGAGCGCTGTTTCTTTACTTTTCCATTGCTGGATACATCCAAGAGGGTTCCTTGGTTTTGAAACGTGCATCCCTATGCAGTGAGTGCTGTCAGCCCCTTTTTGTAGCCTTGGAGGTTTCGTCATGCTCGACAGCCAGCATTCACTCAGAATGTGTCTTTAGAGCTGCTGGTGGTGTCCTGACGGAAAAGCGCATCTGGTTGTCCCCTGAAAGCATAGACTGCCTAACTTTCATCAAGATAAAGAAGCCATTGATCTCCAATGACTTTTGTACCCCAGTCACAGATTGGACAGGCTAGGCGATAGCATAGTTTATAGTGTGCTACATTGATTTCTCTTTATTGCAGTATGTGACACCTTGGAAGTGGCCTCTGTGCCTGCTGTTGCTACTGCTGCTTTTGATAGTAACAATTTTTTTAAATGTGAAGACTCCATATTGTGTCTCCATGTGGTGGCTTGCCGGTAGTGTAAGGGGTGTTAGAGACCCATTATACTATTTCTACTCTGGGAAATTGACACTTTAATGGTGTGTTCCTCTAATTTTTGGAAATGTTTGTACTCCAAGTTGGGTCTCCTTCATGTTTCTTGCCTGAATTTGGCGGGGCTCTCAGAGCACCAGGCCTACACCTGTCACTGATCCACTTGTTACTGATCAATGTTTAAGTTATAAATGCTGGTCCAAGCCCTGTTCCATGTCTTACCTCATGCTTCCATACTGTGCAATGAAACGGTTTGTACTCTGGGTCAGTTTTGCGGTTAGAGGGTTGAAAAACAAGGGTAATTCTGGTGCCACCACTGAGGACTCTACTGTGTGGGATGTTAAGGTGGAGGAAAGGAGGAGAGGTTACTTGAAGCAGTGCTAGCCATGCACTAGAGCACATGCTCTTTCTGGCCCTCATCTACAAGGCGTACCACTGTGAAGCTGCCAAAGAAAGGGAGTCGAGCAGCCGTACAGTAACACAAGTTGTCAGTTGTCTTTGGATAGGATGAGCCGGTGTTTGTTCAGGAGAGATTTCAGTGGCATTACCACCTACCCCAGGTACATCTCGAAAAATCAAGCCTTTTCCCACTTCCACCACAACTTTGCTTTTTCCAACTCATGTTGAATGTACCCTTCCCCTCTTATAACCAGCTGTTTCACAACCCTAGGTCCACACCTGTCAGTCAACTGTCACTAAATTAATAGTCAGTGGTTTTTGGCTGTGGGGCTAGACCACAGAATTAGCACAAAATATTAATATGTTGAAATGTGGATTGGTGGCTGGACTAAACAATTTGCAAAAAGATGTACCGTATATACTCGAGTATAAGCCGACCCGAGTATAAGCCTAGCCCCCTAATTTTGTCACAAAAAACTAGGAAAACTTATTGACTCGAGTATAAGCCTAGGGTGGGAAATGCAGCAGCTACTGGTAAATTTCAAAACTAAAAATAGATACCAATAAAAGTAAAATTTAATGAGACATCAATAGGTTAAATGTTTTTGAATATCCATATTGAATCAGGAGCCCCATATAATGCTCCATACAGTTCATGATGGGCCCCATTAGATGCTCCATACAAAAAATATGCCCCATATAATGCTGCATAAAAGGTTAATGATGGCCCCATAAGATGCTCCATAGAATAATATGCCCCATATGATGCTCCATAAAGGTTGAAGGGCCCCATAAGATGCTCGATAGAATAATATGCCCCATCTGCTGCTCCATGAAGGTTGATGGCCCCATAAGATGCTCCATAGATTAACCCCTTAACCACCAAGGATGGTTTGCACGTTAATGACTAGGCCAATTTTTACAATTCTGACCACTGTCCCTTTATGAGGTAATAACTCTGGAACGCTTAAACAGATGTTGGGATTCTGAGACTGTTTTCTCTTGACATATTGTACTTCATGATAGTGTTAAAATTTTTTCTATATAACTTGCGTTTATTTATAAAAAAATGGAAATATGGTGAAAATGTTGAAAATTTTACAATTTTCAAACTTTAAATTTTTATGCCCTTAAAACAGAGAAATATGTCACATAAAATAGTGAATTTGTTAGGAAGTTTTAAGGGTTAAAAGTTGACCAGCGATTTCTCATTTTTACAACACCATTTTTTTAGGGACCACATCACATTTGAAGTCACTTTGAGGGGTCTATATATATATAGAAAATACCCAAAAGTGACACCATTCTAAAAACTGAACCCCTCAAGGTGCTCAAAATCACATTCAATAAGTTTATTAACCCCTCAGGTGATTCACAGGAATTTTTGGAATGTTTAAAAAAAATGAACATTTAACTTTTTTGCACAAAATATTTACTTCAGATCCAATTTTTTTATTTTACCAAGGGTAACAGGAGAAATCGGACCTCAAAAGTTGTTGTGCAATTTGTCCTGAGTATGCTGATACCCTATATGTGGGGGTAAACCAATATTTGGGTGTATGGCAGAGCTCGGAAGGGAATGAACTTTTTCAACGCAGAATTGGCTGGATGCCGTGTCGCGTTTGGAGAGCCCCTGATGTGCTTAAACAATGGAAACCCCCACAAATGACACCATTTTGGAAACTAGAACCCTCAAGGAACTTATCTAGAATTGTGGTGAGCACTTTGAACCCCCAAGGGTTTCACAGAAGTTTATAACGTAGAGCCATAAAATTCAAAAATCATATTTTTCCAAAAAATGATCTTTTCACGCCTAATTTTTATTTTACCAAGGGCAACAAGACCACAAAAGTTATTGTGCAATTTGTTTTGAGTACGCTGATACCCCATATGTGGGAGTAAACCACTGCTTGGGCACATGGCAGAGCACGGAGGGAAGGAGCACCGTTTGACTTTTTCAGCGCAAAATTGGCTGGAATTGAGATCAGATGCCATGTTACGTTTGGAGAGCCCATGATGTGCCTAAACAGTGGAAACCCCCCAATTCTAACTCCAACCTTAACCCCAACACAAACCTAACCCTAATCCTAATCCTAAGCCTAACCCTAACCCTAAACCTAACCCTAACGGGAAACTGGAAATAAATAATTTTTTTAATTTTATTATTTTTCCCTAACTAAGGGGTGATAAAGGGGATTTGATTTACTATTTATAGCGCGTTTTTATATTGGGTTTTTATGATTGGCAGCTGTCACATGCTAAAAGACGCTTTTTATTGCAAAAAATAGTTTTTGCATCACCACATTTTGAGAGCTATAATTTTTCATATTTTGGCCCACAGAGTCATGTGAGGTCGTATTTTTTGCGGGATGAGTTGACGTTTTTATTGGTACCATTTTTGGGCATATGACATTTTTTGATCGCTATTTATTATTTTTGGGAGGGTGAATGAACAAAAACCAGCTGTGATGTCCGTCTGCTGTGGGTCTGAGCTGCAGGTAAGACAGCAGTCCGAGAAACCCCGAGACCCTTTACCTCTGTACAGGAATCTGGAATTACAGCGGAGCCCAAGGGGTAGCTGCCTATGAGAGCAGTGGACCGGAGCAGGAAGGTCGCCAGTATGGGAATAAAAAAACGAGACCAAATGCGTAGTCAGAAGTCCAAAGGTCAAAACCAGGGGGCAGCAAAGGTACAAAATCGGCAGGCTGTAGAAGGGTCCAAATCCAGGCAAAAGTCAGAGTCAAGACAGCAATAAACACTAGCACACTAGGGAAACCAAGACTATATCTGGCGGCCTGCAGGACAGGCTCCAAGGTATATGAAGGACACGGCTACCTCTCACAAGCTCACCGCCTGATGACCTCATCTGGACCGCCCCCAGAACCAGGCCAGATGGTGATGCACGACTGACACCAACCACTTCACCCACAGGAGAAACATGGCGATGCCCAGCGACAGAGGCCTGCGTCAAAGGAGCGGGACCCTATGAGGATATAGCCCTGCTATCACCGGCGCCACCAGCTGAAGGAGTCCGGCGCCTCCCAGCGGCCGACGAAGGAACACCTGCCACCGAGTCCAACGGCGACTTGACACCAGCAATTCATGAATTTCTTTTGGGGGGGAGTTTATACTATTCCGCGTGTGGTAAAATTGATAAAGTAGTTTTATTCTTCGGGTTAGTATGATTACAGAGATACCTCATTTGTATCTTTTTTATGTTTTGGCACTTTTATACAATAAAAACTATTTTATATAAAAATTTTGCATCCCTTTATTCTGTGAGCTATAAACTTTTTTATTTTTTCGCTGATGATGCTGTATGGCGGCTGTTTTTTTGCGGGACAAGATGACATCTTCAGCGGTACCATGTTTATCTATATCTGTCTTTTTGTTTGTGTGTTATTCCACTTTTTGTCCGGCAGCATGATGGTAAAGCATTGTTTTTTTTGCCTTGTTTTTTTTTTTTTTAAAGAGGCTCACTAAAGGAGTTAACTAGGGGGACAGTTTTATAGGGAGCGTCGTTACAGACACGGGTATACTACACACTTTTTTGTTAAGTATATAATTCCACATGTGTTAATTCATAGTTTTGATGCCTTCAGTGTGAATTTACATTTTTCATAGTCATGAAAATACAGAAAAATCTTTAAATGAGTAGGTGTGTCCAGTAGAGATGAGCGACTTTACCTCCGGAAGGGTCGAGTCGGGTATCGGATCACCCGACTTTCACAAAAGTCGAATCGAACGACATCGGCCGACTATCGGAAAAAGTCGAAGGTCCGACTGAAACTCGAACCGACCCCAATGCAAGTCAATGGGGAAGAAAAGTCGGCAGGGAGTGGAGGACAGTAAAAACACCTACAGTGCCCATTTCAATGCCAATGACATCAATTCTTATTACTTAAGCTTGTCAACCTTAATTTACTTAATAATAATAGTTACGCATTTAAAACTGGGGGCTATTTGGCTAAAGTTGAGGGGCAGGGCTGGCTCCAGGTTTTCATGGGCACCGGGCGAAAGAGTGTCAGTGGGCTCTTTAACACATACCACAATTCATGATGCTCCGATACGGCAGAGAAATATAGGTATAGTCCAATGCCAAATACTTCACTTCTTATATTTCGTGAGTGATATCTATTGTAAATTCTACAGTAGCTCAAAAACAGGACAGTATAGTCCTCTATTCAGTATTATGGGCACTACATAGTGCGCCATACAGAATAATGAGCCCCATATTTTGCTCTATACAGAATAATGAGCCCCATATATTGCTCCATACAGAATAATGAGTCCCATATATGATGCTCCATACAGAATAATGGGCCCAATATAATGCTTCATACAGTATAATGAGCCACATACAGTATATTGCTCCATACAAAATAATGAGCCCCATATATTGCTCCATATGTAATTGGTCCCATATAATGTTCCATACAGTATATGATGAGCTCCACATAATGCTCCAGTATATGATGGTCCCCATATAATGTGCCATACAGTATAGGACGGTCCCCATAGAGTCTAATGAGCCCCACATATTGCTCCATACAGTATAATGAGTCGCATATGCAGCACCATACAGTATATGATGGGCCCCATATATTGTTCCAGTATATGATGGGCCCCATTGATGATGCTCCAGTGTATGATGGGCCTATATAATGCTCCATATATAATGGGCCCCATATGATGCTCCAGTATATGATGGGCCCATGGAAGATGATCCAGTGTATGATTGACCTATATAATGCTCCATATATAATGGGCCCCATATGATGCTCCAGTATATGATGGGCCCCATGGATGATGCTCCAGTGTATGATGGGCCTATATAATGCTTCATATATAATGGACCCAATATGATGCTCCAGTTTATGATGGGCCTATATAATGCTCCATATATAATGGCCCAATATGATGCTCCAGTATATGATGTGCCCCATGGATGATGCTCCAGTGTATGATTGGCCTATATAATGCTCCATATATAATGGGCCCCCCATATGATGCTCCAGTATATGATGGGCCCCATGGATGATGCTCCATTGTATGATGAGCCTATATCAGTGATGGCTAACCTTGGCACTCTAGCTGTTGTAAAACTACAACTCCCAGCATGCCCTTGCAACCTGCAGCAGTTGAGGCATGCTGGGAGATGTATTTCTCCAACAGCTGGAGTGCCAAGGTTCGCCATCACTGGCCTATATAATGCTCCAATATAATGGGCCCAATATGATGCTCCAGTATATGATGGCCCCATGGATGATGCTCCAGTGTATGATTGGCCTATATAATGCTCCATATATAATGGGCCCCATATGATTCTCCAGTATATGATGGGCCCCATGGATGATGTTCCAGTGTATGATTTGCCTATATAATGCTCCATATATAATGGGCCTCATTTGATGCTCCAGTGTATGATGGGCCCCATTTATAATACTCCAGTGTATGATGTGCCCCATACACTGCCAACAGGGCAAGCGAGCTCCTGTAAGGCATATTGTGCCAATTGAGGCCAGGTGTCCAGTTTACAGGCCCAGAAGTCATAGGGGAATGAACTGTGAGGGAGAACATCGATAGGGGAGGAGAGGTAACTTTGAACCATAGTTGACAACTGCTGTCTCCTGTCTGTTGCAATCGATTCAGTATTACCAGTCGTGTGAGCGGTACTCGAGAAATCAGCCAAAATATGGTCATGAAATCCTGTCTCCAAAGCCAATTCGGCTGTGTGCACCATGAACACTTCTTCCATTTGGCCCAGTACGGCTTGTGGTAGAACCTGCACCGCTGCTGTGTGCTGGGAATACCTCTAACAAACGGTTTACCAGAGTTGCTTGTTTGGTCGCCAATATTAGCTCTACGTTCTCCTGTGGCATGAGGTTCTGTAATTTTCCTTTATAGCGTGGATCGAGGATGCTGGCCAACCAGTAGTCGTCATCCTTCATAATTTTGGCAATGCGGGGGTCCCTTTTTAGGATCTGCAAGGCATAATCACACATGTGGGCCAATGTTCCAGGTGTCAATGATGCACTGCCAGTGGTGGATGGAGGAGCACTTTCTGCCAAATCCACATCCATCCACTCCACTCTTGCCCCCTGAGAAGCATTCTCCTCCCCAAAATAATCATCCCCCTCATCCTCCTCTTCTTCCTCTTCTTCCTCCACCTCGTCCACGACAGTTCCCTGATCAGACAATGGTTGACTGTCATCAAGGCTTCTCTCCTCCTCTTCCTCTGCTGCAGACGCCTGATCCTTAATGTGCGTCAAAGTTTGCATGAGCAGACGCATAAGTGGGATACTCATGCTTATGATGGCTTCGTTTGCGCTTACCAGCCATGTGCATTTCTCAAAACACTGAAGGACTTTACAGAGGTCTTTCAGCTTTGACCACTGTACACCCGACAACTCGATGTCTGCCCTCAAACTGCCTGCCCGTGTATCCTCCCACAAATGCATTACAGCCTGCCTCTGTTCGCACAGTCTCTCAACCATGTGCATGGTGGAGTTCCACCTAGTTGCAACGTCTATGATTAAGCGGTGCTTGGGGAGGTGGAGCAATCGCTGCAGCCTCTGCATATGATAGGAGTCTACGGGCGAGCAAAGGATGTGCGAGCACAGTCTTCGCACATTATGGAGCAGGGCTGGTAACTCCGGATAATTATTTATGAAGCACTGTACCACCAGGTTCAAGGTGTGAGCCAGGCAAGGTATGTTCTAAATTTTGCCAGGGCTATGGCCACCACAAAATTACGGCCGTTATCACTGACTACCTTGCCTGGCTCAAGATGTTGACTGCCCAGCCATGACTCAGTTTCTCGCTGCAAGTAGTCGGCCAGTACCTCCGCGGTGTGTGTGTTGTCGCCAAAAGACATCATTTTTAAAACAGCCTGCTGATGCTTACCACTAGCTGTTCGATAGTGGGACACCTCGTGTGCAACACTGGCAGGTGCAGATGGAGTGCTCGTGCGACTGCACTCTGTCGACGAGCTTTCGCTTCTGGAGGAGGAGGAGGAAGGTCGAACACCTACAGCCAAGTGTTGCCTATATCGTGGGCTAGGCAGCACTGTCCCACCGCCGCTATCCCCTGTGGACCCTGCATCCACCACATTAACCCAGTGCGCAGTGATGGACACTTAACGGCCCTGGCCATGCCTACTGGCCCATGCATCTGTTGTGAGGTGCACCTTTCCACTCACTGATTGTTTGAGTGCATGGACAATGCGGTCTTTCACATGCAGGTGGAGGGCAGGGATGGCTTTTACCAGAAAAGAAGTGCCGAATGGGTAGGTCATAGCGTGGGACAGCATAGGCCATGAGCTCTCTGAACGCTGTGCTTCCAACCAAACGGAAGGGCATCATCTCTAATGAGATCAGTTTGGCAATGTAGGCATTCAAAGCCAGTGAACGCGGATGAGAGGATGAGTACTTTCTTGTCCCACTCAGAGTGTCTCCTATGGTGAGCTGGACTTGAGAGATGCATATGGGGAACTACCGGTGGACATGGCGGACTGAGAGGGGGTTGGTGATGGTGATGGCGGTGGTGGTGGTGATGGCCTAGATTCAGTCTTTCGTTGGAAAAACATTGTGATTTCCTGACTGCTTTGGCCTTGCGACGACACCTCAACATTTCTTGCTGGTGTTGTGCTAATCAGTGGGCTTACAGTGGGGGAAGTGATGTTGCGTTGCTGGCTACCTTCAATCGGAGCAGGTGCACGTGTGCTACCTGAGGTTTTGTAGTCCGTCCACGCTTGCAAGTGCATGGTGTTTAAATGTCTAAGCATGCAACTGGTATTCAAATTTAGGAGATTTTTCCCTCGGCTAAAGGTCCTTTCGCACTTTTTACAGATAACCTTTGCCTCATCAATAGGATTTTGGTCAAAAAAGTGCCACACTGCACTCCAAGTCATATTCATCTTGGACTGGGGAATTCAGGATTTCACCTGATAACCCAGGCATGGTATGTGAAAAGAGCTCCAGGGAGTAATCTGAAGTGTGGCCTGCCGCATCCTTCACTTTTGTTGGGGTGAAGGACACAAGGAAAGGTGTTGTTCCTGACCAGGAGTCTGCACTGACGACTCAGTGCTTGCAGTTTTTGAAACTTCAGAAGAGGAGGCGATAGAGCTGGAGGCTGTTTCGGCAATGTAAGCCAAAACCTGTTCCTGATGCTCCGGCTTTAAAAGCGGTTTACTTACTCCCAGAAAAGGGAGCCTTCCAGGCCTTCTGGAGCCAGACGATGACGCAGGCTCAACACCTCCTGCCTTAGGTGCTATTGTGCTTTTGGCACTACCAGCAGATGCACCACCACCACCATCAGTACCAGCTGGCCCTCCCGCCCACGTCCGCGGCCTCTTCCACCATACTTCCTCATGTTTGGGAAAATGTACCAAAAATATCAGCAGATACAATATATGGTACTGTATCAGAAGCGTACAGCTGTATACAGTGTTGGGGAAAATTTAAATCTCCGTATATATTTCCGGAGTCACACATAAACGCTAACTCAGTATGGATTTGACCACAATACAAAAGGCAGAAAAACAGTACTGTATCAGAAGATACCAGCTGTATACAGTGAAGGGGAAACTTTAAATCTCCGTATATATTTCCGGAGTCAAACACAGAAGCTCTCTCAGTATGGATTTGACCGTAATACAAAAGGCAGAAAAAAGGTACAGTATCAGAAGATACCAGGTGTATATAGTGTAGGAGAAAATTTAAATCTCCGTATATATTTCCGGAGTCACACACAGACGCTCTCTCAGTATGGATTTGACCGTAATACAAAAGGCAGAAAAAAGGTACAGTATCAGAAGATACCAGGTGTATATAGTGTAGGAGAAAATTTAAATCTCCGTATATATTTCGGAGTCACACAAAGACGATCACTCAGTATGGATTTGACCGTAATACAAAAGGCAGAAAAACTGTACTGTGTTATGATTTGGTAGCTGAGGAGAGCAAGCAAAAAAGGAAATACACCAGAGAGGTTGGAATCTATGGGATTTCAGTACCCTGACTAACCACCACAACTAAAGGCAGCCGTGGAGCGTACCTACGTTGGTCCTAGACGCCTCGTCACAGCCTGAGAAGCTAACTACACCTAAAGACAGAAAGAGGAAAACTATCTGCCCCGGAGCAGATCCCCAAAGAACATAGAAAGCCCCCAAACATGTAATGGCGGTTAGACAAGGGGAAATACAGACACAGACAGAAAATAGTATGAGCAAACGTTGGGGCCCAAACTTCCTAAATAGAAAAGGAAAGGAAGGTCACTTACTGCAATCCCAAAAAACCCTGAAAAGTACCAACTCTACTAATTACAAAAACACCTGAGATCACACGACCTCTACCACCTAAATTAGTTCTCTGGTGTAACAAAAACTAAACAGCAGCCACTGGAAAAGGCAAATGAACAAACAACAGTGGCTGAACTAAACTGAGAGGAGCACAAGCCCCCGGAGGGGACCCGGCAGACCCCCACAGAAGTGCAGGACAAAATGCAAAAAGCAAGCACAAAAAACTAAAAGAAGAAAATGACTTATCTGTTAGCAGAAGATGCAGGCACGAAACAGCAAGCTACAAAGTGAACAGGAATCAAAGATGAGACCAGAACAATTGATCACCGGCAACCCTGATGGGAGGGAACCTCCCTTATATAAGACCAGTCAGTAACACCTGATCGCCAATCTTCTCAATCTTCATTGGATAGTTCAGTACTGTTTGTAACCACCAGAGGGAGGTTCTGCTCAGAATTCATTTCTAAGCACATTCACAACAGTACCCCCCCTTGAGGAGGGGTCACCGAAACCTCATTTGAGCAACCAGGTCAGTCAGGATGAGCTCTGTGATACGCACGGATGAGTCTCCTAGCATGGATGTCCGAAGCAAACACCCAAGAATTGTCCTCCTGACCATAACCTCTCCACTTAACCAAATACTGGAGTTTCCGTCTAGAAAAACGAGAATTCAATATTTTCTCAACCACATACTCCAGATTGCCCTCAACCAAAACAGGGTCAGGAGGCACAGCCATAGGAACCACTGGCTCGACAAACCTCTTCAATAAGGACTTGTGGAACACGTTATGGATCTTAAATGTCCCTGGAAGAAGTAAACGAAAGGAAACAGGATTAAGAATCTCCATGATCTTATAAGGTCCAATGAACCTAGGCTTAAACTTAGGAGATGCAACTCTCATAGGGATATTTCTTGAGGACAACCAGACCAAGTCCCCCACTTCAAACCGAGGACCATCAGTCCTATGCCGGTTGGCAAACCGCTGGGCCCTCTCCTGAGAGAGGGACAACCTCTCCACTACCTGGTCCCAAATCTGCTGCATACGCTCCACAACAGAGTCAACACCTGGACAGACAGAAGCCTCCATCTGTCCTGAAGAAAATCGAGGGTGAAACCCAAAATTGCAGAAAAATGGAGACATCAAAGTGGCAGAGCTAGCCCTATTATTAAGAGCAAACTCAGCCAAAGGCAAAAAAGAGACCCAGTCATCCTGATCAGCAGACACAAAGCAGCTCAGATAAGTCTCCAATGTCTGGTTTGTTCTCTCAGTTTGTCCATTGGTCTGAGGATGAAAAGCCGAGGAGAAAGACAATTGAACACCAAGTTTAGAACAAAAGTTATCCAAAATCTGGAAATAAAATGGACTCCTCTGTCAGACACAATGTTCTCAGGAATGCCGTGTAACCGAACCACGTGCTGAAGGAACAAAGGCACCAATTCAAAGGAGGAAGGCAACTTAGGTAATGGCACAAGATGTATCATTTTGGAAAACCTATCACAAATCACCCAGATAACGGTCATTCTCTGAGAAACAGGGAGGTCGGAAATGAAATCCATAGAGATATGGGTCCATGGTCTCTTGGGCACAGGCAATGGCATCAACAAACCACTAGAGCGAGAGCAAGGCTTGGAGCGAGAGCAAGTCCCGCAGGACTGCACAAATTCCCTGACGTCACGAGAGAAAGTAGGCCACCAAAAGCACCGACTAACCAAGTCTCTGGTACCAAAAATTCCGGGATGACCGGCCAACGCGGAACAATGAATCTCAGACATCACACTCTTTTTCCATCGGTCTGGGACAAACAATTTCCCAATAGGGCAGCGCTCGGGTTTATCCTCCTGACACCCTTCCAGAGCCAGTCTCAAATTGGGCGAGATGGCGGAAAGAACTACACCCTCTTTCAAAATAACAGCAGGATCAGATAACTCAGGAGAGTCAGCAAGGAAACTCCTCGAGAGGGCATCCGCCTTAACATTCTTAGTGCCAGGAAGAAAGGAAACCACAAAATTAAAACGTGTGAAAAACAAGGCCCACCTGGCTTGTCTAGGATTAAGTCGCTTGGCTGATTCCAGATAAACCAGATTCTTATGGTCCGTGAGGACCACCATCTGATGTTTGGCTCCCTCCAGCCAATGTCTCCACTCTTCAAAAGCCCACTTCATGGCCAATAACTCCCGATTACCCACGTCATAATTACGTTCAGTTGGAGAAAATTTTCGAGAGAAAAAGGCACAAGGGTTACTTTTAGAGGTCTCTGGATCTCTTTGGGACAAAACGGCACCTGCCCCAATTTCAGAGGCATCAACCTCCACCTGAAATGGCAGAGAAACATCAGGCTGCCATAGAACAGGAGCAGAAGTGAATCTCTGCTTAAGTTCCTGAAACGCAGAGACAGCCTCAGGAGGCCAATTCACCACATCAGAACCCTTTTTGGTCAAATCAGTCAATGGTTTAACAATAGCAGAGAAATTACCAATAAATTTACGATAAAAATTGGCAAAACCCAAGAATCTTTGAAGAGCCTTTAATGAAGTAGGTTGGACCCAATCACAGGTGGCCTGAACCTTGACCGGGTCCATTTCAATAACAGATGGGGACAAAATGAATCCCAGAAATGAGATCCTCTGTACGCCAAAAAGACACTTTGATCCCTTCACATACAGAGCATTCTCTCTCAAAATCTGGAACACAGTCCGAACATGTTTCACATGAGAGTCCCAGTCATTGGAAAAAATCAAGATATCATCCAAATAAACAATCAGAAATTTATCCACAAAATCCCTGAAAATGTCATTCATGAAGGACTGGAAGACAGAAGGAGCATTAGTGAGCCCAAAGGGCATCACTAGGTACTCAAAATGCCCCTCTGGGGTATTAAATGCTGTCTTCCATTCATCCCCGTGCTTAATGCGAATAAGGTTATATGCCCCCTTGAGGTCAAGCTTGGTAAACCAAGTAGCACTTTTCACCCTGGAAAACAGGTCAGAAATCAAGGGTAACAGATATTGATATTTCACAGTGATATTGTTCAAGAGACGATAATCAATACACGGCCTTAATGAACCATCCTTTTTGGCCAAAAAGAAAAAACCGGCACCAAAGGGTGAAGAGGATGGTCTGATATGACCCTTCTCCAATGACTCCTTGATATAAGACCGCATAGCGTCATGTTCAGGTACAGACAAGTTAAAAAGGCGACCTTTAGGGAATTTACTACCAGGCACTAATTCAATAGCGCAGTCATAGCTCCTATGGGGGGGCAAGGATGCAGATTTACTTTCGCTAAACACATCAGAAAAATCAGTCAAAAAGTCAGGAACATCCTGAGCCTGGTGGGAGGCAGAAAAAACAGGAGTGTTGGTATTAACACATTGGCAGCCCCAACTGGTTACAGACACAGATTTCCAATCCAAAACAGGATTATGAGACTGTAACCAAGGGAAACCCAGTACGATAATGTCATGCAGATTATACAGCACCAAAAATTTGCAACTCTCCTGATGATCAGGTTCAACCCTCATTATCACCTGAGTAGAGAACTGAAGTTTATTCTCAGCCAAAGGGGTAGAATCGATCCCCAGTAGGGGAATAGACTTCCGTAGGGGTATCAAGGGAAACCCACAACGTTTAGCAAAATCAAAATCCATCAGGTTAATAGCTGCTCCCGAATCAACGAAAGCCTGAGCATAAAATGTGGACAGGGAGCAAATCAGGGTAACAGTCAACAAAAATTTAGTCTGAACACTACCCAAGACAACTGAGCGTGCAAAACGTCTTCCCCGCTTAGGGCAGACTGAAATAGCATGAGAGGCATCACCACAGTAGAAACATAACCCATTGCGTTTTCTAAACTCATGACGCTGTGCCCCAGAAGCCACTCTATCACACTGCATGGGTTCAGAAGCTGGTTCACAAGGCAACACTATTCCACGCATACCTCTACGCTCACGCAAACGTCTGTCAATTTAAATCGCTAATGACATAGAATCATTGAGACCAAAGGGGACAGGGAATCCCACCATAACATCCTGTACATTCTCTGACAGACCCTTCCGAAAAAGGGCTGCCAAAGCATCGTCATTCCATTTGGTCAGGACTGCCCACCTTCGGAATCTCTGACAGTATAACTCAGCGTCCTCAAGCCCCTGATTTAATGCCAACAAGGTTTTTTCAGCTTGATCAGTGACATTAGGCTCATCGTACAATAACCCCAGAGCCTGAAAAAATGCATCAACATTACTCAAAACAGGATCCCCAGGTGTCAGGGAAAAGCCCAATCCTGAGGATCGCCGAGCAGGAGAGAGACGACAATTTGAACCTGCTGTGCTGCGTTCCCTGAGGACTTAGATTTCAAGGCAAAAAACAACTTACAGTTATTTTTGAAATTCAGAAATTTAGCTCGATCCCCTAAAAACAAATCTGGCATGGGAATCCTAGGTTCCACTACAGGCAACCTCGCAAGATAGGTAGCAATACTCCGAACTTCAGTGGCAAGCTGATCCACACGGCCAGACAACTGTGCAAACTCCATTGAGAGAAAAAAAATCCTCCTCAGCACCCAGAGATACAGAGGGAAAAAAAAAATAAAAATCTTTGACAACTCTGACAATCTTCTTTCTTTAACACTATTTTTCCCTTCTGTGAGTACCATACAAATATCAGTTTTTGGGCCGGTGATACTGTTATGATTTGGTAGCTGAGGAGAGCAAGCAAAAAAGGAAATACACCAAAGAGGTTGGAATCTATGGGATTGCAGTACCCTGACTAACCACCACAACTAAAGGCAGCCGTGGAGCGTACCTACGTTGGTCCTAGACGCCTCGTCACAGCCTGAGAAGCTAACTACACCTAAAGACAGAAAGAGGAAAACTATCTGCCCCGGAGCAGATCCCCAAAGAACATAGAAAGCCCCCAAACATGTAATGGCGGTTAGACAAGGGGAAATACAGACACAGACAGAAAATAGTATGAGCAAACGTTTGGGGCCCAAACTTCCTAAATAGAAAAGGAAAGGAAGGTCACTTACTGCAATCCCAAAAAACCCTGAAAAGTACCAACTCTACTAATTACAAAAACACCTGAGATCACACGACCTCTACCACCTAAATTAGTTCTCTGGTGTAACAAAAACTAAACTGCAGCCACTGGAAAAGGCAAATGAACAAACAACAGTGGCTGAACTAAACTGAGAGGAGCACAAGCCCCCGGAGGGGACCCGGCAGACCCCCACAGAAGTGCAGGACAAAATGCAAAAAGCAAGCACAAAAAACTAAAAGAAGAAAATGACTTATCTGTTAGCAGAAGATGCAGGCACGAAACAGCAAGCTACAAAGTGAACAGGAATCAAAGATGAGACCAGAACAATTGATCACGGCAACCCTGATGGGAGGGAACCTCCCTTATATAAGACCAGTCAGTAACACCTGATCGCCAATCTTCACAATCTTCATTGGATAGTTCAGTACTGTTTGTAACCACCAGAGGGAGCTTCTGCTCAGAATTCATTTCCAGCACATTCACAACAGTACTGTATCAGAAGAGAACAGCTTTATACGGTGAAGGGGAAGATTTAAATCTCTGTATATATTTCCGGAGTCACACACACAGACGCTCTCTCAGTATGGATTTGACCGTAATACAAAAGGCAGAAAAAAGGTACTGTATCAGAATATACCAGCTGTATACGATGAAGGGGAAAATTTAAATCTCCGTATGTATATCCGGAGCCACACACAGACGCTCTCTCAGTATGGATTTGACTGTAATACAAAAGGCAGAAAAAAGGTACTGTATTAGAAGATACCAGCTGTATACGGTGAAGGTGAAAATTGAAATCTCCGTATGTATTTTCGGAGTCACACACAGATAGTCAGCATGTATTTGTCTGTGATACCAGCCAGTACACGGTAGTGTGTGAGGAGCGTACAGCTCTATACGGTGTGGAAAAAAAATGAATGCTCGAAAACTGTGGAGAAAAAAAGAATCAAAGTATTAGTGCTGTGTAAAAAGCAGTCTGCACAGCAGTGTACACACAGCAATACAGCTATCAGGCAGCCTAATAACCAATGCTGCTGCACACAAGAAAATCCTCCCCTGTCACTGCACACTAACTGTACAGCACAATTGCTATCAGCACAAACACATAAGAACTTCTCTTTCCAGCCCTAACTCTCTCCCTACTGATAAACAGCGTCAGCAACCTTTCCCTACTGTTAAGATCGGCAGAAGTAAAATGGCGTTCGGCGGTCAAGGCTTTTATAGACACTATGAAGTCCCCCAAAGCAAGCCAATCACTGCAATGCCCTTCTTCAAGATGGTGGTGGAAGCTGCCCATGTCATACCGTTGCCCACAGTGTACGTCCTTGCTCATTGACTGCAAAAAGGAGCCTGAAAGCATTCTGGGAAACCCGACTTTGGCGAAAGTCGGCGACTTATGAATCCGACCAACCTTTTTCGCTCAACTCTAGTGTCCAAACTTTTGGTCTGTACTGTATGTAGCTTGGTAATACAATAAATTGGTTTGATAAGTATAGGCCAAAAAAATGTCTTCCGGTTGAGGTGCCACCTGCAGGTCATTGTGTCTTTCTGTAGGTTTATGAAAATAAATGTTTAAACTGTATTTAGTCATAATAGTGAAAGTGTGGTTTGTTTGGCTTTTTTCTTGCTGAAGGGAGCAAGTTTACCTTTCAAATGGTGTATCATTTGTGTGTGTGAGTCAAAGTAATCAGCAAAATAGCAGTGCATGTTTAGAAATGTGTTTGCATATGTGACTCCCCATTTGTGTGTGTGGGTCGAAGTAATCACCGAAAAAGCAGTGCATGTATACAAATGTGTTTGCATATTTGACTTATCTGCAGTGAAGTGTGCAATCCTCCAATGTGCCTGAAATAGGCTGGGCAAGCACTTGAGCAAGCTGGAAAGATCCCAAGGCAAATGTTTGGATTTGTTTGTGATGTCTGTAAGCAGCTTTGTGGTAGTGTGCTTTGGGGTAGTGTGCTGCCACCTGCAGGTAATTTGACCTTTCAAATGATGTATCATTTGTTTTTGTGGGTGGAGTATGAACGGAGCAAGTGTGCAATTCAATAGGCAGTGCATGGTTACAAATGTGTTTGCATATGTGCCTCATCTGCAGTGAAGTGTGCAATCCTCCAATTTGGCTAAAATACGCTGGGAAAGCAGTTCGGCAAGCTGGAAAGCCCCCCAAGGCAAATGTTTGGATTTGTTTGTGAAGTCTGTAAGCAGCTTTGTGGTAGTGTTCTTTGGGGTACTGTGGTGCCACCTGCAGGTCATTTTTTCTTACTGCAGGTTTATGAAAATTAATGATTATACTGTATTTTGTGATCAAATCGTGAATGTGTGGTTTGCTTTGCTATTTTCCTGCTGAAGGGGGCAAGTTTACCTTTCAAATGGTGTATCATTTGTGTGTGTGTGGGTGCAGTATGAATGGAGATACAAAGTAATCACCGAAAAATAGTGTTTAGAAATAATAGAATAGATTTAGGGATTTTAAAAAATATATTTTTACAGATGTTTATTTTATTTGTTTTACATTTTAACATTGTCCCAGGGGGACATCACTATATAGAGATAGATCGCTGATCTGACAGTTTGCAGAGCACTCTTTCAGATCAGCGATCTGACAGGCAGTGCAGGAGGCTTGCTGACGCCTGCTCTCAGCAGGCACTGACAAGCCACCTCTCTGCAGGACCTGTAAGGACCCCGTGGCCATCTTGGATCCAGGGGCCTGCAGGGAGGAGGCCCTTAGAACAACACGATCACATCGCGTTGCTCTGAGGGTCTCAGGGATGCACGCAGGGAGCCCTCTCCCTACGCGATGCTTCCCTATGCCACCGGAACGCAGCGATCATGTTTGATCGCAGTGTGCTGGGGGTTAAAGTGTCGAAGCTGTCTGTGACCGCTCCTGGCACTTAGTCCGGCCGCGATCAGCCATGCTCCCATCCATGAGTGCGGCTAATCGCGTATAACGTACTATTCCGTCCTTGGGAATTAAGTCCCAGGTCACATGGATGGAATAGTACGTCAGATGGAAGAAATGGGTTAATATGCCTCATGTCCTGCTCCATAAAGATTGATGGCCCCATAAGATGCTCCATAGATATATATGCCCCATATGCTGCTGCTGCGATTAAAAAAAGATTATGACATACTCACCTCTTATCGCTGGTGTTAGAATCTATTTAGTTTGACCATCTGCCATCTTGTTGTGGTTTTCTGGCTGCTGGTCTTTTTCCCCTGGTGCTGGGCTTGTCGTTGGTCAGGTGATTGTATCACCCTTTATTATCCTGCACCTGCCTCCCAGTCCTTGCTGGACATCAGTATTAATCAGCTTGAGTTCTGGCTAGGAGTTTTGATAGCTTGTTGTGTTATACTTTGTGCAGTTCTGAGAACTCTAGTTCTGCTTGCTTTGTCTTTTTGTTTTTTCCTTTTTTATTTCTGCAGCTTGCTCTATTTTCCTGCTAGGAGGTTACCAGTGTTTTTTTTCCCAGTCCCTAGATCTTTCAGGGATACCCTTCCCCCACCTTCAGGTCTTTGCTTGAATCTAGACTAGGAAACGTCGGTGGGTCTCTTCTCAAGGAATAGGTCGCCCGCCCCATCGTAGGGATCGAGTCTAGTCCCAGTGCAGGTTCAGCTTCTTTACCTCCTGTCCCATTCCTTAGTTGCATATCCGTAACAGTATGTCAAGCCAACACATATAAAAAAAAAAAGAGGATTTTTTTTTCTCTCTCTCTCGGATTCCTTCAATATGGACAGCGTCCAAGAACTTGCACAACGCTTGCAAGGGTTAACTTTGAAAGTTACCAGCCTGCAGCAGCACGTGAGTATTTGTCCTGGAGTACGCTGTGAAGAGCCTAAGGTAGGATTACCTGAGTTTTTTTCTGGTAAACAGTAGGAATTTTTTACGTTTTAAAGTGCATGTTTACTATATTTTCGGCTTAGACCTGGATCCTCAGGGAGTGAATCACAGCGTGTGGGGATTATTATGTCTTTGTTGCGAAGTGATCCCCAAATCTGGGCATTTTCGTTACAATCTAATGATCCTTGTTTGACGTCAGTAGAAGCATTTTTTACTGCTATGGGGTTGTTATATGATGATCCGGATCGAGTCACAACAGCTGAGACAGAGCTCAGATGGCTTAAACAGGGTTCTGGTGATGCTGAGAGGTATTGCACCCTGTTCAGACGATGGTCCGCAGAGGTTAGGTGGTATGACCCAGGTTTTCAGCAGGTTTGAGTGAAAGGGTTAAAGATTTGCTCATTGCTTATCCGGCAACTGCTACTTTGGAATTTGCTTTGCAGTTAGCTATCTGTGTGGATAGAAGATTGAGAGACAGGCAGAATAATGAGAAACCTCTTATAATGCTGGACCCAGTCTCTCAGGATAGCCCCGTCAACAGCGGGGAGCCAATGCAACTTGGGGCGATGTCCTCTTGTTCCCAGGAGAGGGAGAGGAGGTTCTCTGAGGGGCTATGCTTGTGTTGTGGTAAGGCTGACCATTTTATTAACCAATGCGAGGTTCGCATAAGGAAAGAAAAGGTCAGTAGGAGCAACACTCCCATTCGTATTGCATTTTTACGGTCCGCAGGAGTTTTTTTTTCTGGTAACTCCACCTATCGTGGTCATTGCATTGATTTTCAGGTCATGGTGGATTGTGTTTCTGCAGTGAATTTGATTGATCAACAATTTCTAGACAAATATAAATTTGATTCTGAACCATTGTCATCTCCTTTTCCTGTTGTGGCCATTGATAACACTCCCCTGGAGCATGGGTGCGTGTCTCAAAAGGTCACTGGGTTCCCACTTATTGTTAATATGGAACATCAGGAGTGTAATGACTTGTTTGTACTGGATTAATTGCCTGTTCCAGTTGTCCTGGGTTTACCCTGGTTAAAAATGCACAATCCTTTGCTGGACTGGTCATCTGGTAATATAAGGTCCTGAGGTCAGGGGTGTTATGATAAATGTTGTAATGTTCACATTGCTGCTTTTGTGAAGAGCTACCTGAAGCGATTCAGGATTTCTGGAAGGTATTTTCAGAAGTTGAGTCGCAAGCTCTACCACCCCATAGAGATTACGATTGTGCTATTGAGTTCGTCCCAGGTGCTACACTCCCTAAGAGTCGTTTATTTAATCTGACGATTCCCGAGAGGCAGGACTTAAAGGAATACCTACAGACTAATTTGACTGCAGGTCATATAAGACCCTCTAAGTCTCCTGTGGCTGTATGATTTTTTTTTGTCAAAAAGCAGGATGATGGCCTTAGACCGTGTCTGGATTTTCGGGAGATTAATAGATTACTGTGCGCAATCCTTACCCGTTGCCGCTAATTCCTGATTTGTTTAACCAACTAAATGGAGCTAAGTGGTTCTCTAAAATTGAACTTCGTGGGGCATATAATTTGCTGCGGGTGAAGGAGGGCGATGAATGGAAGACAGCCTTTAATACCAGGGTCATTTTGAGTGTCTGGTGATGCCTTTTGGCCTTACTAATGCGCCTGCATTTTTTCAAAATTTCATTAATAACATTCTGAAGCCGTTGATCGGTAGGAGTGTTATTGTTTATTTGGATGATATTTTGATCTATTCCCCTGATCTGGAGTCTCATTGGCAGAGAGTCCACGAAGTTCTACAGATTTTGAGCGAAAACAACCTCGTTGCTAAATTGGAGAAGTGTGAGTTTGCGGTACAGAAAATGAATTTTTTGGGGTACTTGGTCTCCAGTAATGGGTTTGAGATGGACCCGATGATGGTTTAGGCAGTACTGGATTGGCCTAGGCCTGAATGTGTAAAGTCTGTCCAAAGATTTTTAGGGTTTGCCAATTATTATAGAAAATTCATAAAGGATTTTTCTGTTATCGCTAAATCCATAACTGATCTCACCAATAAGGGTTCTAATACTGTCCAATGGTCCACTGAGGCAGTGGAGGCTTTTGAGCATCTCAAGAAGAGGTTTAGCTCTGCTCCAGTTTTGATCCAGACAGATAGGGTCGGGGCAGTTCTGTCCCAGGAGGGTGCATCACTGTGCTTTCTTTTCTAAAATTTTTTCGGAGACTGAGCTCAACTATGATGTTGTGAACCCAGAGGTACTGACTATTAAGCTCGCGTTTGAGCATTGGCAACATTTTTTGGAGGGGGCTAGACATCCGATACAGGTTTTTACTGATCATAAAAATCTGATATATATGGATGCTGCTAAATGTTTGAATGCCCGTCAAACTAGGTACAGAGTTGGATGAAACCCGGTCAGCAGGAGCGCAAAAACATGGGCTAAATTAATAAACAATCTTCTTTTATTAAAACCACAACACGTTTCAACAGGTAATTCTGTCTTCCTCAATGATCATTGCCACCTGAAGAAGACAGAATTACCTGTTGAAACGCGTTGTGGTTTTAATAAAAGAAGATTGTTTATTAATTTAGCCCCTGTTTTTGCGCTCCTGCTGACCGGGTTTCATCTAACTCTGCACCTCCCTTCCTCATCTGAGGCACCCGGCTGGAGCTGCAATACATCACCCAAAGCTGCACTTGGCTGGCGCTCCTCTGTGACCGTCTTACCTTGTCTGAACGTCAAGCTAGGTGGGCACTATTTTTATCCGATTCCATTTCTCAGTTAGATATATCCCTGGCACAAAGAATGTTAAAGCGGATGCTTTGTCTTGTAGTTTCTCTCCAGCAGTTACTACTGAGAAGGAGGAATGTATTTTGCAGAAAGGGGTGGTGGTGGCAGCATTGGGTTCTGAGTTGGAGATTAGCATCCTAGAAGCCCAGAATTCTACACCAACAAACACTCCATATGGTAAATTATTTGTGACAAAAGCCTTGAGGAGAGCTTTGTTTGCTAAATGTCAAGACTCTCAGTTGGCAGGTCATCCAGGGATTTCAGAAACTAGAAAGTCAATCGGTCGTAGTTTCTGGTGACCAGGGTGGCATAGAGAAATCATCAAGTGGGTGCGTCAGTGTACATTGTGCGCTAGGTCGAAGGCCTCTCATGCCCCTGCTGCAGGATTACTGTGCCCTTTGGAGGTTCCTAGCTTGCCATGGACGCATCTTGCTATGGATTTTATCACCAATCTGCCAGTTTCTGAGGGTTTTTCTGTCATTTGGGTTGTTGTGGACCGGTTTAGTAAGATGTGTCATCTGGTCCCGTTCAATAAATTAACCTGCGCCAAGACCCTAGCTAAAGCATTTGTGAAAGATTGTCAGGCTCCATGGTGTTCCCATTTACATTGTTTCCGACAGAGGGCCACAGTTTGTGGCTCGCTCTTGGCGTGCTTTTTGTGACAGATTGAAGGTTCATTTGTCATTTTCGTCAGGTTATCATCCGGAGTCCAAAGGACAGACCGAAAGGAAGAACCAGGACGTTGAGCAGTTTTTGATATGTTTTGTAGCATACAATCAGGAGATGTGGTCAGAATATCTACCACTAGCTGAGTTTGCTCTTAATAATCATACGTCTGCCTCGGTGGGGTGTTCTCCTTTTTTTGCTGTACAGGGAGACATCCATCTTTTGGTCCATTTTCAAAGATTGGGGCGGCTGTGCCTGAGGAGGAGAGTTTTTCTGGAAGTTTGGAAAGGGTTTAGACTAATGTATGCCACAATCTGAAAGAGGCAAATAGGAGGTCTAAGAAATATTTTGACAAGAAAAGAAGGGAGGCGTTGTTTGCAGTTGGGACATGGTCTGGTTGTCCTCTAGGAATCTGCGTTTGAAGATCCCTTCTAAAAAACTGAAGCCTAAATTTGTAGCACCCTTCAAAGTGGTTCAGATTGTCAACTCAGCAGCTGTGAGATTAGACATACCCTCGTCCTGGAGAATTAATTCAGTTTTTCATGTATCTTTACTGAAGAAAGTTGACACGCCAAATAAGGAGGCGATGCCGACTGTTCCTCCAATTGATGAGGATGGCGAGTTTGAGATTTCACGCATATTGGATTCCAGGTGGCACAGAGGAAGGTTGGAGTATCTCGTGTCCTGCAAGGGTTTCTGTCCCGAGGATAATTCCTGGGTGAAAGCTGAGGATGTCTCGGTCTCAAGGCTGATTAAGGCTTTTCACAGGAGATTTCCGAATAAGGCTCGGCCAAGAGGATCCGGAGGATCCTCATAAAAGGGAGGTACTGTTAGAATCTATCTAGTTTGACCATCCGCCATCTTGTTGTGGTTTTCTGGCTGCTGGTCTTTTTCCCCTAGTGCTGGGCTTGTCGTTGGTCAGGTGATTGTATCACCCTTTATTACCCTGCACCTGCCTCCCAGTCTTTGCTGGACATCAGTGTTAATCAGCTTGAGTTCTGGCTAGGAGTTTTGATAGCTTGTTGTGTTATACTTTGTGCAGTTCTGAGAACTCTAGTTCTGCTTGCTTTGTCTTTTTGTTTTTTCCTTTTTTATTTCTGCAGCTTGCTCTATTTTCCTGCTAGGAGGTTACCAGTGTTTTTTTCCCAGTCCCTAGATCTTTCAGGGATACCCTTCCCCCCACCTTCAGGTCTTTGCTTGAATCTAGACTAGGAAACGTCGGTGGGTCTCTTCTCAAGGAATAGGTCGCCCGCCCCATCGTAGGGATCGAGTCTAGTCCCAGTGCAGGGTCAGCTTCTTTCCCTCCTGTCCTATTCCTTAGTTGCATATCCGTAACAGCTGGGGTCCAGGTGCCAGTGTCCTGAGCAAGCGGGGACACCGGTGCGCTATGGGGGCCAGGTGCCTGTATCGTCGCTGGCTCAGGCCCCGGCACCGGCGATATTCACCTGTCCCCGTTCCACCGCCGCGCTCCGCTGTGTCTTCCGTCTCTCTGCAGAGACTGTTCAGGCAGAGGGTGTGCACTTAGCATGTCATCGCGCCCTCTGACTTGAACATTGCAGCCAGAGGACGCGGAAGACGGAGCGGGTGCGGCGTTGGAACGGGGACAGGTGAATATCGCAGGGCTCCCTCTGTCCTCCCCGTCATACTCACCCCCTCCTGACGCGATCTCCGCACTTCTTGCTTCTCTGATGGTCTCCGACAGCTCTTCCAGTGTTCAGCGGTCACATGGTACCGCTCATTAACACTAAAAGCCCCAGAAATTTCGAGCTCCCCCCTGAAGTCCCGAAAGAGGGTCAAATGACCCTTAAGCCCGGGTCTCACATAGCGATACACCAGTGATCCCGACAACGATCAGGATCGCTGGTGTATCGCTACATGATCGCTGCTGAGCTGCCAAACAGGCAGCTCAGGCAGCGATCAGCACAGCGACACTGCGGGTAACATTGCTTAGTTACCCGCAGTGTACGTTGGATACCAGCGCCCTGATGCAGGGAGCTGGTAACCAAGGTACACATCGGGTTTCCAGGCGCTGCGCGGTGCCTGGAAACCCACTGTGTACCTTGGTTACCAGCTCCCCGCATCAGGGCGCTGGTATCCAAGGTACACAGCGGGTTTCTAGGCACAGCCCCGCGCCTGGAAACCCGCTGTGTACCTTGGTTACCAGCGGATCGCTGGTCTCCCGCCTGTCACACGCAGCGATGCGTGCCTGTCAGCGGGAGACCAGCGATCAAAAAAATGTCCAGGACATTCAGCGACGATCAGCAATACCCAGCAGGGGCCTGATCGTCGCTGAATGTCACACACAGTGATATCGCTGGGGACATCACTGCTGCGTCACACAACTAGTGACTCAGCAGCGATCTCGCTAGCGAGATCGCTGTGTGAGATGGGGGCTTTAGTCCAAACTGACAACTCTGTTGGCTCCAATTAGCATCCTTTCATTTGTAAATGTGGCCATTGCCTGAGGAATATGCAGGGGGCAATTGTGTTGTGTTGATCCACCTCAACAAAGGTCTTGTAAGAGAGTATAAACAAAAGAATGTAAGTTGCTCCTGAGTGTGTCTGCCCACCCCCCAGCTGCATTGTTGTGCAGGGGATATGCATAAGGTTGCTAACATCTTAGCAAATTTTCATGCAGCCTTTTGTGCTGTGGGGGATAAAGAGGTGACTGCTTCACCTATTTTGTTCACAAGAAACAAAATGCAGAGAAGGCACACCATTCAACAGGCATTGGAACTGATCCTGAGCAACACCAACCCTTCTGACTCAGATGGAGAAGACATAGTCCTTCGACCGGATTCGGACTCTGATCTGTCTTCAGGTTAGATTTTTCAAATTACCTATTTTTATTTCCTGACTATCTTTTTTATTTAGAACCAAAACAAAATGAATGTTAATTTGAAATTATTTATCTTGCAGATGAGGTTACTCCTCCTCTACCAAAAAAGAGAGCTCGGTTGGCGAGTGAGCCGACAGAGACCGCAAAAGATGGCACAGTGTGACGTGAAGTACAAGTGGGGAAACGTCTCCATTTCACCCCAATAGAACCGTACCCTACAGATGGAGAGCCAAGTGATAAGGCCAGACGAAGTGTCCGGAGTCGCCTTCAGAGCTTCATCTGTTTTATCACTCTTGACGTGCTTCGTAGCATTCAAGAATGGACTACTCAACATGCACATCACACAAAGCAGGTGGATTGGTTCATGGGTCTCCCGTAACTAATGGCATTTATTTCAGTCATTATCTTGCAGGGGGTGACCAAGGTTCCATCACTACGTGACAGCTGGTCAGCAAACCTGGCAAACCCAAGGATCATTGCAACTATGACCCGAAACCGCTTCCAAGAAATCATGCAACACCTACGCTTTGATGACAAGTTCACACGCAGTGAGCGAGTGGAGACCGATAAATTTGCTGCAATCTCCGATGTGTGGAGATCATTTGTCACCAACTGCATCGCATCCTACAACCCTGGCCGACACATAACTATTGATGAACAGCTTCTCCCGTCAAAGACTCGCTGCTGTTTTCTGCAATACATTGCAACAAAACCAGACAAGTTTGGCATCAAGTTTTGGGTGGCTTGCGACTTGAAATCAAAGTACATCTGTAATGTCCTCCCATATCTTGGCAAGGACCCCAGTCGTCCCAGCGGGGATAGACTGTCCGAAACTGTTGTGATGAGGCTGATGGAACCATTCATGGACAAGGGCAGAACTTTAACCACAGACAATTTCTTTACATCATTGTCGCTTGCACAACGACTGCTTAGCCGGAAAACCACTATCCTCGACACAGTCAACAAGAGTTACCAGGAAAAACTAGGTCTGAGCTGAAAAAGTAAGTTAATGTGTATGCAAAATGTAAATGCATATTAACACATGACCATTACACAGAGAAAAGAAAAAAGCAAGAAACAAATATCCTAAAATAAAATAAAAAATGTATTGCAAAAAATGCATGAAGGTAGTAATAATAATAAGGGTATTTGGTAAACATAATTTTGATCAAAAATTGTCACTCATTGTCATTTGCACAACGACTGCTTAGCCGGAAAACCACTATCCTCGGCACAGTCAACAAGAGTCAGCAGGAATTTCCTCAATCCGCTAGACAGATGGACCGCACTGAATTCACCACTTAAGTGTTTTCAACAATTGGTGCCACACTGACAGTGTATGCACCCAAATGAAAAAACGCCGACTACATTCTCAGCAGCATGCACAGCGTGGTTGAGACTGAGGATACTAACAAAAGGAAGCCAAACACGGTCACACAATACAACCACACAAAGTGCGGTGTGGATGTAATGGACCAAATGGTGCCGGAGTACAGCGTGTGTGCAGGAACACGGAGATGGATTGCACCCAAAAAATTGCACAAAAAAAAAAGCCGGAAAATCGCACCTATGAAAAAAATCGCACAAAAAAAATCGCGGGTGTGCTTGGTGCCATTGAAATACATTGGTAAATTGCAGAAAAAAATCTTTTTGCGTGATTTTTTTTCGCTAGTGTGCTTGAGGCCTTAGACACAAATGCTTCTGGTCATTACTCACAGCTGTTCCTTGCTCTAAAATTTCTAATTCTCTATTTAAAATATATAAAAAATAATTTATTGTTTCAGTGCTTTTTTGCTCAAATAAAACTAAACTAAATACAATATGTATAGTCTTTATATTATCAAATACAATAAACTGAATAGAACTAACTAGAAACTAAATGGCTAAACTCAAAGGAAAACCTCCTGTGGTGTGACAGTAATGGCCTTAATTACAGAACAAAAGACGGTGATTATAGGATGTTAGCTAAAATCCTTCAGGTCATTCAACCCGTCTCTGGGTTCCAAAGGTAGAAATGTTAAATGACCCCTGTCTGGGACTTCTAGTGTTAAAGTATTGAATATGTGCTCCACGCCTATGAGAGTGGAGTCGAGTGCATATTCATTACTTTAATGAGCGGTACCACGTGACTGCTGAACACAGGCAGAGCTGCCTGCGCCCGGAAACCATCTGAGAAGCAGGGAAATGCAGAGACCGTGCCAGGAGGGGGTGAATTATGATTCGGTAGCCGAGGAGGACAGCAGCAAAAATAGACAGGCAACCAGACACTGGAGAGGTTGGTAACTAGCAGATTGCAGACCCCTAAACTGACCGCACAACTAGAAGCAGCCGTGGGATGTGCCTACGGTGCCCTAGACGCCTAGACACAGCCGGAGAGATAATTAAGCCTAAAGACAGAAAGGGAAAAGCTAACTACCCCGGAGTAGAGCCCCCAAAGGAATAGGTAGTCCCCAAACATAAATTGGCGGTGAGACAAGATGAAATACAAACACAGCAGAAAATAGAGTGAGCAAACTCTGGGGCCCAATCTGTCTAGTTAGCAAAGGACAGGAAAGAATAATGTCTGCAGTCCGGCAAAAACTCTAAGAAAAACTCCAACACGTTCTGATATACAAAAATACTGAGACCACACGATTTCTCCCCCACTAGATCAGAACTCCGGTGTAACTGGTAGCAAATAAGCGGATACTGATATAATAGTGAACTGAAAATACAAAACAATAGCAAATGAAAAACAGAGGCCAGCACAGGCCCCCAGCGGGGGAACCTGGCTGTACATACTCCAGGAGGGCAGAAAACTGAGATAGACAAAAACGAATGCCAAAGAATTAAACAGCAAAAACTTATCTGAAAGTTGCAGGACAAGCAGGAAGCAAGCTGACTTCCAAATGGGACCAGGAAGAACAACTAATCACCGGCGAGGATCATGGGAAGGTTACTCCCTTAAATCTCCCCAGTTTTCAACACCAGATTGCCAATCATCGCTCCCAGCTGATGAACTTCTGTCAGCCAAAGCCGCTTCATTACTATCAGCAGCCACCAAAGGGAGCCCAAGCTCAGAAGTCAAATCCAGAGCGTTCACAACAGGGGTGAGTATGTTGTGACAGTCTCCAGCTCCTGCGTTCCCCCTCCCCTGCCGACCCCCTATGACAATGACTCGAGTAAAAGCCGAGAGGCACTTTCAGCCTAAAAAAAATGGGCTGAAAATCTCAGCTTATACTCGAGTATATACGGTAGATGCGGAAAAGGGGACTGGTGGCGGGACCACAGAATTAGCAATAAAGATTTTGATTATAAAATGAGTCACGGTGACTGCACCAAAGTATTATCCCAAATTAATTTGATTATGAAATGAGGCCTGGTACCTGCACCAGAGTAGTATCCCAAATGATTTTGATTATGAAATGAGGTCTGATGCCTGCACCAGATTATTATCCAAAATGATTTGTATTATGAAATGATGTCTGATGCCTGCACCAGAGTATTATCCCAAATGATTTTGATTATGAAATGATGCTGGTGCCTGCACATATGTATTAGGCCAAATGATTTTGATTATGAAATGAGGCCTTGTGTCTCCACCAGACTATTATGCCAAACTATTTGGATTATGAAATGAGGTATGGTGACTGCACCAGAGTATTAGGCCAAATGATCTGGATTATGGAATGAGGCTGTCACAGGGTTACCGCAACAGTGTGGAGCCAGAAGACCGCAGCGTCTGATTGCTTCTATTCCGGCACTGAGAAGAAGCACTTCTTCATTTTAAATGTATTTATTTCTTCTGGCAGAACAGGGGTTAATCGGCCATGTTGGAAATCCCTGTGCTCACAGCTGAGCTCAATTAGCCACTCCTTTCCCCTTTATAATCTGGGCTCTGTTACAAATCCTTGTCAGAGCAAGCATTTGCTGCGCGGCTAACGGAATGAGAGGAGTTCTTATGAGGAGAGTTGGAGGAGTTATCTGTGACTGTTGCTTGGTTTGTATGCGTGGTAATTCCATATCCGTCTCTATTTTGGTTTATTCCCCTAGCTCCACGCCCCAGTGCATTCCTCTGTTATATATGAGTAAATATTTTATATGCCTGGAGTATGTTTGTCGGGTTGGTGTACTACGGTGCACAGTAGTGCCCCTCTTCCCTGGGTGGGGGAAGAGAACAGATAGAGGGCTAACTCAGGCGATAAGGCATGGGTGGAGGTCCCAGCATCTTCACCTTCAGAAGTAAGTATCCTGGGGAGTAGGGCGAGCTAGGGCGCCCCTAGTGTTAGGGACATGGAAGGAACCCCTGGTCCCGGGTCACCCGACAGCTGTGTCATGACAGAAGCCTGGTGCCTGCAACACTTTATTAGCACAAAGGATTTATTTTATTATGAAATGAGGCCTGGTGCCCGCACCAGAGTATTATCTCAAACAATTTGGTTATGAAATGAAGTCTGATCCCTGTACCAGACTATTATCCCAAACAATTTTCATTATGAAATGAGGCCTTGTGCCTGCACCAGAGTATTATCCCAAATGATTTGGAATGTGAAATGAGACCTTGTGCCTGCACTAGAGTATTAGCCAAAACGATTTTAATTAGGAAATGTGGACTCGTGCCTGCACAAAAATATTAGCCCAAATGATTTTGATTAGTAAATGTGACCTCCTGAGTTCTGACTGCAATACGTGTTAACCCAAATGATTTGGATAAGGAAATGGGACCTTGTGGCTGCACCTCCATATTTTCTCAAACAAGTTTGATTAGTAAATGTGACCTTCTGAGTCCTGACTGCAACAGTGTTAGCGCAAACATTTTGTACTAGCAAATGGGGCCTGGTGCCTGCACCCCAATATTAGCCCTAACAATTTTGATTAGCAGATGGGGCCTCCTGGCTGCATCCCAATCTTATCCCTACTGATTTTGATTAGCAGATGGGGTCTCCGGACTGCACCCCAATATTAGCCTTAACAAATTTGATTAGCCAATGTGACCTGAGTCCTGACTGCAACACAGTATTAGCCCAAACAATTTTGAGTGGGAAATGTGGACTCCAGCCTCCACAACACTATTAGCACAAACTAGTTAGATGCTGGAAGGTGGATTTCACTCAGGATAGGATCCTATCTAACTATATGACAACTTGCAGAACCAGAAGCAGCCTCTCTTTGCTTTTATGAAATTGGAAAAACAGCCGCACTCAAACAATCTTTCAATGCAAGTGAAAAAAGTTTTATTTGAAAACACCGCAGCATAAAAAACATGTAGAGGTAACGTTTCGACCCTGCAATGGATCTTTCTCAAACCTTAAGGAAGATAACGGAAAAAGGGAACAGAGGAGGCCACTGTGGGATATGAAAACTTGAAAAGGCTCCAGGCCATATATACGGAAATCCGACAGGGCAGGGACCAACTGAAGGTCCTGGTAGGATGAAGGTTCAGGTGCCTTGCTTTTACACTGAGAAAACAGCGCCAGCAAAACAACATGTCCATGTTTCATATGGAGAGGGACATGTGACTTTGGGAGATAAGGATAGAGGCCCTTGCGTCATGACACTGAGGTTGGTTTCTCCACCCTGATTGACTGCCAGAATGTACACACATTAAGTTATTAAAAAAAAAAATCACACTCCGCTGTTCCTCTGACCTATACACATCCCCTCCGCTCAGAAAACACTTCCCCCCACTCATCATACAGAACCACTATCCTAGCCAAAGTCCTAACAAAAGCATTAGTGGAAACGCGATCATTTACCGAACTGTGACTGAATTTTGCCGACTTTGAAGAAAAATGCTCGGGGAAAACGAACATGGAATCCAAATGCGCTACATTCGTGCCAAATTTGAGATTGGCGAACGTTTTCCAAACAAGTTCGCTCATCTCTATTTTTGAGTCCATCTTAGCTTATTTTATTATCTGGTGGAAAAACTTTTAAGGTGGATTATACAGCTAGTCTTAGAAACATCTACAATATAATCAAGAAAATTCAGCTGCACTCTGAAATGATGTAATATGCAAACATTGAATTTATGAAACTGGAACAGCATTACTGATATAGAAAATATGTTAAAAACTGAAGGCTACTTAGTGCTCAAATTGGTCAATTATTGTGAGCCCAACAGCCACAGAAAGGCGTACTGTTGTGAATTTGCTAAAAATGGTTTCTGAGCAGAGGCTCCCTCTGGTGGTTACTGACAGTACTGAACCTTTCAGTGAGGAATGGCAATCTGGGATCACGGACTGGTCTGATATAAGGGAGGTTCCCTCACATGATGGTAGCCGGTGATACTGTTATGTTTTGGTAGCTGTGGAGAGTAAGCAAAAACGGCAATACACCAGAGAGGCTGGAACCTATTGTAAGGTTCTTTGTCTCTGTTGACATGTTCCTTGAAACTCAGTTTTCCGTCGGCCATTTTGCTTTCTGTCTTTCTGCAGCTCTTGCCCTCAGTTAATATGGAGTTTCCAGTTTTCATGTTCCCGCCCTGATTCTTCCCTCTTGCTTCTTAAGCAGCCTCAGCTGAACAATCAGTGCTCCTGAATCAAGCCTCAGTCAGTCTGTGACCTGACTCCTGGAAGCCTTGGACTTGTACTCCAGCTATTCCCTACTGAGGAACCTTGGAACACTTTTGGACTCTGGAAACCTGCTGTTTGGTGAATCCATGTTTGCAGAGGAATTACGGTACAGAGAAGAGATCCTGAACCTGCTTTGGAGATTTATTGTAGTGCTTGAAGTTACTCTGGCCTGCTGTGTCTCCTGTCGCTGTTCCTGCAAACTGTGTGAACTTTTCAGCATGCTTGTATGAAGTAATACAAGTCATTTCATTTCAACCTATGTCTCATGTGTTTTCCTCGCACCCAAGCACAAGACGCTATAGGAACTGTACACTATACATGACACCTATGCAGTAACCTGAACTAACCACACAACTAGAAGTAGCCGTGGAGCGTTCCTACGTTGATCCTAGACGTCTCGTCACAGTCTGAGAGATAACTACACCCACAGGCAGAAAGATGAAAGCTATCTGCCCCGGAGCAGATCCCCAAAGAAAATAGGAAGCCCCCAAACATGTAATGGCGGTTAGACAAGAAGATGCACGGACACAGACAGAAAATAGAATGAGCAAACGCTGGGGCCCAATCTGTCTAGACAGAAAAGTACAGGAAAGGATACTCACTGCAATCCAAAAAAACCCCTAAAAAATACCAACTCTACTAATTGCAAAAACACCTGAGATCACACGACCTCTACCACCTAAATCAGTTCTCTGGTGTAACAAAACTAAGCCACAGCCACTGAAGAAACAGGAAAAAGTAAATGAACAAACAACAGTGGCTCCAGATAAACTGAGAGGAGCACAAGCCCCCCGGAGGGGACCTGGCTGACCTCCACAGAAGTGCAGGGAACAATGCAAAAAGCAAGCACAAAAATAAAAGCAGAAAATATCTTATCTGATAGCAGAAGATGCAGGCAAGACTCAGCAAGCTTCCAAATGAACCAGGAACCACAATTGAGACAAGAACAATTGATCACCGGCAACCATCATGGGAGGGAATCTCCCTTATATCAGACCAGTCCGTGATCCCAGATTGCCATTCCTCGCTGAAAGGTTCAGTACTGTCAGTAACCATCAGAGGGAGCCTCTGCTCAGAAACCATTTTTAGCACATTTACAACAGCGTACCCCTTTGTTGGGACCCTAACCTTATATGCCTTTCCCAGGCTGAAAGCCTACAGTTTTAAGGGCAGGCAGGAACCAGCTCTAAGTAAAAACACCTTTCATTGATTGGATACGTGCTCAGTCAGAAGTAGTTTGCTACAAATATCAAAAGACTGACCAGCACCTTCAAAGAGAAGACAAGTGTGAATATGTGCAAGCCATCACAACTATTCAATATAACTAAGCCGTGGCTGTTGGGCTCTCATGAATTAGCCAATTTGTGCTCTAAGTACCGTCATTTTTTAACAAATTGTTTTTAGCAGTAATGCAGTTAGTCTTAGGCCTCTTTCACATCTGGTGTATCCGTTTTTTTGACGGATTACACCGGATCCGGTATTTAAAAACGCCCTTTTTGGGGTTTAAAAACATGATTGGCTATTGAAAACCTATATATACACTGTTCCTATAGCTCATCTTGTTGTATAGGAGCAAGTGTCGGTTGGAGAGAAGAGCAAGTTTCTGCTGAAGATGGACGTTGTGATAGGAAACATTCTGAAGAATTTGGTGGATTTCACGGCGGAGGCGAATCGACTGAAAGCGATTGTTCTGGAGAAGGAGAGAAAGAGACTGCAGCGACAACGTCGACGACGCCGTTTCTGGATCAACCCCAACACAGCCCAGAGAATGACACGTGGGGTGTTTTCTACACTGTACATAGAGCTACGAGGAAACCCTGAGAAATTTTTTGCATATCTTCGAATGAAAATGGAGAACTTTGATTTTTTGGTGGAGCTTGTTGGAGACCTCATAAGAAGATCGGACACCTATTGCCGCTTCTCCATTTCACCGGCGGAGCGTCTGATGGTGACTCTTCGGTAAGCCATATTTATTGCATCTGCTTGCTTCAGAGCACACTTGTCCTGGAATGCTGTTGCTGGTAGTTTGTATATGGCCATCTGACTCAGCTTAAACAATTGGAGATACTATAAAATAAATGTATTTTTATAGTATCTCCAATTGTTAAAGCTGATGTGTGGTATGTAATGCTGTGATTTTAAACTTTTTTTGTTTATACACAGATTCCTGGCAACTGGAGAATCTCTTTCCTCACTGCATTTTCAATACAGACTTGGGATTTCCACCATCTCTGGAATTGTGAAGCACACATGCCGTGCATTGTGGGACTCTCTAGTTGAGGAATTTCTACCAGAGCCCACAACAGACAGTTGGATTGCAATTGCAGAAAAGTTTCTTCAAATATGTCAGTTTCCTAATTGCCTGGGCGCTGTGGACGGGAAACATATCAGGATTGTCAAGCCAGCAGGATCTGGATCCGAATATTTTAATTACAAGAAATATTTCTCCATTGTCCTCATGGCCATCGCTGACGCAGAATACAAATTTATTGCCGTAGATATTAGTGCCTATGGCCGCTCCAATGACTCTCAAGTTTTCAAACTGTCAGCTGTATGGAAACACCTTCCAGTTCCCACCCCCTAGACCGCTGCCTCAAACTTCTGGCCCACCAATGCCTTTTGTTTGTGTAGGCGATAAAGCCTTCCAGCTGTCAGAACACCTGCTAAAACCGTACTCCAGCAGAGGTTTGACACACACCAAAAGAATTTTTAATTACCGCCTCACAAGAGCCAGAAGAATGGTGGAGTGCACTTTTGGGATTCTGACAGCAAAATGGCGTGTTCTATTGACCGCTATCAACCTAAAAACTGAAACTGTGGACGAGGTAATCAAAGCTTGTGTGGTTCTACACAATTTTGTCATCAGCAAGGAACAGATTTCCATTGAGGAACACTGTGAAGAAACCACCTTGCATGATTACCAGAACGTTACCAATAGAACTTCTGTGACTGTTTCCCGAATGAGGGACAAATTTGCTGAATACTTTATGTCTCCTGAAGGAAGAGTAGACTGGCAGAATGACAGAGTTTAATAAACTGCTCTGTGACCTTTGTACCTTCTGTACCCACATTTTACCTTTGACAACCAAAGTTGTCTACCTTCTTGTAGTGTATTATGTACAGTATGTTACCTTTTGTCCAAAGTTGTGTCCCTGGTTGTGTATTAGCAAAGTATTCACCTTTTAAACAGAGTTCTGTACATTGTTAGGTAATCCCCAACAAGGTACAGAACTCTGTTTGAAAGGTGAAATACTTTACACAACCAGGGACACAACTTTGGACAAGAGGTAAAAATATTTTACCTTTTACCCAAAGTTATGTGCCTGCTTTTGTATAACCAATAAATTTTACCTTTATTTAACCTTAGAAATAAATGACAGACAACCATTTTAATCAACCAAATAAACTTTTATTTTTTGAAAATGTTTAACAATGTCAAAAATGTTTAACTTCTTTGTTTTCAATGAGAAAAAACTTTATTTTTTTCAATGTGAAAATATTTTTTTTGTTTTTCTAAAAAATTTAATTAAACACAAAATCACAGGTTTGTGTACTGTGGGGTGGAGATACTACTGGAGGGGCTGTGGGACCCTTCGACAGTGGGAGTGTGGAGAGTGGACTGGGATGGTGTTGGGGAAGGATCAGATAAAAGAGGTGAAGGGGTTGAAAAAGAAATGGAATGGGTGCAGAGGTGGGAGCCAGAACAGGTAGGTGGTGGAGAGGTGGATTGGGCAGGTAGTACAGGAGCAGATGTGGTTGGGAATTGGTATTGGGCAGGTTGTTGGAAGTGGGGAGGTTGCTGGAAGTGGGGAGGTTTCTGGAAGTGGGAAGGTTGCTGGAAGGGGGAAGGTTGTTGGTACTGGGGAGGTTGGTGGTATTGGGGAGGTTGTTGGTATTGAATGGGAGGGGGAGGAGGGATGGTGACTGGAGGAGGGGCAGGTGTGGGAGGAACGACTGGGGTGGGTGTAGGTTGGGAGGTAACCTGCGCTAGAGTACCGTGGCACATATGCATTACATGCATCTGCTGGCTAGGAGATAGCGTATCCATGCGCTCGGCTACAGACCGGAAAAAACTGGTTTGGCGAACTTCTTGCTTCTGAATGCATCGTTTGCAGAAGTGTCTTAAGCTCCAGAATGCTGGAGCTGAGCTGATTAAAGCCTGCAGCCATTTGCTCTGACAAGACTTTAAGACCGTTCTGAAATGATGCATTAAGATGCAAGAATTCAGGCTCATAGTTCTTTTCCTGACCCTCTGCCGCAGCCGCCCAGTAGCCACAGGTGTACTAGAGGTGGCGGCAGAAGGGTGGGGTAAAGGGAAATCTATCTCCTGACCAGCAGCCTCATGCAATGCACTCGGCCACGATGCTGCAGCGCTGGTGGAGGGGACAGAGTGCTCACGTGTCTGGGAAGGTGCGGATCGGCCGGGGCTGTCAAAGGGTCCCTGGGTGCCGGTCTCCTGAGGGATCACCCTAGAATGGTACAACTCTACGGGCGCCTGAGTGCTGGTCACCGTTCTGTGGAATAAAGAGAAAAAATACAATTAATATACTGTTATTGAATGGCCCTGGCTGAAAAAAAAATGTAGTTAGACATGTTATCATTTTGTAAAACTTGGGGTGGGTAATATTTACCTTCTGGTGACCATTGTTACCCGGAGGAACGACAGGGCTTCAGCATACTTGTATGTGCTCCTGCGTCCTCCAGATCCACTCGGGGCCCGCATCTCTTTGTTGAACTCCTTCTTGAAGCGATCCCTCACAGACCGCCACCGCTTCACAATTCTGTCCCCTGAAACGAGATAGCAAACATTGGTTAATATACAACATCAGTGTTTCCCAAACTCCAGTCCTAACAGACCACACCGGTTATGTTCTCAGGATTTCCAGTGTTGCACAAAAGTAAATCATAAAAACATGACCCGTGGGGGCCACGAGGACTGGAGTTTGGGAAACACAGCTTTGAGTCCAGCAACCTGAACTGTATATACTTACGGTTTTCAATCTTGGCCAGAGCGTTGAGGTCCTCCCAGCGGTTCACGAGTTGTGAAAAGATCTCCTCCCAGGGTCACTATCACATCAGCATGGCTGCGGTCCCCATGTTCCATAGTGGCTCCCTTTCTTGGACCAGATCAATGAGGAGGTCCACGTTGAGAACCCCCTCCTCACCGTCTGAGGTGGGGGCACGCTGTGAAGCCTGTTAAAGAAAAAGAGAAAAAATATACATTAGTCTCCAAACTACCAAGGAAAAAAAAACATGTAAATAAAAAAGTGAAACAAAAAAGTTTACCAAAACAAATTAAAAAAAAATTTAAAAAATTACTTACATGATGGTGACCGCCGCGTTGCTCACGCCGACGACCCTGGGAGGCACTGCGAGGACCTCTTTGCCGAGCACCATTTCCGGAACACTATAAAAAAAAATTATGTGCTTGGATGTAGGCATATGTGTTTGGGTGCAGTGTGATGTCTTTACTAAATTGTTTTCTATGTGTTGTGTGTAGTGTGATGTTATGTTTGAGCGATGCATGCAGGAAACATACGATTTGCGAGCCCACTCCGGGTATCTCTCCACCCCTTTGTTCTTCTCCTGGGAGCTCCTATTCAGGTTCCATTTCCTGTTATAAATAAAAAGTAATGCCATTAATATATAAATAACAGAGATGCGATTGTGCAATAAAAAAAAAACCTCTAAACGCTGACGATGCGTCGGAGGGCTCCCAGTAGAAGACGTGTCCTGTGTTGGTGGCATTGATGGCAGTCTTCTGCTGTGGAATAAAGACAAACAAAGGCCATGCAATATCAAGTGATATTGCATGGCCCTGGCTGGAAGGGGTAGTGTGTGATATTTACCGTCTGCTGTCTACTGACGTGCTCTCCTGCTCTTCTTGGGCTGGTGGTGGTGGTGGTACTGCTGGTGTCGGTGTTGTTGGTCGGCTTGTTCTGTGGAATAAGGAGAAAAAAAGGCAATGCAATATCAATTGATATTGCATGGCCCTGGCTGGAAGGGGTAGTGTGTTATATTTACCTTTCTAGCCTCTGCTCCCATGCTCTCCATCAGCAGCCGCATCTGTTGGAGTCCTGGGGGTGTAGGTGCTCCTGGTGACCGGCTTGTGCTGTTGAATAAAGAGGAAAAAAAAGGGCCATGAATTAGAGAATCCTGCTTTGAGCAGGGGGTTAGACCAGAAGGCCCAGGAGGTCCCTTCCAACTCTACCATTCTATGATTCTATGATTCTATATTGATATTGCATAGCCCTCGCTGAAAGTGCTTGTCTGTGATATTTACCGTCTTGCATCTGGTCCCGGCTGCATCATGGCCACAGATTCTTGGGGTCGTGCTGTTGGTGGTGGTGCTGATCTGGCCTCCTGTCCTCCTGTCCTCCTCTCCTGCGGCTGGCTCCTCGGCGGCTGGCTCCATATCGTCCTCCTGCTTTTTTCGCTGGCTGCATGGTTATGGCTGAGGGTGGTCCCACAAACATTGTTTATGTAGGTTGGCTGTGGGCTGGGCTACAAAACCCAAACCAGACAAAAAAAAATGGATCCGGACGCCGGATCCGGCAAAAACCGGATCCGGCGCATTGCTGCGCTCATAGACTTTCATTGTAAAAAAAAGCCGGAAGTGCCTTTTCGCCGGAGACAAAAAACGTTACATGAGACGTTTTTCCCAGACGCCGGATTGAGACCAGACGCCGGATCCGGCGAAAAACTGACGTGCCGCATGCCAATGTGGCGCGATCCGGCATTAATGTTAGTCTATGGTAAAAAACCGGATCCGGTTTTATTTTTTACCAGATCGGTTTTCAGAAAACATGCCGGAACTCGCCTGATTGAAAAAACCTGATGTGTGAAACAGGCCTTAGTCTGGTTAGTCTTTTGATACATCTACAAAGTAAGGAGCACAACCTAACAAAGTCCAAGAGATCTATTTAACAATGTATGCATTTTACATTATAAAATCTAATAACAGATCTATTTTAATGAACATTCACCTTGAATGAAATACACATTTGTTCATATACAAATTATATTGATACTATATTATTGTCAGTAATGCATGAATTATTCACATCCCTGTAGCAAATTTTATGTTTCCCTTCCTTATCTTTTCCTTAACAGGATGTGGTATACTAATGCTTATTTCTTGACGATCATTTTTTTTAAATCAATAGTATAATACCCTACAATGAAAAGTATCCATGATCTCTGAGGGAAAGTGACCTTCAGGCTTATTATCTAAATCATTATCATAACTCAAAATGTTCTACCAATATTAACTACATCAGGTAAATGAACTGTGATGCCTACTAAGAGGTTAATTAAAGGGTAAGGCTGTGGTTCCACCGTCCAGAACCACAGCGCTTTGGACGGAGCGGAAATTCCGCACCGCCCAAAGCCCCGCCCCCTTTTTGATGCGCGCTCTTTCCGGATGTGTTCAGGACACCTCCGGAACACATCCGGAAAGAACGCAGGGCTACACAGACGCTAGGACATACTGCGGTCTAAAAAGACGCGCCGCATGTCCGGAAACGCAGGTCTTCCGCCTGCGTATTTTTACGCATACTTGAGACGGGATTTCTTGAAATCCCCTCCACTATGCTGTAACATCTGGACGCTGCGTATTTGACGCTGCGCCAACGCACAGCGTCAAACACGCAGCATTTCCTGAAGCATTCCGGATCGTGGAAACTCACCTAAGGGCTCATACTCACTGGGTGGAAAAAAATCGGTCAGTTTTCAGGATGGTCCGATTATGTGCAATTGACATGCGATTTGCATGCGATTTGCATGCGTTTTTTTTATATAACCATCTATTGCATTAGCGATTATCATGCCAAAATCGCATCAAATCGCAGCATGCTGCGATTTTTTTCTCACACCAATATCTGATGAGAAAAAAATCGCAAATGAAAACTGACCCATTGACTAACATTGGTCAGATTTGTATCCGATTTTTTTTCATCTGATTTTCATCCGAATTCGGCTCAAGTGAGTATGAGCCCTTATTCCCAAAACAGTGCATTATCCCCTATATCCTGAATAGGACATAATTTGCTGATTGCTAGGGCTCTGACTGCTTGGACCAGCAATCCTGAGAATAGGTTTCTGGGACATAGGAATTTGGCTCTGCGGAATGGAGTATAGCAATTTGCTAATTCTTGCAGTACCACAGAAAATGAATGGAGCGGAGTTCAATAATATGCACCTGTGCTCAGTTCCAGAGCCCTGTTTGCTGGATCACAGGAGTTCTAAACAATTGGTAGGCTATTCCTTATCCTAACAATAGGTTATAACTTACTATATTTGCAATAACTTCATCTAATTTACTTTTTCTTTAAAATCAGGTATAAAATGGTACAAGATTTCAGACGACAATTAGTAATTTTATGTTGTTATTATTGCTCTGTCATGGATCATGAATTTATAGAAATACATATACACACGTGGACAAAATTGTTGGTACCCTTCTGTTAAAGACAATTTGTCGGAAGAATCGACCCTCCTAAGCCGTCTATATGGGCATGCAGGTCATAGAAAGTTAAATAAAATGACACTTTGATATCAGTAATCAGATGCCTTATTCCAGAGAAATGCACAATTTTATTATATGTAAGTGAGTTGCTAGGGTCTATGTGCTGGACACAGATCTGCATGAGAATCTGCATCCAGAGCTTACTTTAAATGAAAGGGGAAGTTACCAGTGAGATGTGTAATGGCTGCTCTCTGCTCTCCTGATCTGCCTATAGTGGTGTGTGTGACTGTAACTGACACATCTGCAGGTGTCTTTTTAGTGCTTCAGCTTCCATTTCACAGGCAGCCAGTTTTGTAATACAGCAGAGGTGTGAGAGCTGCAGCATGCAGCAAATATGTTTGTAAGGAGACAAAGTTCAGTTCTACTGTCCTGTATTAGTTACTTTAAATATAAGCCCTGGAGGCAAATTATCGTGCAGATTAGTATCCTGCCCATGATTAACAGCTCTTTTTACATGGATTTCTCTGGAATAAGAGATCAGATAGCAGATATGAAGGTATCATTTTATCAGCTTTCTATGAAAGACATGTCCATAAAGATAGCTTAGGAGCAGGGCCGGCTCCAGGTTTTTATGGGCCCCGTTCGAAAGAGTCTCAGTGGGCCCCCTTAACACAGACCACGATTCATGATGCACAGATACTGCAGAGAAATATGGGTATAGCACAACGCCAAACACTTCTCTTCTTCCATTACATGACTGATACCTATTGTAAATTGTACAATAGCTCAAAAACCGCCAAATCCTCACAGCGCACAGTACAGACTGGACAGTACAGGCCTCCATACAATATTATGGGCACCACATAGTCTCCCCCTCATCACCCATATAATACCCCATGCAGGATGTCACCCCGCCATCCCCCATATAATGCTCCATACAGAATACTGGACCCAATATAATGCTCCATACAGAATACTGGACCACATATAATGCTCCATACAAAATATGGAGCTCTCCTCTACACTGTGCTGCGTTCTGCACTGTTACGGCTCAGGAAAGGGCGCTGTGGAAAGACTCCCCATTATCATCATCATTGCCTGCCCATCATCATTGCCTGCCAATCATCATCATCATTGCCTCCCTATCATCATCATTGCCTCCCCATTAATATCATCATCATTGCCTTCCCATTATCATTGCCTCCCCATCATCATCATTATCATTGCCTCCCCATTAATATCATCATCATTGCCTTCCCATTATCATTGCCTCCCCATCATCATCATCATCATTGCCTCCCCTCATCATCATTGCCTGCCCATCATCATCATCGCCTCCCTATTTTCATCATTGCCTCCCCATTAATATCATCATCATCATTGCCTTCCCATTATCTTTGCCTCCCATCATCATCATTATCATCGCCTCCTCACCACCATCACTGCCTGCGTCCCCCACCACCACCACACATACAGCACCGCAGGCAGCACTCTCTCACATACACACAGGCAGGCACACACACACACAGGCACACACACACACATCGATCCCACCTGTCCGGCGTCCGTGCGCTCTCTGCCACAGCCGGCCGCTGAATGATGACGTCATTCAGCGGCGCTGCTGTGAGAGAGGAAGCGCCGGCGCAGGCGCCCCCTGGAGCTCGGAGCTGCGGCAGCGGAGGCACGGGGAGAGGTGAGTATTGCGCCGGCTCCTGCTGGGGGCCTGAGCAAGCGGGGGGGGCCCAGTGGCGGCGCTGACACCGCTAATGGGCACCGGGGTGCCCGACGGCGAGTGGGCCCCCCCGCCTGCTCAGGGCCCCGGCACTTGCCCGGGTGTTCCGGGTGCTGATGCCAGCCCAGCTTAGGAGGGTTGACCCTACTGCCAGGTTCCCTTTAAAGTAAGAAAAACACACAATGTTCATTATGTGACAGTCATTGGTGAAGTGATGGAGGGGAGGTACATGTTACTGTGCATGATGGCATCAGAGGTGTAAAACCAGAGAAGTTTCCTCCAGCACACTATGTGTTGGGAGGATTAAATGAACGTAATGCTGCGGGCTGGTTTTAGTAGACATTCATAGAGTGGGTGGGAGGATGTCCACTGTATCTCCACCTGCAGAGTCCTGACAGGACCTGTGTGATGTCAAGATCATGTGATCAGTCCCATGATGGAGGAGTCACATGGTCTGGGTTTATATGGCTGATGGCCAGAGCTTTCAGTGTCCAGTGTGTGTCTGGAGAGGGAGCACTCCAGGAAGGTGTATTAAACCTGAACTGTGGACATTGCTACCTGTGATTGAGCTGATCCCGCTAGAAAAAGCACTGTGTTTCTTTTTGTTTCTTTGTTTTACCCAGAGGACAGTGTTTATTTTTCCAAGCTTAGATTATGCTGTCTTCAATAAACCAAGCATTTTCTTAAAGAGAATCTGTCACCCTAAATTGGCGGGATATTTAAATGATGGCAGTCAGGTCAGATGGGCGGTGTTTTGGGTACTTGCCTTAACATGTTATTCGCCGCTGTCTCCATTATTTCTGGGAATTGTAGTCGTTGCCCTCCATATAACGCACCTGCGCATTGCAATCTTGAATTGCGCACGCGCAGTATGCTTTGCCCGCAGATTGCAGGCGCGTTATATGGAGGGCAACGACTACAATTCCCAGAAATAATGGAGACAGCGGCGAACAACATGTTAAGGCAAGTACCCAAAACACCGCCCATCTGACCTGACTGCCATCATTTAAATATCCCGCCAATTTAGGGTGACAGATTCCCTTTAAAGAGACAGTGTTCAGGTTATACCTGTGTGTCCAGCCGAGTGAGGTGCTCTATCACAACTGAAATAACTAGAACGTGGCAAAGTAATTTTTAATTTAAATCTACTGAATATTAACTAATGAAAATCAGACATTATTTTTAATTGTGGTTCAAGTTTAACAGAAGAATACCAACAATGATATTCATGACTGTATACATTAACCCCTCTCTGACATCAGACGTACTATCCCGTCCACATTAAACCCTGGCACACCAGAGACACAGGGAAGCAGCGCGCAGGTTCTGAGACCCTTAGAACAGCGCAATGTGATCTCGCTGTTCTGAGGCCTTCCTCCCTCCAAGGACCCGGATCCAAGATGGCCGCCGGGTCCTGCAGGGAGGCGGCTTTCTCAGTGCCTGCTCAGTGAGGCTGAAAGCAGGCACTGAGAAGCCTGCAGCAGTGCCAGAGCGATCGCTGGTGTGACAGAGTGCTGTGCACACTGTCACACCAGTGATCTGAAATTTTACAGTGATGTCCCACCCTGTAAAATAAACATGTTTTAAAAAAAATTCCAGAATAAAGAAAAAAAATATTCCCCCAAAAATTAATTTTTTCCTGTAAATAAAAAAACAAAACATAAAAGTACACATATTTGGTATCGCCGCGTCCGTAACGACCCCCCCTATAAAACTGTCCCACTAGTTAACCCCTTTAGTGAACCCCTTAAAAAAAAAAGCAAAAAATCAATGCTTTATCATCATAATGCCGAACAAAAAGTGGAACAACACGCGATCAAAAGACCGATGTAAATAAACATGGTACAGCTGAAAACGTCATCTTGTCCCGCAACAAACGAACCACCACACAGTATCATCAGCGAAAAAATAAAAAAGTTATAGCTCGCAGAATAAAGCGATGCAAAATAATAATTTTTTATATAAAATAGTTTTTATTCTATAAAAGTGCCAAAACATTAAAAAAATGATATAAATGAGGTATCGCCGTAATCGTACTGACCCAAAGAATAAAACTGCTTTATCAATTTTACCACACGCGGAACGGTATAAACACCTCCCCCGAAAGAAATTCATGAATTGCTGATTTTTGTTCATTCTAACCTCCCAAAAATCGAAATAAAAAGCGATCAAAAAATGTCATGTGCTCAAAAATGGTACCAATAAAAACGTCAACTCGTACCACAAAAAATAAAACCACACATGACTCTGGGCCAAAATATGCAAAAATTATAGCTCTCAAAATGTGGTGATGCAAAAACTATTTTTTGCAATAAAAAGCGTCTTTTAGCGTGACAGCTGCCAATCATAAAAACCCGCTATAAATAGTAAATCAAACCCCCCTTTATCACCCCCTTAGTTATGGAAAAATAACAAAATTAAAAAAATGTATTTATTTCCATTTTCCCATTAGGGTTAGGATTAGGGTTGCGGCTAAAGTTAGGGTTGGCGCTAAAAATAGGATTATGGTTAGGGTTGGGATTAGTGTTAGGGTGTGTTAGGGTTAGGTTTGTGGTTAGGGTTGGGACTAGGGTTAGGGGTGTGTTGAGGTTAGGGTTGGAGTTAGAATTGGGGGGTTTCCGCTGTTTAGGCACATCAGGGGCTCTCTAAATGTGACATTGCATCTGATCTCAATTCCAGCCAATTCTGCGTTGAAAAAGTCAAACGGTGCTCCTTCATTTCTGAGCTCTGCCATGCGCCCAAACAGTAGTTTACCCCCACATATGGGGCATCAGCGTACTCTGGACCCCAAGAGTTATTGTGCAATTTGTCCTATTTCTGTTACCCTTAGGAAAATAAAAAACTGGGGGCGAAAATATCATTTTTGTTAAAAAAATGATTTTTTTGTTTTTACGGCTGTACGTTATAAACTTCTGTGAAGCACTTGGGGCTTCATAGCGCTCACCACACATCTAGATAAGTTCCTTGTGGGGTCTATTTTCCAAAATGGGGTCACTTGTGGGGGGTTTCCACTGTTTAGGCCCATCAGGGGCTCTCCAAATGCCACATGATGCCCCCAGACCATTCCATCAAAGTCTGCAATCCAAAACGTCACTACTTCCCTTCCGAGCCCCAACGTGTACCCATACAGTAGTTTTCTCCCACATATTGGGTATCAGCGTACTCAGGACAAATTGACAACAACTTTTGGGGTCCAATTTCTCCTGTTACCCTTGTGAAAATAAAATATTGGGGGCAAAAAAAAATCATTTTTGTAAAAAAAAAGGATTTTTTATTTTTACGGCTATAAGTTATAAACTTCTGTGAAGCACTTCGGGGTTCAAAGTGCTCACCACACATCTAAATAAGTTCCTTGAGGGGTCTAGTTTCCAAATTGGTGTCATTTGTGGGGGGTTTCCACTGTTTAGGCAGATCAGGAGCTCTCCAAACACGACATGGCATCCAGCCAATTCAGCGTTGAAAAAGTCAAACGGCGCTCCTTCCCTTCCAAACCTGCCATGCACCCAAACAGTGGTTTACCCCCATATATGGGGTATCAGCGTACTCAGGACAAATTGCACAATAACTTTTGGAGTCTTGTTACCCTTGGGAAAATAAAAAATTGGGGTGAAAAGATCATTTTTGTGGAAAAAATATGATTTTTTAATTTTATGGCTCTACCTTATAAACTTGTGTGAAGCACTTAGGGGTTCAAATTGCTCACCAAAGATCTAGATAAGTTCCTTAGGGGGTCTAGTTTCCCAAATGGGGTCACTTGTGTTGGGTTTCCACTGTTTAGGCACATCAGGGGCTCTCCAAATGCAACATGGCGTCCAATCTCAATTCCAGCCAATTTTGGTTGGAAAAAGTCAAATGGTGCTCCTTCCATTCCGAGCTCTGCCGTGTGCCCAAACAGTGGTTTATCCCCGCATATGGGGTATCAGCGTACTCAGGACAAATTGGACAACAACTTTTGTGGTCCAATTTCTACTGTTACCCTTGGGAAAATAAAAAATTAGTGGCTAAAAGATAATTTTTGTGGGAAAAAAATAGGATTTTTTATTTTCATGCCCGGGCATTATAAACTTGTGTGAAGCACTTGGGGTTCAAAGTGCTCACCAAAGATCTAGATAAGTTCCTTAGGGGGTCTAGTTTCCAAAATTGGGTCACTTGTGGGGGGTTACCACTGTTTAGGCTCATCTGGGGCACTGCAAACGGAACATGACCCCCATTAATGTCTGCATTCCAAAACGTTACTACTTCCTTTCCAAGCCCTGCCGTGCACCCAAACAGTTTCCCCCCCACATATGGGGTATCAGCGTACTCAGGACAAATTGGTCAACAACTTTTGGGGTCCAATTTCCTTGGGAAAAATCAAAAAATTTGGGACTAAAAAAATCATTTTTGTGGAAAATTGTTTTGTTTTTTTCACACCCAGGCATTATAAACTTTTGTGAAACACTTGGGGGATCAAAGTGCTCACAACAGATCTAGATAAGTTCCTTAGGGGGTCTAGTTTCCAAAATGGTGTGACTTGTGGGGAGTTTCCATTGTTTAGGCGCACCAGGGGCTCTCCAAACACAACATGGCGTCCAATCTCAATTCCAGACAATTTTAGTTTGCAAAAGTCAAACGGCGCTCCTTCCCTTATGAGCTCTGCCGTGTGCCCAAACAGTGGTTTTCCCCCACATATGGGGTATTGGCATACTCAGGAGAAATTGCACAACTTTATCTGTCTATTTTCTCCTTTTACCCTTGTGAAAATAAAAAAAGTTTGTAAAAGATCATTTTTGCGGCTAAAAAGTTAAATATTAATTTTTTCCTTCCACGTTGCTTCAGCTCCTGTGAAGCACCTGAAGGGTTAATAAAATTCTTGAATGTGGTTTTGAGTACCTTGAGGGGTGCAATTTTTAGAATGGTGTCACTTTTGGGTATTTTCTGCTATATAGACCCCTCAAAGTGACTTCAAATATGAGGTGGTCCCTAAAAAAATGGCTTTGTAAATTTTGCTGTAAAAATGAGAAATCGCTGGTCAACTTTTAACCCTTATTTAAATTTCCTAACAAAAAAAAATGTTAGTTCCAAAATTGTGCTGATGTAAAGTAGACTTGTGGGAAATGTTATTTCTTAACTATTCTGTGTGACATATTTCTCTGTTTTTAGGGAATAAAAATTCAAAATTTGAAAATTGCAAAATTTTCAAAATTTTCTCCATATTTGCGTTTTTTTAAAAAATAAACGCAAGTTATATAGAAGAAATTTTACCACTAACGTGAAGTACAATATGTCACGAGAAAACAGTCTGAGAATCGCGAAGATCTGTTGAAGCGTTTTAGAGTTATAACCTCATAAAGAGACAGTGGTCAGAATTGAAAAAATTTGCACGATCACTAACGTGCAAACCACCCTTGGGGGTGAAGGGGTTAAACAGGGTCTTGCAAAAGTATTCACCCCCTGTGTTTTGTGTTAATATTACAGTAAAGACTGTCCCAGTTACAGTCACCCCTACGTGGTGGTATGGCTTTTGCATTTTTTTTATCAAAAAACATTTTAACTAAGTACCGTGTATAATTTTCATGCACTAAGCTGTTTATTTATTCACTGCAGGGTATTTAATCTTTAAGTTTCTGTCTTTATTCTTTTATGGTCTGTGGCCATATGTAAACTTGCGCTTACATGTGGTAAGCACACCAGTTTGTAACCCAGTTCATACCTTTGTTTTTTTTCAGTCTGTTTGCATCCTGTGCATATAAAGGTTTGGCCTGCCTTTCCTTGAGCTGGGCATAATATTGATGTGGTCTCCCATGGCTGTGTGTCCACTAGCTGGGTCCAAATCTTCTCAGTCCTTATCCACATACGTCACTAGACAAACGGTAAGGTTTTTAATATTAGGCCGGGATCACACATGCAAGTAAATCGTCCGACACTCGCATGTGAAATCCCAGCTCTGGCGCCGGCACTTGGGAGTGGAGCGAGCGGCTGCATATAACTACATGCAGCCGCTCGCTCCACTCCCGAGTGCCGGCGCCAGAGCTGGGATTTCACATGCGAGTGTCGGACTATTTACTCGCATGAAAGCAAGGAAGCATAATATGCCATAAAAGGTTAATTTTTATTGTAGACAAAAAAATCAGCAAAAATGCATAAAGATTAAAAAGTAGGGACAATAATACAAATATACACATATCCCCTTGGAGAAAGCTATAGTGCGAAACGTACGTCGGGTGGTGTCCGCTCTCAGGTATATACTTCTATTATGCATTAGCACTTTATATTTGCTTTGGAGAATTGTTATTCATCTCATTTATCTTATATACTTACGTTTATGCTTTTTACACCTGCACCTTATTTATTTGTTCAAACATTCATTTAAGCACTTGCTGGTATATTTGTTTAATTTTTCATTTAAAGCACTTGCTGGTACACTTGTTTAATTATTCATTTTAAGTACTTGCTTATTTTGAGAGATATTTATTTATATATCTCTTTTTTATAAAAAGAGTTAATAATCTAATCTCCATAGCTATATGTGCAATATACTATTAGTATTTATTATATCCTGATTTTTTAGCGGTTATATTTGTATTATTGTCCCTACTTTTTAATCTTTATGCATTTTTGCTGATTTTTTTGTCTACAATAAAAATTAACCTTTTATGGCATATTATGCTTCCTTGCTTTTTTGGATTTATTATTGATTTGGAAGTGCCTAATTAGCATATTTCTATATCTGCATTTATTTACTCGCATGTGTGAACCCCGGCCTTAGGCCGGCGTCACACTGGCGACATAATCGGACGACTGCAATGCGATGAAAAATCGTATTGCAGTCTGCCCTATGTTAATCTATGGAGCAGCTCCCAGTATCAGATTTTTTGTGGTCCGTTTTAAACGTCCGTGTACAATCGCAGCATGCTGCGATTGTCACCGATTGTGGGTCGACAATCGCCAATGCAAGTCTATGGGAGCAATGAAAAATCGGATTACAAACGGACCAATAATTGATAGTTGTCTAATTGACAGCTCTCAATTATTAACCTGCCTTACGGTCACCTTTCAATACTAAGGTGACAGTAAGGTGAGATTATTAACCCATTCGCCACCGCTACAGGGCAATGGGAATAGACGGGCAAAGTGCCAGAAAGGGCGAATCTAATTATAGATTTGCCCTTTCTGGGGTGTCTGGGGGCAGATGTTAGTAGCCAGGGGGGCACAAAAAAAAAGTACCCTCCCTAGTCTATTATTATCTGCCCCCACTCGCTTGCTTTGTCTGTCTGGTGGAGAAAATACAGCGGGAGCCCACGCATTTTTTTGTCAACGAATTTACACCTTTAATTAACCCCTACATGTCTGAAATTTAGCACAAATACACTCATGTAATTGTAAGTTCTAAACAAATATCAAAATACAAGAAATGACATGGTTAACTGTGTGGAAACAATGTATCATTTCATGTCGGCTTCTGTGATTTCACAGAAGCCGGCAATTGAATTAGCGGCTATAACAGTATGTAGAAGTCTAGGAACTATAAATATATGTATATATATATGTCACAATGACATGTATATATATATGTGTTCTATGTGTATATATCTATTCTTTTTTTTGTGATTGAAATACTATTCTTTTGGATCCATTATATGTCAGTTTTGCAAGCCTGCGAGAAAATCTCGCAAGTCGGATGAAAATCGGATGTTACAAGGTACATACACATGCGACTAAATCGCATCTTTGAAGGAAAATCGGATGCCAGAAGGATGTGTGATGTTTGCATTTTGATCCGACAATCGACCGTCTAAAACGGACCGATTTTTTGTCGTTGTGTGTGACGCCGGCCTTAGAGTAAAGACTGATCAAATTATGGTCACCATGAAGTGGTGGGATGACTTTTGTATTTCTTTTATCAAAAAACATGTTAACTAAGTGCCGTATATTATTTTCATGCAATATGCTGTTTGTTTGTTTATTTACTGCTGGATATTCAATTATTATGCTTCTGTCTTTGTTTTTTATGGTCAGTGACCAGTGTGAATGTGCGCTTACATGCTGCAAGCACACCAGTTAGTATCCTGGTTCATACCTTGGGTTTCTTTCAGTCTGTTTCCATCCTGTGCATATAAAGGTGTGGCCTGCCTTTCCTTGAGCTGGGCATTATATTGATGTGGTCTCCCATGGCTGTGTGTCCACTAACTGGGCCCACTGGGCACAGTCCTTCTCAGCCCTTATCCACATGCATGTCACTTGACAAACAGTAAGGTTTTTAATATTAGAGTTAGGACTGTCCCAATTACTGTCACCGTGAAGTGGTGGGATGGCTTTTGCATTTTTTTTTTAATCAAAAAAACACGTTAACTTACTACCTTATAATTATAGACCATATAGGACACCATAAGTAAGAAAATGCCACAGAGACTAATAACCATGTGGTTATGTCTCAGGCATACATTTAAGCAGGACACTCCTGAATTCACAATAAGGGCTCATACTCACTTGAGCCGAAAACGGATGATTTTCAGCCGATAAAAAATCGGATTCAAATCGGACCAATGTTATTCAGCAGGTGACATCTCATTTGCGATTTTTTTTTCTCAGCCAAAATCGGTGTGAGAAAAAAATCGCAGCATGCTAATCGCTAATGCAATAGATGGTGCTATAAAAAAATCGCATGCAAATCGCATGACAATTGCACATAATCGGACCATCCTGAAAACTGACCGTTTTTTTTCCAGCAAGTGAGTATGAGCCCTAAGGCTGGGATCACACATGCGACGAAGTCGTCCGACACTTGCATGTGAAATCCCAGCTCTGGCACCGGCACTCGGGAGTGGAGCGAGCGGCTGCATAGAACTACATGCAGCCGCACACTCCACTCCCGAGTACCGGCGCCAGAGCTGGGATTTCACATGCGAGTGTCGGACGACTTCGTCGCATGTGTGATCCCGGCCTAATTAAACAAAAAACTAGGAGTACCAATTCCAAAAAGTCAATAAAAAGATATGTTTATTGAACAATCAATACATACACATCACAACATATAATAGATAGACTAAGTGAATTACATGGACATTAAAGACAAGTGTCATTAGAACAGGATCAGGTAATAATGGCCGCAAATGTCCCAACCAACACATATATACTGTATATGATAAAGTGCCTAGTGCTAATAATTCTATGGGGAATACAGGGATAGATATAGGTAAGTACCAAGGTTGGTAAATGAGTGCACACTTCTATCAATGAAAACAAAATCCACTCAAAGCTGTAAAGTGCTTACCCATAGTGCGTTCAGTCAGGACACGTGCCACGCCGCCACCGACGCGCGTTTCGCTTCGCTTTTTCAAGGTGAGTCATTACAAACAGAGTGATCTATCTAATATATGAGTTTTTGTATTAAAGAACTGAAATAAATGAACTTTTTGATGATATTCTAATTTTGTGAGATGCACCTGTATACATTAAACAGTGGCTTGCAAAGGTGTTCATTCCTTGACATTTTTGGTGTTTTGCCACCTCACAACCTGGAATTTCAATGGTTTTGTTAAAGGTAGCAGCTCTCCTCTCTCCCTCATATAGCACTACACGTGCACTAGAACTTCTCCTCTCAGCCTGGACTTGGGCATCCACGGCACCTCAGGCTTAACAGGAAAGTACCTCAGCTCTCTTTCCACCTCTGACAACTAAGGATTGCATTAAGACATCCATTGTCTGATCCCTAACTGTCGTCTGGCAGTTGGGCACTTTTTGAACTGAGCAGGACACTATGTCCCATGTGGCTACACAGATTTTGCTGTAGACCTGACAATAATCACAGCAAAGGCACTATCTGACCTCTTTGATCTCCAGCACCACTCAATTCCAGGATCACAGGGTTTCTTCTCCTGGGCTTAGTAGTTTTCCTGTAGTGGCTGCTACCCACCAGAATTCACAATAGCCCTCCCTTATACAAATTAAATCTGTGTGTGTAAAAATGGCTCAAGAGCTGGCTTCTTACGCTATCAGAGTTTACAGACATTTGTGATGCCTGACATTGCAGGGCGCCACACTACCTCTTAAATTTACTATGCCCGACAGTCTAAATTGTAACATAAACAAAGCATAAGTTATAAACATTGAAAACATGAGAAACTTGTTTATTTATATTTATAGTAAATATAAGAAATGCAATAAGGCAGGCGTAGAAGCCACAACACCCACTTGAATGAAAGTCTTGTAAGAGAAAGTCCAGGTTAGAGTCCATGGCTCCTGAGTGTAACTGGGGCCAGCCTCTGAAGGAGCAAATCTGTAGGTACAGGGGAGTATGGGTTCAGTTCATGCTCACCCCTTAGTAAGGAACTTTCTGCTCCCTCTATTTAGGGTACTAAGTTGTTAACAGTAACATATTTACATTTCTGATAACGGTTTGGCATCTTACTAACATATACAGAACAGGTAGACCCTTATAGACTCCTGAGATCTTTGTTTGAAGCTAAAAAACCTAATTTTAATGTCTACTGTAGTGAGAGTATCAAAAATGTCTCTTAACTTAGTGAGCACAGCTTCTACAGTTATTTTGGTAGCATCGGGCAAGGACTTGGTCTCTCGCTGTGCAGCAACAGTGAGCTTACTGATTAGAATTGAAACCTTTTGTCCCTCTGTCATAGAGTATAGCTGAAAGAAATTCTGCAGCTTGTCCTTAAATTCTTGCAGAGTGTGGGACCCACCACTATACTGCAGTAGCCAGGGGGCGCCAGGAATATATGGCATGGTGGGCGGCAAGATGGAGGCAATGGTATCGCTGCCACAGAAACTAGTAGCTCCAGCTCGGGACTACACTCTTTCCTCCCCTGCAGATACATTAGCGTGCAACATGGTTATCACCTCCTTTTACAGCTAACCTGCAGTTAATACAACTCACAGTCCTGTTGTTACAGTCTGGCTCAGAATTCTGAGGCAGGTCTTCAGGTAGATGGCATAGCAGGCTACGATCCTTTTCGTAATGCCATTTATTCTGTCTGGGTTGGCCTCCACCGAGCCGCGGCATAATGGCGGCCAACGGTCATGGTGGTCTCCCCAGTTGGCAGGCCTTCTCAGCAGAATAAAAAGGGAAAAGTTGTGGAAGGGATGCAGAATCAGCCGGTCTCAACAAACAATGTCCAGACCTCAGGTGCAACAGGAAGAAAAACTCGCTTTTACTGGAGCAGTTGATGTTGATGATGATGATGTTTACATCTCTCCACAGTCATTCAATACACTCAGCCAACAGCCCCTCATGATGTGATGAACCCAGCTCTTTTCCAGTAATGTGTAGCAGCTCTCCTCACTCTCGCTGCATATAGTACTACACATGCACAAGAACTTCTGCTCTCAGCCTTGACCTTGGCATCCACGACACCTCAGGCTTAACAGGAAACCTCAGCTCTCTTCCCATCACTGACAACTAAGGATTGTAATAAGATATCCATCACCTGATCCCTAACTGTCATTGTCTGATAGTTGGGCACTTTTTGAACAATGCAGGACGCTACGTCCCTTGTGGCTTCACAGATTTCTCTGTAGTCCCAACAACGATCTCAAGCACCACTCAATTCCAGGATCACAGGGTTTCTTCTCCTGGGCTTAGTAGCTCTTCTGTAGGGTCTCCTATCCACCAAACTTCACAATTGCCCTTACACTAATTACATCGTGTGTGTGTGTAAAAATGACTGAAGAGCTGGCTTCCCACACCATCAGAATTCACAGACATGTGTGATACCTGACTTTGCAAAGCACCACAAGTTTAAGTAAAGAACATGCCTACAACTGTGAATATTTTTTTTATTTTTATTGTGAAGCAAACAACAAATAGGACAAAATAACTGAAAACTTCAGTGTGCATAACTATCCACCTTCCTAAAGTCAGTACTTTGTGGAGCCTCCTTTTTGAAAAACATTTCATACAATAACAGTTGACATTTGAAGAACATGATAGGATTACATTTTAGCGGTTTGTATGTAGAGGGATCTGTTATGTTTTGGTAGCTGAGGAGAGCAGGCAAAAACGGCAATACACCAGAGAGATTGGAATCTATTGGATTGCAGTACCCTGACTAACCACCACAACTAAAGGCAGCCGTGGAGCGTTCCTACGTTGGTCCTAGACGCCTCGTCACAGCCTGAGAGATTAACTACACCTAAAGATAGAAAGAGGAAAGCTATCTGCCCCGGAGCAGATCCCCAAAGAACATAGGAAGCCCCCAAGCATGTAATGGCTGTTAGACAAGAGGAAATACAGACACAGACAGAAAATAGTATGAGCAAACGCTGGGGTCCAATCTGCCTAGACAGAAAAGGATAGAAAGGATACTCACTGCAATCCAAAAAAACCCTTAAAAATTGCCAACGCTACTAATTGCAAAAACACCTGAGATCACATGACCTCTACCACCTAAATCAGTTCTCTGGTGTAACAAAAGTAAGCTGCAGCCACTGAAAAAACTGGAAAAGGCAAATGAACAAACAACAGTGGCTCCAGCGGAACCGAGAGGAGCCCAAGCCCCCCCCGGGGGGGGGCGAACCTGGCTAACCTCAAAGAAAAGCAGAGAAATATGCAAATGGTAAGCACAAAAACAAAAACAGAAAATATCTTATCTGAAAGCAGAAGAAGAGCAAGACTCAGCAAGCTTCCAAGTGAACCAGGAACCACAGTTGAGACAAGAACAATTGATCACCGGCAACCATGATGGGAGGGAACCTCCCTTATATCAAGCCACTCTGTGACTCCTGATTGCCAATCCTCATTGAATGGTTCAGTACTGTTTGTAACCACCAGAGGGAGCTTCTGCTCAGAATTAATTTCCAAAACATACACAACAGTACCTCCCCTTGAGGAGGGGTCACCGAACCGTCATTTGTGCAACCAGGTCGGTCAGGATGAGTTCGGTGATAGGCACAGATCAGTCTCCTAGCATGGATGTCCGAAGCAAACACCCAAGAATTGTCCTCCTGACCATAACCTCTCCACTTAACCAAATACTGTAGTTTCCGTCTAGAAAAACGAGAATCCAATATTTTCTCAACCACATACTCCAGATTGCCCTCAACCAAAACAGGGTCAGGAGGCACATCCATAGGAACCAATGGCTCAACAAACCTCTTCAATAAGGACTTGTGGAACACATTATTGATCTTAAATGTCCCTGGAAGAAGTAAACGAAAGGAAACAGGATTGAGAATCTCCATGATCTTATAAGGTCCAATCAACCTAGGCTTAAACTTAGGAGATGCAACTCTCATATTTGAGGACAACCAGACCAAGTCCCCCACTTTAAACCGAGGACCATCAGTCCTTTGCCAGTTGGCAAACCGCTGGGCCTTCTCCTGAGAGAGGGACAACCTCTCCACTACCTGGTCCCAAATCTGCTGCATACGCTCCACAACAGAGTCAACACCCGGACAGACAGAAGCCTCCGTCTGTCCCGAAGAAAATCGAGGATGAAACCCAAAATTGCAGAAAAAAGGAGACATCAAAGTGGCAGAGCTAGCCCTATTATTAAGAGCAAACTCAGCCAAAGGCAAAAAAGAGACCCAGTCATCTTGATCAGCAGACACAAAGCATCTCAGATAAGTATACAATGTCTGGTTTGTTCTCTCAGTTTGTCCATTGGTCTGAGGATGAAAAGCAGAGGAGAAAGACAATTGAACACCAAGTTTAGAACAAAAAGTCCTCCAAAATCTGGAAACAAACTGGACTCCTCTGTCAGACACAATGTTCTCAGGAATGCCGTGTAACCGAACCACGTGCTGAAGGAACAAAGGCACCAATTCGGAGGAGGAAGGCAACTTAGGTAATGGCACAAGATGTATCATCTTGGAAAACCTATCACAAATCACCCAGATAATGGTCATTCTCTGAGAAACAGGGAGGTCGGAAATAAAATCCATAGAGATATGGGTCCATGGTCTCTTGGGCACAGGCAATGGCATCAACAAACCACTAGAGCGAGAGCAAGGCTTGGAGCGAGAGCAAGTCCCACAGGACTGCACAAACTCCCTGATGTCATGAGACAAAGTAGGCCACCAAAAGGACCGACTCACCAAGTCTCTGGTACCAAAAATTACAGGATGACCGGCCAACATGGAACAATGAATCTCAGACATCACACTCTTTTTTCCACCGGTCTGGGACAAACAATTTTCCAATAGGGCAGCGCTCGGGTTTATCCTTCTGACACCCTTCCAGAGCCAGTCTCAAATTAGGCGAGATGGCGGAAAGAACTACACCCTCTTTCAAAATAACAGCAGGATCAGATAACTCAGGAGAGTCCGCAAGGAAACTCCTCGAGAGGGCATCCGCCTTAACATTCTTAGTGCCAGGAAGAAAGGAAACCACAAAATTAAAACGTGTGAAAAACAAGGCCCACCTGGCCTGTCTAGGATTAAGTTGCTTGGCTGATTCCAGATAAACCAGATTCTTATGGTCCGTGAGGACCACCACCTGATGTTTGGCTCCCTCCAGCCAATGTCTCCACTCTTCAAAAGCCCACTTCATGGTCAATAACTCCCGATTACCCACGTCGTAATTACGTTCAGTTGGAGAAAATTTTCGAGAGAAAAAGGCACAAGGGTTACTTTTAGAGGTCTCAGGATCTCTTTGGGACAAAACGGCACCTGCCCCAATTTCGGAGGCATCAACCTCCACCTGAAATGGCAGAATAACATCAGGCTGCCGTAGAACAGGAGCAGAAGTGAATCTCTGCTTAAGTTCCTGAAACGCAGAGACTGCCTCAGGAGGCTAATTCACCACATCAGAACCCTTTTTGGTCAAATCAGTCAATGGTTTAACAATAACAGAGAAATTACCAATAAATTTACGATAAAAATTGGCAAAACCCCAAAATCTCTGAAGAACCTTTAATGAAGTAGGTTGGACCCAATCACAGATTGCATGAACCTTGACCGGGTCCATTTCAATAACAGATGGAGACAAAATGAATCCCAGAAATGAGATCCTCTGTACGCCAAAAAGACACTTTGATCCCTTCACATACAGAGCATTCTCTCTCAAAATCTGGAACACAGTCCGAACATGTTTCACATGAGAGTCCCAGTCATTGGAAAAAATCAAGATATCATCCAAATAAACAATCAGAAATTTATCCACAAAATCCCTGAAAATGTCATTCATGAAGGACTGGAAGACGGAAGGAGCATTAGTGAGCCCAATGGGCATCACTAGGTACTTAAAATGCCCCTCTGGGGTATTAAACGCCGTCTTCCATTCATCCCCGTGCTTAATGCGAATAAGGTTATACACCCCCCTGAGGTCAAGCTTGGTAAATCAAGTAGCACTTTTCACCCTGGAAAACAGGTCAGAAATCAAGGGTAACGGATATTGATATTTCACAGTGATCTTGTTCAAGAGACGATAATCAATACACGGGCTTAATGAACCATCCTTTTTGGTCACAAAGAAAAAACCGGCACCCAAGGGTGAAGAGGATGATCTGATATGACCCTTCTCCAATGACTCCTTGATATAAGACCACAAAGTGTCATGTTCAGGTACAGACAAGTTAAAAAGGCGACCTTTAGGGAATTTACTACCAGGCACTAATTCAATAGCGCAGTTATAGCTCCTATGGGGGTCAAGGATGCAGATTTACTTTCGCTAAACACATCAGAAAAATCAGTCAAAAAGTCAGGAACTTCCTGAGACTGGGGAGAGGCAGAAAAAACAGGAGTGTTGGCATTAACACATTGGCAGCCCCAACTGGTCACAGACACAGATCTCCAATCCAAAACAGGATTATGAGACTGTAACCTAGGGAAACCTAGTACAATAATGTCATGCAGATTATACAGTACCAAAAATTTGCAACTCTCCTGATGATCAGGTTCAACCCTTATTATCACCTGAGTAGAAAACTGGGGTTTATTCTCAGCCAAAGGGGTAGAATCAATCCCCAGTAGGGGAATAGACTTCCGTAGGGGTATCAAGGGAAACCCACAACGTTTGGCAAAATCAAAATCCATCAGATTAATTGCTGCTCCTGAATCAACAAAAGCCTGAGCAGAAAATGTGGACATGGAGCAAATCAGGGTAACAGTCAACAGAAATTTAGTCTGAACACTACCCAAGACAACTGAGCGTGCAAAACTTCTTCCCCGCTTAGGGCAGACAGAAATAGCATGAGAGGCGTCACCACAATAGAAACAGAACCCATTGCGTTTTCGAAACTCATGACGCTGTGCCCCAGAAGCCACTCTATCACACTGCATGGGTTCAGAAGCTGGCTCACAAGGCAACACTATTCCACGCATACCTCTACGCTCACGCAAACGTCTGTCAATTTGAATCGCTAATGACATAGAATCATTGAGACCAGAGGGAGCAGGGAAACCCACCATAACATCTTTTACATTCTCTGACAGCCCCTTCCGAAAAAGCGCTGCCAAAGCATCATCATTCCATTTGGTTAGGACTGCCCATTTTCGGAATTTCTGACAGTATAACTCAGCGTCCTCAAGCCCCTGATTTAATGCCAACAAGGTTCTCTCAGTTTAATCAGTGACATTAGGCTCATCGTACAATAACCCCAGAGCCAGAAAAAATGCATCAACATCACTCAAAACAGGGTCCCCAGGTGTCAGGGAAAAAGCCCAATCCTGAGGATCGCCGCGCAGGAGAGAGATGACAATTTGAACCTGCTGTGCTGCGATCCCTGAGGACTTAGGTTTTAAGGCAAAAAACAACTTACAGTTATTTTTGAAATTCAGAAATTTGGCCCGATCTCCCAAAAACAAATCTGGCATGGGAATCCTAGGTTCCACAACCAGCAACCCAGCAAGATAGGTAACAATACTCCGAACCTCAGTGGCAAGCCTATCCACACGGCCAGACAGCTGTGCAAGCTCCATTGAGAGAAAAAAAAAAAACATCCTCCCCAGCACCCAGAGAAAAAGAGGGAAAAAATGCAAGAAACAGAAAAAAAAAAAATCTCTGACAACTCTGACAACCTTTTTTTTTTTTTCTCTTTCCACACTATTTTTCCCTTCTGTGAGTACCATACAATTTTCAGTTTGGCCGGTGATACTGTTATGTTTTGGTAGCTGAGGAGAGCAGGCAAAAACGGCAATACACCAGAGAGGTTGGAATCTATTGGATTGCAGTACCCTGACTAACCACCACAACTAAAGGCAGCCGTGGAGCGTTCCTACGTTGGTCCTAGACGTCTCGTCACAGCCTGAGAGATTAACTACACTTAAAGATAGAAAGAGGAAAGTTATCTGCCCCGGAGCAGATCCCCAAAGAACATAGGAAGCCCCCAAACATGTAATGGCAGTTAGACAAGAGGAAGTACAGACACAGACAGAAAATAGTATGAGCAAACGCTGGGGCCCAATCTGCCTAGATAGAAAAGGATAGAAAGGATACTCACTGCAATCCAAAAAAACCCTAAAAAATGCCAACACTACTAATTGCAAAAACACCTGAGATCACATGACCTCTACCACCTAAATCAGTTCTCTGGTGTAACAAAACTAAGCCGCAGCCACTGAAAAAACTGGAAAAGGCAAATGAACAAACAACAGTGGCTCCAGCGGAACCGAGAGGAGCCCAAGCCCCCCGGGGGGGGGGGGGGAACCTGGCTAACCTCAAAGAAAAGCAGAGAAATATGCAAATGGTAAGCACAAAAACAAAAACAGAAAATATCTTATCTGAAAGCAGAAGAAGATGCAAGACTCAGCAAGCTTCCAAGTGAACCAGGAACCAAAGTTGAGACAAGAACAATTGATCACCGGCAACCGTGATGGGAGGGAACCTCCCTTATATCAAGCCACTCTGTGACTCCTGATTGCCAATCCTCATTGAATGGTTCAGTACTGTTTGTAACCACAAGAGGGAGCTTATGCTCAGAATTCATTTCCAAAACATTCACAACAGGGATCTCTAAAAATTACCCATACCAATTTGTTATAGAGTGCAGTATCCAATACAAACACACATCCACCTTTGACTGCCTGGCATATAGTTATATTGTGGTTGGACTACAACTTTTTAATAGCATCAAATTGTACTTAATTGAAATTGCTTTTATAGATTTATGCAGTTGTTTTTTCATGTAAACCTACATGAAAAAGAATTTGTTCTCCCTTAAAACATAAATTAACTGTGGTTTATCACACCTTTTGGAAGCTGAGATCAAATTTGATAGCCACACGCAGGCCTGATTACTGTCACACCTGTTCTCAATCAAGAAATCACTTAAATAGGACCTGCCTGACAAAGTGATGTAGATAAAAATAACATCAAAGCTAGACATCATGCTGCAATCCAAAGAAATTCTGGAACAAATGAGAAACAAAGTAGTTGAGATCTATCAGTCTGGAAAAGGTTATAAATCCTTTTCTTAAGCTTTGGACTGCAGCGAACCACAGTGAGAGCCATTATTCACAAATGACAAAAACATGTAACAGTGGTGAATCTTCCCAGGAGTGGTCGACAGACCAGAATTATCCCAAAAGTGCATCGGAGACTCATCTAAGAGGTCCCAAAAGACTCAACAACAACACCCAAAGAACTGTAGGTCTCAATTGCCTCAGTTAAGGTCAGTGTTCATGACTCCACCATAAGAAAGAGACTGGGCAAAAATGGCCTGCATGGCAGAGTTCCAAGATGAAAACCACTGCTGAGCAATAAGAACAAAAAGGCTCATCTCAGTTTTGCCAGAAAACATCTTGATGATCCCCAAGACTTTTGGGAGAATACTCTGTGGACTGATGAGACAAAAGTTGAACTTTTTGGAAGGTGTATGTCCCATTATATCTGGAGTAGAAGTAACATAGTATTTTAGAAAAGGAACATCGTAACAATAGTAAAATATGGTAGTGGTAGTGTGATGGTCTGGGATTGTTCATGCTCGTAAACCCTCCAATATGGCTGAATTACAACAATTCCACAAAGATGACTGGGCCAAAATTCCTCCATAGCATTGTAAAAGACTCATTGCCAGTTATAGCAAACGCTTGATCGCAATTGTTGCTCCTAAGGGTTACCCAACAAGTTATTAGGTTTCGGGGGCAATCACTTTTTCACACAGGCCCTGTAGGTTTGGATTTCATTTTCCCTTAATAATAAAGAACTTCAATTAGAAACTGCATTTTGTGTTTACTTGTGAGTCCTAGCGCTTGAGAAATTGCTTTCTAACCTTTTCCAGACTGATAGATCTCAATTACTTTGTTTCTTATTTGTTCCAGAATTTCTTTAGATCGCGGCATGATGTCTAGCTTTTGATGTTCTTTGATCTACTTCACTTTGTCAGGCAGGTCCTATGATTTATTGATTGAGAACAGGTGTGACAGTAATCATGCCTGCGTGTGGCTATCGAATTTGAACTCAGCTTCCCAAAGATGTGATGAACCATAGTTAATTTATGTTTTAAGGGGGGCAATCACTTTTTCACTTAATAATAAGGACCTTCATTTAAAAACTGCATTTTGTTTACTTGTGTTATCTTTGCCTAGTATTTAAATTTTTTTGTGATCTGAAATATTTAAGTGTGACAAACATGCAAAAGAATAGGAAATCAGGAAGGGGGCAAACACTTTTTACAAAACTGTATATCCGCTTCATACAGGGCAGATGCCAGCTGTAATACACAACTGAAATCTGACTGTAACAGCAGCAAACAGCACTAGCCAGTGTACACAAGCCAGTAGCGTGATCACCAGTGAGCCAACCTGTAGATTACTATGGCAGACAGGTGCTACTTGGAGGCCATTGTCAGTAGAGATGAGCGAACTTGTTTGGAAAAAATTTGCCAATTTCAAATTCAGCACGAACATACTACATTTGGATTTGTGTTCAGTTTAACGAGCATTTTTACTCAAAGTTGGCAAAATTTGGTCACAGTTCTGCTCATCATTGTGATTCCACAAATGCTTTTGTTATTAGTTTGGCTAGGATAGTGGTGCTGTATGATGAGTGGGGGGACAGGGTGACGTGTTTTATGAGGGGAGAGGTTGTGGGGTTAGAGGAGCAGCATGCTCTTTTTTTTTCTCTCTTGACTTTTTGTGTGTTGATTCCGGCAGCCAATCAAGGAGCAGAAACCATCCACAATATAATGACACAAGGTCTTCTGTGATTGACTGCCCAAGTCGCATCATGCCATATGCCATATGCCATGCCATATAAAAAGCGGATATCTTGTTTTACTGGCGCCATTTGCTCAGTGTCACAGTGCAGAGAAGCCGCTCCTAATAGTGCTGCAAGCAAACTGGTCAGTTAGCTTGATAGGATCCTGTCCTGTGTGAAACCGATCTTCCAGCATCTAACGAGATTGTGCAAAAACTGTGTGGCAGTCCCTGGAGGCTACATTTGCTACTCCAAATCATTTGTGATAAAACTGTTTCAGTGACAAATCAGAAGGCCACATTTCCACTTAAAAATCGTTAGGCCTAATATTGGGGTGCAGCCACTAGGCCAAATTAGCTACTCCAAATTGTTTATGATAAAACAGTCTTTCAGTGTGAAATCAGAAGGCCAAATACCACTTAAAAATCTTTAGGTATAACAGTGGTGTTCAGGCACACTATCTAAGAAAATAAATAGTTATTGTTCATTTAGTGACAGGTGACTGACAGCTGTGGGCCTAAGGTTGTGAAACAGCAGGTTATCAGAGGGAAGACTACTTACAACATGAGTGGAAAAAAGCGAGGTTGTGGTGAAGGGGAATAGCCTTGGTGTTCGACGTGTACATGGGTTAGGTGTTAAAGTTAATGAAAACTCAAATGAACAAACACGGTTTCGTCCTATCCAGAGACCACTGACAACATCTGTTATTGGATAGGCTACTTGACTCTCTTTGGCAGCCACACAGTGGTACACCTTGTAGATGAGACTCAGAAACAGCATGTTCTCCAGTGGATAGCAAGCTCTGCATCAAGTGGCCTCTCCTCCACCTTAACACCACACACAGTACAATCCTCAGAGGTGGCACCCCAATCACCCTTGTTCTCCCCGCATCAAAAATTTCCAAACGCCAAACTGACTGTGAGGAACCACAGATGGGCCATTCTGCAGAGCTGTTCACACATTCTATTCCATGGGCATGAGAGGTCTGCTCTGAAGAATTACAGAAACCAGAGGAGGAAAGATTTGATTGCCGAGATTTGAATTTCAGTATGCGCCGCCATCTTTCTGGAGGCCCCTGGCGGCCATCTTTTCTCCGCGTCTCGGCAACCTCCGCATCTCTGCAACAGAGCTGCGGGGGGCTTTCAGGCTATGATGAAAGGCCGGCGGAGCCCCTACGCAGCACGGAGCCCTCCACGGAGCCTCCCACGCAGCACGGAGCCCCGCTGCCGCCACATCACAGAGCCCGGACACCACCGCACCACAGAGCATCGGGACCACCGCCACCGAATTTTTAGGTATGTTGCGACCATAAGACGCACCCCCATTTTCCCCAAAATTTTTTTTGGAAAGAAGTGCATCTTATGGTCCGAAAAATACGATATATAGATTGCAGTGCTAGGTAGGCAGGGAGTGTATTTACGTATATACAGTACAGACCAAAAGTTTGGACACACATTCTCATTTAAAGATTTTTCTGTATTTTCATGACTATGAAAATTGTAAATTCACACTGAAGGCATCAAAACTATGAATTAACACATGTGGAATTATATACTTAACAAAAAAGTGTGTAACAACTGAAATTATGTCTTATATTCTAGGTTCTTCAAAGTAGCCGCCTTTTGCTTTGATGACTGCTTTGCACACTCTTGGCATTCTCTTGATGAGCTTCAAGAGGTAGTCACCGGAAATGGTTTTCATTTCACAGGTGTTCCCTGTCAGGTTTATTAAGTGGGATTTCTGGCCTTATAAATCGGGTTGGGACCATCAGTTGTGTTGTGCAGAAGTCTAGTCGATACACAGCTGATAGTCCTACTGAATAGACTGTTAGCTGCTTTTTTCTTGCCATAATACAAATTCTAAGTAAAGAAAAATGAGTGGCCATCATTACTTTAAGAAATGAAGGTGTCAGTCCGAAAAATTGGGAAAACTTTGAAAGTGTCCCCAAGTACAGTTGCAAAAACCATAAAGCGCTACAAAGACACTGGCTCACATGAGGACCGCCCCAGGAAAGGAAGACCAAGAGTCACCTATGCTTCTGAGGATAAGTTTATTCAAGTCACCAGCCTAAAAAATCACAGGTGTACAGCAGCTTAGATTAGAGACCAGGTCAATGCCACAAAGAGTTCTAGCAGCAGACACATCTCTACAACAACTGTTAAGAGGAGACTTTGTGCAGCAGGCCTTTATGGTAAAATATCTACTAGGAAACCACTGCTAAGGACAGGCAACAAGCAGAAGAGACTTGTTTGGGCTAAAGAACACAAGGAATGGACATTAGACCAGTGGAAATCTGTGCTTTGGTCTAATGAGTCCAAATTTTAGATCTTTGGTTCCAACCACCGTGTCTTTGTGCGATGCAGAAAAGGTGAATTGATGGACTCTACATGCCTGGTTCCCACCATGAAGCATGGAGGAGGAGGTGTGATGGTGTGGGGGTGCTTTGCTGGTGACACTGTTGGGGATTTATTCAAAATGGAAGTCATACTGAAACACCAAGGCTACCACAGCATCTTTCAGCGGCATGCTATTCCATCCGGTTTACGTTTATTTGGACCATCATTTATTTTTCAACAGGACAATGACCCCAAACACACCTCCAGGCTGTGTAAGGGCTATTTGACCTAGAAGGAGAGTGATAGGGTGCTACGGCAGATGACCTGTCCTCCACAGTCACCAGACCTGAACCCAATCGAGATGGTTTGGCGTGAGCTGAATCGCAGAGTGAAGGCAAAAGGGCCAACAAGTGCTAAGCATCTCTGGGAACGCCTTCAAGATTATTGGAAGACCATTTCCGGTGACTACCTCTTGAAGCTCATCAAGAGAATGCCAAGAGTGTGCAAAGCAGTCATCAAAACAAAAGGTGGCTACTTTGAAGAACCTAGAATATAAGACATAATTTCAGTCTTTACATACTTTTTTGTGAAGTATATAATTCCACATGTGTTAATTCATAGTTTTTATGCCTTCAGTGTGAATGTACAATTTTCATAGTCATGAAAATACAGAAAAATCTTTAAATGAGAAGGTGTGTCTAAACTTTTGGTCTGCACTGTACATATCAGTGCAAGGCATGCATGCACTGTATGTGGGTATATAGATCTCAGTAGCCGACAGGCATTCTATGTGGCATACTTAATTGCATACATCAAGAGGGTCCATTCTATTACTGTCTGCTGCTGCTGCCTATTACATATATTGACCATATCTACAAAGCCCTAGGTCTCAGTGGGCAACTAATTTTTTTTTTGCATCTTAATCCTGATTATTTTTTTCCAAAGCAATCCAGAACACACTGCAGAATACAGCCAGATCCTTTTCATAGTACAGTGTGAAAATACAGCTATTTTAAAAGGGTTTGCCTGTCCCAGGCCTGACATCTGAGTGCGCATAAAAATCTGCTATTTTTTAAGTACTGTAGAATTTTTTGGGAGTGTCTTATAAAATTTTTTGACACTATTTTGCTGCCCAAAAAATATTTAGCTACAGGGCAGATATTTTACACTGGGTTTTGTCCCCACACGGATTGCATATCATTGCGCTAAAAATTTAGCCATTTCAGGCCTCTATAGAATTTTTTTTGTTGTGTCATAGCCTACTTATTCACACAATTTTGCCGGCCCCCACACCAAAAAAATACAGGGAAGATATTTTAATTTGCGCTCTCTTCATCAGACACCTGATCTATCAGTGTTCTAAAAATTGTGGCATTTCAGGGCTACATTACACTGTATTTGCTATCTGTTACCCTATTTGTATACATTATTTTGGGGAAAAAAAATTTAAATACAGACCACATATTGAACAGTGTGGTATCTCTGTCAGACGCCTGATCTATCTGGGCTAAAAATAGTGGCATTTCAGGACTACATTCCACTGTATTTGCTGTCTGTTACCCTATTTGTATACAGTCTTTTGGGGTAAAAAATTTAAAAAGACAGACCACCTATTGTACAGTGTGGTATCTCCGTCAGATGCTTGATCTATCAGTGTGCTAAAAATTGTGGCATTTCAGGGCTACATTCCACTTTTTTTGCTGTGTCTTTCCCTATTTCTATACACAATTTTGGGGTAAAAAATTTAAAAATACAGACCACATATTGAGCAGTGTGGTATCTGTCAGAAGCCTGATCTATCAGTGTGCTAAAAATTGTGGCATTTCAGGGCTACATTACACTTTTTTGCTGTGTCTTACCCTATTTCTATACACTATTTTGGGGTAAAAAATTTAAAAATACAGACCACATATTGAACAGTGTGGTATCTCTGTCAGACGCCTGATCTATCAGTGTGCTAAAAATTGTGACATTTCAGGGCTACATTTCCCTTTTTTTGCTGTGTCTTACCCTATTTCTGTACACTACTTTGGGGTTAAAAATTTCACAAGTACAGGCCACATATTGATCAGTGTGGCATCTCTGTCCGATGCCTGATCTATCAGTGTGCTAAAAATTGTGGCATTTCAGGGCTACATTCCCCCTTTTTTGCTGTGTCTTACTTTAACGTCCATACCCATACCTCTGCGCGGCCCCCGTAGGGGTTCCTACTCCCATTCTACTCCCAGCTGCTTGGCCTTGGCCCCACGTCCCTCTCCTGTCCTACTTCCTGGTGCGCAGCCAGCAGATCTCCAGGTATGATGCTGAGGTCGCGCATGCGCACTCCCGGTCTCTTAAAGAGACAGGGCGCATTTTTCAAATATGCTACAGACTAATGATGTTGTACTGAGTACTGTTTCTGGCCCCTCTGACATAGAGCGGGCGCCAGAGCAACAAGTGTTTCCTTTTGCTAGTTTCCGGCTCAGTGTTCTGTGGTGCCTGTGTTCTGTTGTGTACTGCCAGTGTCCTGCCAGTACCCAGCTTACTCTGTCTTTTCAGACTACAAGTGGCTCTGTTGTGAATGGGTTTGAGATGAGTTCTGAGCTGAGGCTCCCTCTGGTGGTTACAAGCGGTACTAGTGAGGATTGGGAATCAGGTGTTACTGATTGGTCTTATTTAAGGGAATCATTTTCCCATCAGGGTTGCCGGTGATCAATTGTTCTGGTCTGAATCCTTCTTTCCAGTTTCCCTTGTAGCCTGCTGTGTCGTGTCTGCATCTCCTGCTATCAGATAAGACAATTTCTTATTTTGTGTTTTTGCTATATTTTTGCATTTGGTCCTGCACTTCTGTGGGGGCCTTCTGGGTCCCCTCCGGGGGCTTCTGCCCTCTCAGTTTAGTCCAGCCACTGTGTTTTGTTCTTTTGCTTTTTCCAGTTTTTTCAGTGGCTGCTGTTTTTGTTACACCAGAGAACTAATTTAGGTGGTAGAGGTCGTGTGATCTCAGGTGATTTTGAAATTAGTAGAGTTGGTTTTTTCAGGGTTTTCTGGGATTGCAGTAAGTACCCTTCCTGTCCTTTTCTATTTAGATAGTTTGGGCCCCAGCGTTTGCTCATACTATTTTCTTTCTGTGTCAGTATTTCCTCTTGTCTAACCGCCATTACATGTTTGGGGGCTTTCTATTATCTTTGGGGTTCTGCTCCGGGGCAGATAGCTTTCCTATTTCTATCTTTAGGTGTAGTTAGTTTCTCAGGCTGTGACGAGGCGTCTAGGACCATCGTAGGAACGCTCCACGGCTGCCTCTAGTTGTGGTGGTTAGTCAGGGTACTGCAATCCCATAGATTCCAACTGCTCTGGTGTATTTCCTTTTTTACTGCACTCCTCAGCTACCGAAACAAAACAGTATCACCGGCCAAAAAAAATTGTATGGTACTCACAGAAGGGAAAAAATATTTTGAAGGAAGAAAAGTTGTCAGAGATATTTTTCTGTTTGTTGCATTTTTTTTTTTTTCCTCTGTATCTCTGGGTGCTGAGGAGGATCTTTTCTCCCAATGGAGTTTGCTCAGTTGTCTGGCCGTGTGGATCAGCTTGCCACTGAGGTTCAGAGTATTGCTGCATATCTTGCTGGGTTGCCTGTTGTGGAACCTAGGATCCCCATGCCAGATTTGTTTTTAGGGGATCGAGCTAAGTTTCAGAATTTCAAAAATAACTGTAAATTGTTTTTTGCCTTAAAATCTAAGTCCTCAGGAAACGCAGCGCAGCAGGTTCAAATTGTCATCTCTCTCCTGCGCGGCGATCCTCAGGATTGGGCTTTTTCCCTGACACCTGGGGATCCTGTTTTGAGTGATGTTGATGCATTTTTTCAGGCTTTGGGGTTATTGTACGATGAGCCTAATGTCACTGATCAAGCTGAAAAAGCCTTGTTGGCATTAAATCAGGGGCTTGATGACGCTGAGTTATACTGTCAGAGATTCCGTAGGTGGGCAGTCCTGACCAAATGGAATGACGACGCTTTGGCAGCTCTTTTTCGGAAGGGTCTGTCGGATAATGTAAAGGATGTTATGGTGGGATTCCCTGTCCCCTCTGGTCTCAATGATTCTATGTCATTAGCGATTCAAATTGACAGACGTTTGCGTGAGCGGAGAAGTATGCGTGGAGTGGTGTTGCCTTGTGAGCCAGCTGCTGAGCCCATGCAGTGTGATGGAGTGGTGTCTGGGGCACAGCGTCATGAGTTTCGAAAGCGCAATGGGTTATGTTTCTACTGTGGTGATGCCTCTCATGCTATTTCAGTCTGCCCTAAGCGGGGAAGACGTTTTGCACGCTCAGTTATCTTGGGTAGTGTTCAGACTAAGTTTTTATTAACTGTCACTCTGATATGCTCTCTGTCCTCATTTTCTGCTCAGGCTTTCGTTGATTCTGGAGCAGCTATTAACCTGATGGATTATGATTTTGCTAAACGTTGTGGATTTCCCTTGATACCCCTACAGAAGTCTATTCCCCTACTGGGGATCGATTCTACCCCTTTGGCTGAGAATAAACCCCAGTTTTCTACTCAGGTGATAATGAGGGTTGAACCTGATCACCAGGAGTGCTGCAAATTTTTGGTTCTATATAATCTGCATGACATTATCGTGCTGGGTTTCCCTTGGTTACAGTCTCATAATCCTGTTTTGGATTGGAAATCTGTGTCTGTAACCAGTTGGGGCTGCCAATGTGTTAATACCAACACTCCTGTTTTTTCTGCCTCCCCCCAGGCTGAGGATGTTCCTGACTTTTTGTTTGATTTTTCTGATGTGTTTAGCGAAAGTAAATCTGCATCCTTACCTCCCCATAGGAGCTATGACTGCGCTATTGAATTAGTGCCAGGTAGTAAATTCCCTAAGGGTCGCCTTTTTAACTTGTCTGTACCTGAACATGACGCTATGCGGTCTTATATCAAGGAATCATTGGAGAAGGGTCATATCAGACCATCCTCTTCACCCTTAGGTGCCGGTTTTTTCTTTGTGGCCAAAAAAGATGGTTCATTAAGGCCGTGTATTGATTATCGTCTCTTGAACAATATTACTGTGAAATATCAATACCCGTTACCCTTGATTTCTGACCTGTTTTCCAGGGTGAAAAACGCTACTTGGTTTACCAAGCTTGACCTCAGGGGGGCGTATAACCTTATTCGCATTAAGCACGGGGATGAATGGAAGACGGCATTTAACACCCTGAAGGGCATTTTGAGTACCTTGTGATGCCCTTTGGGCTCACTAATGCTCCTTCCGTCTTCCAGTCCTTCATGAATGACATTTTCAGGGATTTTGTGGACAAGTTTCTGATTGTTTATTTGGATGATATCTTGATTTTTTCTAATGACTGGGACTCTCATGTGAAACATGTTCGAACTGTATTCCAGATTTTGAGAGAGAATGCTCTGTATGTGAAGGGATCAAAGTGTCTTTTTGGCGTACAGAAGATCTCATTTCTGGGATTCATTTTGTCCCCATCTGTTATTGAAATGGACCCGGTCAAGGTTCAGGCCATCTGTGATTGGGTCCAACCTACTTCATTAAAGGCTCTTCAGAGATTTTTGGGTTTTGCCAATTTTTATCGTAAATTTATTGGTAATTTCTCTGTTATTGTTAAACCATTAACTGATTTGACCAGAAAGGTTCTGATGTGGTGAATTGGCCTCCTGAGGCAGTCTCTGCGTTTCAGGAACTTAAGCAGAGATTCACTTCTGCTCCTGTTCTACGGCAGCCTGATGTTTCTCTGCCATTTCAGGTGGAGGTTGATGCCTCTGAAATTGGGGCAGGTGCCGTTTTGTCCCAAAAAGATCCAGAGACCTCTAAAAGTAACCCTTGTGCCTTTTTCTCTCGAAAATTTTCTCCTACTGAACGTAATTATGACGTGGGTAATCGGGAGTTATTGGCCATGAAGTGGGCTTTTGAAGAGTGGAGACATTGGCTGGAGGGAGCCAAACATCAGGTGGTGGTCCTTACGGACCATAAGAATCTGGTCTATCTGGAATCTGCCAAGCGACTCAATCCTAGACAGGCCAGGTGGGCCTTGTTTTTCACACGTTTTAATTTTGTGGTTTCCTTTCTTCCTGGCACTAAGAATGTTAAGGCGGATGCCCTCTCGAGGAGTTTCCTTGCGGACTCTCCTGAGCTATCTGATCCCTCTGTTATTTTGAAGGAGGGTGTAGTTCTTTCCGCCATCTCGCCAATTTGAGACTTGCTCTGGAGGGGTGTCAGGAGGATAGGCCCGAGCGCTGCCCTGTTGGAAAATTGTTTGTCCCGGACCAATGGAAAAAGAGTGTGATGTCTGAGATTCATTGTTCCGCATTGGCTGGGCATCCCGGAATTTTTGGTACCAGAGACTTGGTTAGTCGGTCCTTTTGGTGGCCTACCTTGTCTCGCGATGTCAGGGAATTTGTGCAGTCCTGCGGGACTTGCTCTCGCTCCAAGCCTTGCTCTCGCTCTAGTGGTTTGTTGATGCCATTGCCTGTGCCCAAGAGACCATGGACCCATATCTCTATGGATTTCATTTCCGATCTTCCTGTTTCTCAGAGAATGACCACCATCTGGGTAATTTGTGATAGGTTTTCCAAAATGATACATCTTGTGCCATTACCTAAGTTGCCTTCCTCCTCTGAATTGGTGCCGTTGTTCCTTCAGCACGTGGTTCGTTTACACGGCATTCCTGAGAACATTGTGTCTGACAGAGGAGTCCAGTTTGTTTCCAGATTTTGGAGGACTTTTTGTTCTAAACTGGGTGTTCAATTGTCTTTCTCCTCGGCATTTCATCCTCAGACCAATGGTCAAACTGAGAGAACAAACCAGACATTGGAGACTTATCTAAGATGCTTTGTGTCTGCTGATCAGGATGACTGGGTCTCTTTTTTGCCTTTGGCTGAGTTTGCTCTTAATAATAGGGCTAGCTCTGCCACTTTGATGTCTCCGTTTTTCTGTAATTCTGGGTTTCACCCTCGATTTTCTTCAGGACAGACGGAGGCTTCTGTCTGTCCAGGTGTTGACTCTGTTGTTGAGCGTATGCAGCAGATTTGGGACCAGGTAGTGGAGAGGTTGTCCCTCTCTCAGGAGAAGGCCCAGCGGTTTGCTAACCGGCATAGGACTGGTGGTCCTCGGTTTAAAGTGGGGGACTTGGTCTGGTTGTCCTCAAAGAATATTCCTATGAGAGTAGCATCTCCTAAATTTAAGCCTAGGTTCATTGGACCTTATAAGATCATGGAGATTATTAATCCTGTTTCTTTTCGTTTGCTTCTTCCAGGGACATTTAAGATCCATAACGTGTTCCACAAGTCCTTGTTGAAGAGGTTTGTTGAGCCAGTGGTTCCTGCTGCTGTGCCTCCTGACCCTGTTTTGGTTGAGGGCAATCTGGAGTATGTGGTTGAGAAAATATTGGATTCTCGTTTTTCTAGACGAAGACTCCAGTATTTGGTTAAATGGAGAGGTTATGGTCAGGAAGATAATTCTTGGGTGTTTGCTTCGGACATCCATGCTAGGAGACTTATCCGTGCGTATCATAGAACTCATCCTGACCGACCTGGTTGCTCAAATGAGGGTTCGGTGACCCCTCCTCAAGGGGGGGGTACTGTTGTGAATGGGTTTGAGATGAGTTCTGAGCTGAGGCTCCCTCTGGTGGTTACAAGCGGTACTAGTGAGGATTGGGAATCAGGTGTTACTGATTGGTCTTATTTAAGGGAATCATTTTCCCATCAGGGTTGCCGGTGATCAATTGTTCTGGTCTGAATCCTTCTTTCCAGTTTCCTTGTAGCCTGCTGTGTCGTGTCTGCATCTCCTGCTATCAGATAAGACAATTTCTTATTTTGTGTTTTTGCTATATTTTTGCATTTGGTCCTGCACTTCTGTGGGGGCCTTCTGGGTCCCCTCGGGGGCTTCTGCCCTCTCAGTTTAGTCCAGCCACTGTGTTTTGTTCTTTTGCTTTTTCCAGTTTTTTCAGTGGCTGCTGTTTTTGTTACACCAGAGAACTAATTTAGGTGGTAGAGGTCGTGTGATCTCAGGTGATTTTGAAATTAGTAGAGTTGTTTTTTCAGGTTTTCTGGGATTGCAGTAAGTACCTTCCTGTCCTTTTCTATTTAGATAGTTTGGGCCCAGCGTTTGCTCATACTATTTTCTTTCTGTGTCAGTATTTCCTCTTGTCTAACCGCCATTACATGTTTGGGGGCTTTCTATTATCTTTGGGGTTCTGCTCCGGGGCAGATAGCTTTCCTATTTCTATCTTTAGGTGTAGTTAGTTTCTCAGGCTGTGACGAGGCGTCTAGGACCATCGTAGGAACGCTCCACGGCTGCCTCTAGTTGTGGTGGTTAGTCAGGGTACTGCAATCCCATAGATTCCAACTGCTCTGGTGTATTTCCTTTTTTACCTGCACTCCTCAGCTACCGAAACATAACATGGCTCTCTACTTCGTACCCAGGATGATACCAGTGCTGACTGTGCAAGTTCCATCCCGCTGAGCCGTCCATCACTCTGTTACCCAGGATGATGTCAGTACTGCCTGTGCCAGCTCCATCCGGTGCTCCCGTTTCCTGCCTGCCAAGTTCAATGCTACCTGTTCTCCCTGGCTGTTCACCTGTTCTGCTGGGCCAGCTTCTATGTGTCCGGTGTCTAACTGGAGGTAGCACCTGCGTCCCCTGGACACTCTAATCTGATACTGTCCGAGGGGTCTTACTATGGGTGTCTGGGGCTCGCACAATCACGCCCACTTCGGAGCCCCCAGTCTGTGGTCCCGTAGTTCCACAAAAATAGCAATAAACGAATGTGCACTACAACATCTGTGCTTCCGCTTCCATTCGTTACACTTACCCTATTTCTATACACTATTTTGAGGTAAAAAATTTCCAAATACAGGCCACATATTGAACAGTGTGGTATCTCTGTCAGACGCCTGATCTATCAGTGTCCTAAATTGTGGCATTTCAGGGCTACATACCCTATTTCTGTACACTATTTTTGGGTTGAATATTTACAAATACAGGCCACATATTGAACACTGTGGTATCTCCGTAAGACTCCTGATCTATCAGTGTGCTAAAAATTGTGGCATTTCAGGGCAATACTCCACAGTTTTTGCTGTGTCTTATCCTAGTTATTGATACTAGTTTGTTAAAAAAGTACAGTTTTTCCTGCACACAGATCACATCTAAGTTTGCTCCCAATTCATCCTTTTGTAGTGAACATGGAAAATATTGTACTCCATTTAAAATGGGAAAGGTGTGTGGCAAGCTACGGGGAAGTGGACATGATGGTGATGGTGCAAGCAGATGCAGAGGCCGTGGGCAAGCTACAATTTTGCCACAAGAAACACCCATATCTTCTCGTAACAGATTCCTGCAGAATTCATAGGGGACGGCAGAACATCAATCTTGACACCAGAGCAGTGTGAAAATGTAGTTGCATGGCGGATCATGTTTCCAGTCACTTTGCCACCACCAGCAGTACCATGTCTTCCACATGGTCAAGTCTGAGTAGCCATGAGTCTGGACCACATATTCCTCACCCTGATCCTCCTTTTTCCTCCCATGCTGAGTGCCCGGAGACAACTGATCCCACTCCAAAGAGCTGTTCGCTTTTCCATTCATATATTCGGGCCTCTCGCCCGGTCCACTTGAAGCGGGGAAAACTGAGATTGCATGTAGCAATGCCCAAATATTGGAGCAGCCACATTCACACAAAGGAGACAGTGGGAACGTGTCACAACAGGTGGACGATGATGAGACACAATTGCCAGAAAGTCAGGAGGAGGAACAGGGTGCGGAAGTGGAAGAGGAGGTGGTGGATGATATAGTAAGTGACAAAAACCTGGCAGGAGGAGATGCAGAGTGAGGACAGCAGCACACAGGGGGAGGGAGGCATAGCAATACAACAGGCAGGAAGAAGCACTGTGGGGGCCACAGACAGAAGGCTGGAAACAGTTCCCGTAACACCAACACAACAGAAGTTGTCAGTACAGCTGTTAGGTCTCCCTGAGTCTGGTTGTTTTTTAAAGACTCTGCCGATAACCGCAAACAGGCTATTTGCACCACCTACCATGCCCGCATCAGCAGAGGTAGCAAAACAACTAGCCTGACCACCAGCAGCATGATCAGGCACATGGCAGCAAAGCACCCGACTTTGTGGGCCAAACCCCAGGGACCAGGAACAGTGTCTGCGGGTGACACCACTGCTTCTGCCGCTGTTGTGCATGAAAGCCAATCCCCTATCCATGGTGCCTGCAAAGATGCCTCCTGCCCTGCACTGTCGTTGCACACACTCAACTACCACCATCATCAAGCATGTCCACGTCCTTGTACCAGCGCAGCCTTCAGTTGTCCATACACCACTCATTGGAATGCAAGAGGAAATACCCAGTCAGTGCCCCACAGGCCACAGTACTAAATTCACACATTTCTGGTCTGCTTGCACTCAAAATGTTGCCTTTTAGGCTCGTGGAGACGGAAGCTTTCCGCAACCTGATGGCGGCGGCCGTCCCAAGGTACTCTGTCCCCAGCCGACATTATTTCTCCCAGTGTGCCGTCTCGGCATTACACAACCACGTGTCCCACAACATTACCCATGCCCTCAACGATGCAGTTACTGGGAAAGTACACTTAACCACGGACACGTGGAAAAGTGCTTCTGGGCAGGGATGGTACATCTCGCTGACGGCACATGGGGTTAACATAGTGGAAGCCGGGACCCAGTCTGACCTTGGGATGGAACATGTCCTACCAAAGCCGTGGATTGCGGGCCCTAGGTCAATCAGGGTTTCCCCAACATTCTACAGCTCCTGTACATCATCCTCCTCCTCTTCAGCCTGCATCCCCAAAATGACCACATCAGTCGCAAGCTGGAAGCACTGCAGCACTGCCTCAGCCAAGCAGCAACATGCTGTGCTGAAGCTAATATGCTTAGGTAACAAACCGCACAATGCTGAAGAGTTGTGGACAGCTCTGAAAGTGCAGGCAGATATGTGGCTGACACCTCTGAACCTACAGCCAGGCATGATCGTGTGTGACAATGGCCGGAACCTGGTGGAGGGTCTGAGGCAAGGCGAGCTCACACATGTACCATGACTGGCCCATGTGCTTAACCTCGTGGTTCAGCGGTTTCTCAAAACATACCCGGAGCTGCCGAATCTGCTTGTGAAAGTACGCTGCCTGTGTGCCCATTTTAGAAAGTCAGCTACAGCCTCAATTGCTCTTGCCATGCTTCAGCAGCGTTTGCAGCTTCTGGTTCACCGACTGGTGTGTGATGTCCCCACGTGTTGGAACTCTACACTGCAGATGTTTGGAAGGATTTGTTAGCAGAAGATGGCAGTTGTTGACTACCAGCATCAACAAGGGCATCGGTATTCAGTTCAGACTCCACACATAAGACCTCAGGAGTGGACATGGATGTCAGCCATATATACCATCCTACAAAACTTTGAGGAGTCCACCAAGATGGTGAGTGGCGATGACACCATAATTAGCATCACTATCCCACTTCAGTGTATTCTGAAAAGCTCTCTGCTCACAATGAAAGAGGATGCATTGCAGGCAGAGCTAGATGAGATGGAGCAAGGAACAATACAGGGTGATTACACACAGCCCAGCCTCATGTCATCCCAACATGGATTGGTTGACAATGAGGAAGAGGAGGAAGAACAGGAGCTACTGTAAGGTTCTATGTATATGTTCCTGAAACTCAGTTTGTTCGTCAGCCATTTTACTTTCTGTCTTGCTGCAGCTATCTTGCCCTCAGTCAAAATGGAGTTTCCAGCTTGCATGTTCCCGCCCTGATTCTCTCCTTTTGCTTCTTAAGCAGCCACAGCTGAGCAATCAGTGCTTCAGAATCTAGCCTGCAGTGAACCTGTGACTTGACTCCTGTAAGCCTTGGACCTTGTACTCCAGCTATTCCTACTGAGGAACTCTGAAGCACTTGTGGACTCTGAACCCTGCTCTTTAAAAGACCCACGTTTGCATGGACTTACGGTAACAGAGAAGAAGATCCTGAATCTGTATTGGAGAGTGATTGCTGAGCTTGGATTACTCTGGCCTGCTGTGTCTCCTGTTTCTGTGTCTGCAAACTGTGTGACTATTTCTGCCAACTTGTATGAAGTAATACAGGACTTTTCTATATCAAACCTGTGACTCCTGTGTTTTCATCGCACCCAAGCACAAGACGCTATATGAACTGTACTACATACATTACAAGATTCTGAAGCCAAAACGTTAGTGTCTGCTGGGTCTGGAAAGGCTGTGTCTGCTGTACTGTGGATATCAGACGTCGGTTGTACTTTCTGTGATGACAGTGGTTGTGACTTCTCACAACCATTCCAGGTGAGCAATTACCTTAAGTTTTTTCTTTTTGCAGTGTTACCACAGGTAAACACTATTGTTTTTTTTTTTTTCCTTTCTTTTCTCTTTTTTGTCTGCTGTAACTCTGGATATCAGATGTCTGGTTGAAACTTTCTGTGATGATAGTGGTTGTGACTTCTCACAACCATTCCAGGTGAGCAGTTCCCTTAATTTTTTTTTTTCTCTCTGCAGTGTTGCCACAGGTGAACACTATTTTTTTTTTTTTCTCCTCTCTTTCCAGTAATCCTGTCTTAAAAGATCTGGAAAATGGAGGCCCGCATAAAGGAACTTTGCGGAGTGACTGATAATATCCTTGCAGATTTGCAGAATATAAAGACCCGTTTTACAAATCTACAGGACCTCAATAATCACAATTTGCAAGTGGTTGGACAGACTACCCAGGATTTGCGAGCCAGGATTGAGGTTCTAGAGGGGCGAGTCCAGGCTCCTGCCGTAGCCCGAGTGCTGGGATTCCCAAGTTGCCCCCTTTTCGTTTTGGCGGTGAACGTGAGAAATTCAGGGGATTTATTAATCAATGCAATCTTTTTTTTTCTGCACATGCTTCACAATTTCCCACTGAACGATCTAAGGTGCTTATTATAATTATGTTGCTTACCAACAAGGCTTTAATGTGGGCAAACCCTCTGATTGAGACTGAGGATGATTGTTTGAATCACCTTGATGATTTTATTTCAGCCATGGGGCAGGTGTTTGATGACCCCAATCGAGGTGCAACAGCTGAAGCAGCCATGTTAGCTTTGCGCCAAGGTAAGCACTCGGTAGCTGAATATGCTTGGATTTCAGGAGATGGGCCCTTGATACCACCTGGGACAGTTCCGCCAAAAAATCTATTTTTCGAAAGGGGTTATCTCCACTGATTAAGGATGAACTTGCTCGTGCCGACCCTCCCACTGCGTTAGGTGACTTTATTAACTACTGCATCCGTATTGATACTCGTCTGACTGAACGCAGGCAAGAGAGATGGTTCGAAAGCAATCGTACTAACCTTTTCCTACCTTCCTCTCCAGCTAAGGAACCTTTGAGTAGGATTACACGGGAACCTGAACCTGAACCCATGCAGGTAGACTCTTTACAACGACGGGTTAGTGATGCACGCAAGGAACATCGTTTTAAGGAGAATCTATGTTTCTATTGTGGTAAGTCAGGGCACTTCATTATAAACTGCCCCAGCCGTTCTCGTAAGACTACTGCAGCACTCATTCATTGTGAGTGTTGCGAGAGGGGATCTGTCAGGTCCGAGCCTCAGGCTCCAGAGAGATCTGCAGCAACAGATCTTGATTTCTCGGACTTAAACTCCGTTACCTCTGAGGACGTTGACTGTGTAAACGCTGCCATTTTTCAAGTTTCCTCAGCGGTTGTCCCAGCTGAGTTGTAAGAAAAACAATTCTTATTGCTTTCTTTCCATCAAACTCTGGGTTGACTCAGCTTGGGTGTCTAGCTCTGCTATGATCGACTCAGGGGCAAGTGGAAATTTTATGGATGTCTCCTTTGCTCTGAAACAGGGAATACGTTCAGTGAAGAAGGCTACTCCAGTACAGATGGAAACTGTGGATGGCTCCCTGCTGACCTCTGGACCAGTGGATCAGGAAACAGAGCCTTTGAGGGTTCTTATGGGTAAAGATCATCAAGAGAAATTGTCCTTTATGCTTATCTCTTCTCCCCACTTTCCCATTATTCTAGGGCTACCATGGCTGCAGGCTCAGAATCCTACCATTAACTGGGAGACCAAGGAATTACACTTTCCAGAGAAACAGATGAGTCCAAAAGTTTCAGCTTGCTCTGTTCCTAAAGGAATCATGTCAGTCCCTGAACTACCAGCTGTATACCAGGACTATGTGGATTTATGTGACAAGAAGAACGCTGACCAGCTTCCTCCTCACCGTCCATATGATTGTCCAATTGAATTATTGCCTGGAGCAGAGATACCTTTTGGTAAGATCTACCCCTGGCGGGGCCCGAGCTAAAGGCTTTAAAGGATTACATAGATGAAAATCTAGCCAAGGGCTTCATACGCCCCTCTTCATTCCTGCAGGTGCACCCATCTTCTTTGTAAAGAAGAAAGATGGATCTCTGAGACCATGCGTAGACTATAGGGAACTCAATAAGGTTACTATTAGAAACCGTTATCCATTGCCTTTAATCCCTGAGTTATTGGAGAGAGTGCGATATGCCAAAATTTTTTCTAAACTAGATCTTCGTGGGGCCTATAACTTAGTCCGTATTAGACCTGGGGATGAATGGAAGACTGCATTCAGGTCACGCTATGGACACTTTGAATATCTAGTTATGCCTTTTGGTCTGAGTACCGCCCCAGCCACTTTCCAACACTTGGTGAATGACATCTTCAGGGATCTCCTAGATACATTCGTGGTAATTTATTTGGATGATATTCTAATTTTTTCTAACTCCACAGAGGAACATCATGGACATGTGAGAATGGTCTTGGAACGTCTAAGACAAAATCATCTTTACATCAAACTTGAAAAGTGTGAATTCCATAGGACCGAAATTCAATTTCTGGGGTATGTACTGTCTACACAAGGAATTAGTATGGATGGAAGCAAAACCCAAGCCATCAAGGATTGGCCAAGTCCTAGAAATGTGAAGGAGGTACAGCGCTTCATCGGGTTTGCCAACTTCTATAGACGTTTCATTAGAAATTTCTCTGAGGTAGTGTCACCTATCACTCAACTTACCCGGAAAGAGTCTAGGTTTTCCTGGACTCCCAAGCCCAGGAAGCATTTTCCCGTCTAAAAGATAAATTTACCACTGCACCTATCCTAGTACATCCCAACCCCGAGCTTGCCTTCATAATAGAGGTGGATGCTTCAGACTGTGCCGTTGGAGCTATACTCTCTCAGAGAACAGGTGAGAAGAATGTCTTGCATCCCTGTGCCTTCTTTTCCCAGCAGTTGTCTTCGGCTGAGAGGAACTACGATGTGGGCAATAGAGAGTTGTTGGCCATTATTGTCGCCTTCAAAGAATGGAGACACCTTCTTCAGGGAGCTGCACAGCAAATAGTCGTCCTGACAGACCATCGTAACCTTGAGTTTATCAGGTCGGCTAAGTGCCTGACTCCTCGCCAGGCTCGCTGGAATCTTTTCTTAAACCAATTTAATTTTATCATCTCTTATAGACCAGGATCGCGCAATGGAAAGGCTGATGCACTCTCTAGGATTTACTCAGCAGAGACACGTCCAATTACTCCTCCTAAGACTATTCTTCCTGACTCTAGATTCCTAGGAGTAATTCATAATCAAGACCTACTTAAGGACATCAAGGAAGCATACCATGCGGATTCCTTTTTGGCACAACCCCAAGGGACGTAAGTCTTGTCTTTAAGAATGGTGTGTGGATTCAGGGACAACGTCTGTATATTCCTGAAACAGTCAGATTAAGAGTATTGCAACTCATTCACGATTCCAAGATAGCTGGGCATAGAGGAATTCTAAAGACACAGGAATTTCTTTCTCGTTTCTTTTGGTGGCCCACTTGCAGGAAGGATGTTTTGAATTATGTCACTTCATGTGAGGTCTGTGCAAGATGCAAAACACCTCGCTCCTCACCAACTGGTCTGTTACAGCCTCTTCCCACCCCATCCCGCCCGTGGGGATCCATTTCTATGGACTTCATTGTGGAGTTACCAACCTCTCAGGGGAAGAACACCATTCTAGTGGTGGTTGACCGTCTAACAAAGGCAGCTCATTTTATCCCTTGTGTCGGCTTACCCACTGCAAAACAGACATCAGATTTGATGATTAAAGATGTGTTTCGCTTACATGGAGTACCGGATGAGGTTATTTCGGATCGAGGGGTGCAATTCACTTCTAGGTTTTGGCAAAATTTCTGTGCAGCATTGGACATTAAAGTAAACCTTTCTTCTGCTTTTCATCCCCAGACTAATGGACAGACCGAACGAACCAATCAAACCCTGGAGCAGTATCTCCGCTGCTTTATCTGCCACCTACAGGATGATTGGGTGGATCTACTTCCATTAGCTGAGTTCTCGTATAACAACTCTCAGAGTGCCTCCACTAAACAGTCTCCTTTTTACTCTAATCTAGGTTATCATCCTAACATTCTACCACGATTTCCCATAGAAACGCCTTTACCAGCAGTGGCTGAAAGAATCACGTCTTTACAGAAGAAAATGGATCTTCTAAAGGAAAATCTGGAATCGGCTCAAGAAAGGTACAAGAAAGCAGCAGATAAATTTCGTAAACCTGCACCAGCTTTCAATGTAGGAGACTTGGTCTGGCTGTCAACCAGAAATCTTAAGTTAAGGATTCCATCGTCTAAGTTGGGACATAAGTACATTGGACCCTATAAAATCAGTAAAATTATAAGTGCCGTTGCTTGTCGTCTTCAACTGCCCAGAACTATGAGAATCCACCCTGTCTTTCATGTATCCCTACTAAAGGCTGCGACACCCAATACGTTTCCTGGACGTTCCTCTCCTTGCCCTGACCCAGTGCTAGTCGATGGTCAGGAAGAATTTGTGGTGGAAAGGATTTTAGATTCCAGGTTGTATAGAAATCAGTTACAATATCTGATTAAATGGCAGGGCTACCCAGTGGAGGACAACTCATGGGAACCGGTCAATAACGTTAATGCTCCTCGCTTGCTCCGTCAGTTTCATCAGAGGTACCCACACAAGCCTGGTCTGAGGTCATCCGGAGGTTGTCCTTAAGGGGGGAGTAATGTAAGGTTCTATGTATATGTTCCTGAAACTCAGTTTGTTCGTCAGCCATTTTACTTTCTGTCTTGCTGCAGCTATCTTGCCCTCAGTCAAAATGGAGTTTCCAGCTTGCATGTTCCCGCCCTGATTCTCTCCTTTTGCTTCTTAAGCAGCCACAGCTGAGCAATCAGTGCTTCAGAATCTAGCCTGCAGTGAACCTGTGACTTGACTCCTGTAAGCCTTGGACCTTGTACTCCAGCTATTCCTACTGAGGAACTCTGAAGCACTTGTGGACTCTGAACCCTGCTCTTTAAAAGACCCACGTTTGCATGGACTTACGGTAACAGAGAAGAAGATCCTGAATCTGTATTGGAGAGTGATTGCTGAGCTTGGATTACTCTGGCCTGCTGTGTCTCCTGTTTCTGTGTCTGCAAACTGTGTGACTATTTCTGCCAACTTTATGAAGTAATACAGGACTTTTCTATATCAAACCTGTGACTCCTGTGTTTTCATCGCACCCAAGCACAAGACGCTATATGAACTGTACTACATACATTACAGCTACTTTCATGATGTATAGACAGTACTACAAGCACAACTGTCATACCGTCTGTTCAGCGTGGATGGCCTGAGGCCAGGGAGGAGGAGCAGGACAGCATGGTCAGTCATCCTGTTGGTGAGGACATGGAAGTCTTGCCAGTTAGCAGTCTCGCACGCATGGCAGACTTTATGCTGCACTGCCTTTTCCGTGACCCTCCATTATCAAAATTTGTGCTGACACTCATTACTGGTTGGTGACACTTCTAGACCCATGCTACAAAAAGAAATTTCAATATCTTCTTCCAGAGTCAGATAGGTGTATTAAAATGTTGTATTACCATTGTTGTGGAATTACTGAAAAAATTACCATCTGATAACGCTGGCGGCAGAGGTCACAGTTCATTGGACAACCAAGGAGTAGAGGCGAGAGAGACACAACTACAATCCAGCAGAGGCAGGGTAACACTGACAACGTTCTGGGACAGTTTCTCAGACCCTCCCATCGCCCTGGCCCAGAGTCGCAGGGTACTATCACAAGGACTGGCAAGTTTGGCAAGATGTTGGAGTACCTAGCTAACTGTAGCAACGTCCTCATGATTCCTCTGTGCTCTTTAATTATTGGGTATCCAAGCTGGACACTTGGCATGAACTGGCTCTCTACGTCTTGAAGGTCCTACCCTTCCACCAGCGCTTTGTCACATCGGGTTTTTAGTGCCGCTGGTGGAATAATAACTGATAAGTAGTGTTGAGCGATACTTTCCGATATTGCAAAATATCTGATCGGATTGGATCGGTCCGATACTCAAAAAGTATCGGATATCACCGATTCCAATACCGGAAATCAATGCAAGTCAATGGGACAAAAATATCGGAATTAAAATAACCCCTTTCTTTCCTTGTAGGTTAATTGTACATGAAGGAAAACAACTAAGAATAATGTAGAATGTATTGGGGAGGTGGAGGAGACATTTAAAGGCATAGAGTTTTAACACCATCAAATGGAATAGCAGGAATAAATGTTTTTTTTAAGACGTTCGGAAGTTACGAAGAAATTGACTGTATGTTGTTAACCTTTTTTCTATTTTGGCACATATGTATGTTTCACTACTTCCATGCTCTTCACCTTGTTTTTTACTTCTCCCACACTTTCTCCTTCATGATCCTCAGCAGCAGCATCTTTTTCATCAACTTCTTCACCTTATTTATCTTCTTCTTCAACTTCTTCCTATTATAATTTTTTTTACATTCTTCATATTCTTCTTCAACTATTATTCTTCTTCATATTCTACTTCATCTTCTTCCTATTCATCTTCTTCATCATATTCTTATTTGTGACAGGCATTCCTGTAGTTGTAATCTGTAAAAGTTTGAAGATTACACCTTCCGTTCTTGCTGTCAGAAAAGATTTACAACAGTATTTGTCCGCGTTCAGTTTTGCCTGCAGCAGCAGGCATTTTCCAGGGGGACCACGAGGAGGAACGGACTCACCCCCATAAACTGCTTAGTCTTCTTCTGCTTATAATTTAGAGCATATATTTTGCTATGTTTTTTGGTCTTATGCTTAATGTTCTTCTGCTTTTTGTTCTTTTGCTTCTTGGTCTTCTTTCTCTTGTTCTGTATTTTGTCGGTTGTCTTCATCTTCTTTGTCCTGTTGGTGATCTTCTTCTGGTTAATCTTTTACTTCTTCTTTGTGGTGGTGTTCAGGCTCGTCGTCTACATAGTCGTCCTTGGGGTCGTCGTCTTCTTCGGGGTGGTCTTCAGGGTCTTCGTCGTCTTCAGGGTCCTCGTCTTCGGGGTCGTCGTCTTCTTTGGGGTGGTCTTCAGGGTCGTCGTCTTCAGTGTCGTAGTCAGGGAGATCCAGAGTGATTACCAAAAAAACATTTCAAAAATCTTCAACTTGGAAATGTAGCTGAAGGTACAAGAAGGCTGAGTAACTTCCGAGGACCAGCTGACTGTCCTGGAACCCGGATGGGTAGTAGAAGGAACATTACAAGAGCCAATGGCACTACCGAGGACCAGCTGACGGTTCTGGGACACAGTTACTAAGCAGGAGGTACCTGTGCTACAAAGCACTACCAAGGACCAGCAGACATTGCTGGAACTCGGATACCGAGATGGAGGCACCTAGGCCAAAGGCACTGCTGAGAACCAGCTGACGGTACTGGAACCCGGATGGGTAGCAGATGGTACAAGAGACAATGGAAGTAACGAGGACCAGCTGACTGTGCTGGAACCCGGAGGGGCAGCAGAAGGAACAGAGCCAATGGCACAACCGAGGACCAGCTGACGGTACTGGGACACGGTTACTAAGCAGGAGGTACCTGTGCTACAAAGCACTACCAAAGACCAGCAGACGTTGCTGGAACTCGAATACCGAGATGGAGGCACCTAGGCCAAAGGCACTGCCGAGAACCAGCTGACGGTACTGGAACCCGGACGGGTAGCAGAAGGTACAAGAGCCAATGGAAGTAATGAGGAACAGCTGACTGTGCTGGAACCCGGAGGGGCAGCAGAAGGAACAGAGCCAATGGCACAACCGAGGACCAGCTGACGGTACTGGGAAAAGGTAGCACACTGCAGCGCTATAGCTTGCAAACACGAAATATTAAAAATATGAAAAATGAATTGCATCATTACCTTAGAAATATGAAAAATTGAGAAGTCTTAGCGCATAAGATGGCCAAATTATGTGAGCCTGATAGCCACGTCAAGGCTCTTCTCGTATATCAGGTCCTAACTAATGCCTATCCTCGCTTAGAAAAGTCTGTCTGCATGGGAACCTATGAATCCTCTCTTCAGACTAAAATCTACATCTCTGTGGAGGGGTGATGAACCTGTTGTAATTAAAAAGCCTGTGACCACCAGGTGGAGTGCTCAGGCAGAAGGTAAATGAATACATATCAAAAAACTGACCGGCACATCCAAACATAGATTCAGTGTGAACAGGTGCTAAACCTAGAGTCACCAACTCATATACATACAAGAAGAAAAGGTAGCACACTGCAGCGCTATAGCTTGCAAACACGAAATATTAAAAATATGAAAAATGGATTGCATCATTACCTTAGAAATATGAAAAATTGAGAAGTCTTAGCGCATAAGATGGCCAAATTATGTGAGCCTGATAGCCACGTCAAGGCTCTTCTCGTATATCAGGTCTAACTAATGCCTATCCTCGCTTAGAAAAGTCTGTCTGCATGGGAACCTATGAATCCTCTCTTCAGACTAAAATCTACATCTCTGTGGAGGGGTGATGAACCTGTTGTAATTAAAAAGCCTGTGACCACCAGGTGGAGTGCTCAGGCAGAAGGTAAATGAATACATATCAAAAAACTGACCGGCACATCCAAACATAGATTCAGTGTGAACAGGTGCTAAACCTAGAGTCACCAACTCATATACATACAAGAAGAAAAGGTAGCACACTGCAGCGCTATAGCTTGCAAACACGAAATATTAAAAATATGAAAAATGAATTGCATCATTACCTTAGAAATATGAAAAATTGAGAAGTCTTAGCGCATAAGATGGCCAAATTATGTGAGCCTGATAGCCACGTCAAGGCTCTTCTCGTATATCAGGTCTAACTAATGCCTATCCTCGCTTAGAAAAGTCTGTCTGCATGGGAACCTATGAATCTCTCTTCAGACTAAAATCTACATCTCTGGGAGTGGGTGATGAACCTGTGTAATTAAAAGCCTGTGACCACATGTGGAGTGCTCAGGCAGAAGGTAAATGAATACATATCAAAAAACTGACCGGCACATCCAAACATAGATTCAGTGTGAACAGGTGCTAAACCTAGAGTCACCAACTCATATACATACAAGAAGAAAGGTAGCACACTGCAGCGCTATAGCTTGCAATCACGAAATATTAAAATATGAAAATGAATTGCATCATTACCTTAGAAATATGAAAAATTGAGAAGTCTTAGCGCATAAGATGGCCAAATTATGTGAGCCTGATAGCCACGTCAAGGCTCTTTCGTTCATAACAGATCCTAACTGAATGCCATTATCTAGCTTAGAAAAGCTTGTCTGCATGGGTACATATAATCCTTCTTCAGGACTAAATCTACATTCTTTTGCAGGGGTATGATGCAATTCCTGTTGTATATTAAAGCCGTGACTCCATGTGAGTTGCGCGGCAGAAGGAAAGAATACATTATCAAAACTGACCGCCATCCAAACTAGATTCAGTGTGACATCTAGGTGTAACACTAGTCACCACACATCATATTCATTCAGGAAAAGTAGCACCTGCAGCGTATTAGTTGCACAGAATATTTATAATACTATGAAAAATGAATGGCATCATTTACTTAGAATTGAAAAATGAGATCTAGCGCATAAGATGGCCAAATTATGTGAGCCTGATAGCCACGTCAGGTTTCTATAGGTTACTCCATGCTTGAAGCTTTCATAAGCGATGATACCATATCTTAGACTGATCTAATCGTGGAGGGTATGACTGTGCTATTCAAGCTTGACACCATGTGGATCTCAGGCAGAAGTTTCAATTTTCATATTCTAAGTAATGAGGCAACATTTCCATATTTTAAGATTCGGTTTGCAAGCTAATACCTGCAGTTCACCAACTCTTCTTGTATGTATAGAAAAGGTAGACTCTAGGTTAGCGCAACCTTATTAAAAATGAATATGATTGATATGTGCCGTCATTTATTGATAGTCTTGCATTACCTTATGTGAGCCATGATAGCCACGTCAGGCTCTTCTGTATACAGGTCTAATCAATGCCTATCCACGCTTAGAAAATCTGTCTGCATGGGGAACCTATGAGGTCCTCTCTCAGACTAAAACTAATCTCTTGGAGGGGTGATGAACCTGATGTAATTAAAGAGCCTTGACCACAGGTGAGTGCTCAGGCAGAAGTAAATGAACATATCAAGTAACTGATGCACATCCAACTAGATTCAGTGTGAATCGGTGCTAACCTGAGTCACCTACTTCATTACATACAAGAAGAAAGGTAGCACACTGCAGCCTATAGTTGCAACACGAATTTAAATATGAAATATGAATTGCATCATTACCTAGAAATATGAAAATGAGAAGTCTTAGCGCATAAGATGGCCAAATTTGTGAGCCTGATAGCACGAAGGTTCATAGGTCTCCCACTGCTAGACCAGACCTATGTTCTAGACGAGATACATTTGTGAGGACCTGATTGAAAGAGCCTTGACTGGCTATCAGGCTCAGGCCATATGTAACAATATCATTCAAGTAATGAGTCACACATCACTTGAAATTCGTGTCTTGCGCTAAGAGATGTCTACCTAAGTTTGATATAGAATGCATGTTTGACTTCAGACTAATATCTTGGATGATGCCAAGTCTCGCATTTATGAATCTTGCGGCTCAGTTCAAGAGCTGCTAACACTATTAAATTGAATGCTATTACTGATTGAATGAAACTAGCGCATGCCAAAAGTGAGCGTACCAGTAAGGTCTCTGTATATCAGGTCTAACTAAGCCTATCAGCTTAGAAAGCTGTCTGATGGGAAGAACTCTAGCTAACTACTTTTAGGTATGACGAAAGACTTACACCATGGAGTCTAGCAGGAATGATACAAATAAAAAAGTAGCATCAATGATCAGTGTGACAGTTACCTAGTCACAAACTCCTGACAAGGCAATAGCACCTGAGCAGTTCACACGATATTAAAATCGATCAACTGATGCATCATACCTACTAGAAAAATTGAGAGTCATCTGCGTAAGTAACAAATATAGTAGCACTGAAGAAAGCCTCAAGTCAAAGCACATGTCATAGAAGTCGCGTGCAGACAGACTAAATCTAAGGAGGAGGCATTAAAGTTGCACCTGATGTAGCGAGAAGAAGGCCTAATGACAGTGGCGGTTCAGGTCACTAATATAATAGAGAAAAGGTACATCTATGCGACTAAAGGACTTACCAATAAATTAATCTATAGATGGCAATTATATTAGAAATCATAGTTCCATCGACTTTTCACTAAATAGTTCTCCTGGTGTGTAACTAGTCAGCTACTGAGAATTGGTGACTCTAGGTTTAGCACCTGTTCACATGAATCTATGTTTGGATGTGCCGGTCAGTTTTTTGATATGTATTCATTTACCTTCTGCCTGAGCACTCCACCTGGTGGTCACAGGCTTTTTAATTACAACAGGTTCATCACCCCTCCACAGAGATGTAGATTTTAGTCTGAAGAGAGGATTCATAGGTTCCATGCAGACAGACTTTTCTAAGCGAGGATAGGCATTAGTTAGGACCTGATATACGAGAAGAGCCTTGACGTGGCTATCAGGCTCACATAATTTGGCCATCTTATGCACTAAGACTTCTCAATTTTTCATATTTCTAAGGTAATGATGCAATTCATTTTCATATTTTTAATATTTCGTGTTGCAAGCTATAGCGCTGCAGTGTGCTACCTTTTCTTCTTGTATGTATATGAGTTGGTGACTCTAGGTTTAGCACTGTTCACACTGAATCTATGTTTGGATGTGCCGGTCAGTTTTTTGATATGTATTCATTACTTTGCTGAGACTCCACCTGGTGTCACAGCTTTAATTAAACAGTCATCACATCCACAGGATGTAGTTTTAGTCTGAAGAGGATTCATAGTCCCATGCAGACAGACTTTCTAGCGAGGATGGCTATAGTTTGGACTGATTACGAGAAGAGCCTTGACGTGGCTATCAGGCTCACATAATTTGGCCATTATGCGCTAACTCTCAATTTTCATTCTAGGAGATGCATCATTTTTCATATTTAATATTCGTGTTTGCAAGCTATAGCCTGCAGTGTGTACCTTTTTTTTGTATGTATATGAGTTGGTGACTAGGTTTAGCACCTGTTCACACTGAATCTATGTTTGGATGTGCCGGTCAGTTTTTGATAGGTACTGGACACGTTACTAAGCAGGAGGGACCTGTGCTCAAAGCCTATCAAAACCGCAGACGTGCTGAACTCGGATCCCAGTAGGAGCCCTAGCAAAGGCACTGCAGAACCAGCTGCGGTACTGGAACCCGATGGGGACTGAGGACCCATCAATTTAAGTTGAAGGCTGCTAGCAGCCGCAGTTACCGAACCACATCCCAAGAGGTCTGTCCTGTGCACTACGAAAAGCTTATTACATATCCCGCAGCCCACATAGGAAGCACCTAAACTGCAGGCACTGTTATGTTACGGTAGCTGAGGAGTGCAGGTAAAAAAGGAAATACACCAGAGCAGTTGGAATCTATGAGATTGCAGTACCCTGACTAACCACCGCAACTAGAGGCAGCCGTGGAGCGTTCCTACGATGGTCCTAGACGCCTCGTCACAGCCTGAGAAACTAACTACACCTAAAGATAGAAATAGGAAAGCTATCTGCCCCGGAGCAGAACCCCAAAGATAATAGAAAGCCCCCAAACATGTAATGGCGGTTAGACAAGAGGAAATACTGACACAGAAAGAAAATAGTATGAGAAAACGCTGGGGCCCAAACTAACTAAATAGAAAAGGATAGGAAGGGTACTTACTGCAATCCCAGAAAACCCTGAAAGGCACCAACTCTACTAATTTCAAAAACACCTGAGATCACACGACCTCTACCACCTAAATTAGTTCTCTGGTGTAACAAAAACAGCAGCCACTGAAAAAACTGCAAAAAGCAAAAGTACAAAACACAGTGGCTGGACTAAACTGAGAGGGCAAAAGCCCCCGGAGGGGACCCAGAAGGCCCCCACAGAAGTGCAGGACAAAATGCAAAAATATAGCAAAAACACAAAATAAGAAATTGTCTTATCTGATAGCAGGAGATGCAGACACGACACAGCAGGCTACAAGGGAAACTGGAAAGAAGGATTCAGACCAGAACAATTGATCACCGGCAACCCTGATGGGAAAATGATTCCCTTAAATAAGACCAATCAGTAACACCTGATTCCCAATCCTCACTAGTACCGCTTGTAACCACCAGAGGGAGCCTCTGCTCAGAACTCATCTCAAACCCATTCACAACAGTACCCCCCCCTTGAGGAGGGGTCACCGAACCCTCATTTGAGCAACCAGGTCGGTCAGGATGAGTTCTATGATACGCACGGATAAGTCTCCTAGCATGGATGTCCGAAGCAAACACCCAAGAATTATCTTCCTGACCATAACCTCTCCATTTAACCAAATACTGGAGTCTTCGTCTAGAAAAACGAGAATCCAATATTTTCTCAACCACATACTCCAGATTGCCCTCAACCAAAACAGGGTCAGGAGGCACAGCAGCAGGAACCACTGGCTCAACAAACCTCTTCAACAAGGACTTGTGGAACACGTTATGGATCTTAAATGTCCCTGGAAGAAGCAAACGAAAAGAAACAGGATTAATAATCTCCATGATCTTATAAGGTCCAATGAACCTAGGCTTAAATTTAGGAGATGCTACTCTCATAGGAATATTCCTTGAGGACAACCAGACCAAGTCCCCCACTTTAAACCGAGGACCATCAGTCCTATGCCGGTTAGCAAACCGCTGGGCCTTCTCCTGAGAGAGGGACAACCTCTCCACTACCTGGTCCCAAATCTGCTGCATACGCTCAACAACAGAGTCAACACCTGGACAGACAGAAGCCTCCGTCTGTCCTGAAGAAAATTGAGGGTGAAACCCAGAATTACAGAAAAACGGCGACATCAAAGTGGCAGAGCTAGCCCTATTATTAAGAGCAAACTCAGCCAAAGGCAAAAAAGAGACCCAGTCATCCTGATCAGCAGACACAAAGCATCTTAGATAAGTCTCCAATGTCTGGTTTGTTCTCTCAGTTTGACCATTGGTCTGAGGATGAAATGCCGAGGAGAAAGACAATTGAACACCCAGTTTAGAACAAAAAGTCCTCCAAAATCTGGAAACAAACTGGACTCCTCTGTCAGACACAATGTTCTCAGGAATGCCGTGTAAACGAACCACGTGCTGAAGGAACAACGGCACCAATTCAGAGGAGGAAGGCAACTTAGGTAATGGCACAAGATGTATCATTTTGGAAAACCTATCACAAATTACCCAGATGGTGGTCATTCTCTGAGAAACAGGAAGATCGGAAATGAAATCCATAGAGATATGGGTCCATGGTCTCTTGGGCACAGGCAATGGCATCAACAAACCACTAGAGCGAGAGCAAGGCTTGGAGCGAGAGCAAGTCCCGCAGGACTGCACAAATTCCCTGACATCGCGAGACAAGGTAGGCCACCAAAAGGACCGACTAACCAAGTCTCTGGTACCAAAAATTCCGGGATGCCCAGCCAATGCGGAACAATGAATCTCAGACATCACACTCTTTTTCCATCGGTCCGGGACAAACAACTTTCCAACAGGGCAGCGCTCGGGCCTATCCTCCTGACACCCCTCCAGAGCAAGTCTCAAATTAGGCGAGATGGCGGAAAGAACTACACCCTCCTTCAAAATAACAGAGGGATCAGATAGCTCAGGAGAGTCCGCAAGGAAACTCCTCGAGAGGGCATCCGCCTTAACATTCTTAGTGCCAGGAAGAAAGGAAACCACAAAATTAAAACGTGTGAAAAACAAGGCCCACCTGGCCTGTCTAGGATTGAGTCGCTTGGCAGATTCCAGATAGACCAGATTCTTATGGTCCGTAAGGACCACCACCTGATGTTTGGCTCCCTCCAGCCAATATCTCCACTCTTCAAAAGCCCACTTCATGGCCAATAACTCCCGATTACCCACGTCATAATTACGTTCAGTAGGAGAAAATTTTCGAGAGAAAAAGGCACAAGGGTTACTTTTAGAGGTCTCTGGATCTTTTTGGGACAAAACGGCACCTGCCCCAATTTCAGAGGCATCAACCTCCACCTGAAATGGCAGAGAAACATCAGGCTGCCGTAGAACAGGAGCAGAAGTGAATCTCTGCTTAAGTTCCTGAAACGCAGAGACTGCCTCAGGAGGCCAATTCACCACATCAGAACCCTTTCTGGTCAAATCAGTTAATGGTTTAACAATAACAGAGAAATTACCAATAAATTTACGATAAAAATTGGCAAAACCCAAAAATCTCTGAAGAGCCTTTAATGAAGTAGGTTGGACCCAATCACAGATGGCCTGAACCTTGACCGGGTCCATTTCAATAACAGATGGGGACAAAATGAATCCCAGAAATGAGATCTTCTGTACGCCAAAAAGACACTTTGATCCCTTCACATACAGAGCATTCTCTCTCAAAATCTGGAATACAGTTCGAACATGTTTCACATGAGAGTCCCAGTCATTAGAAAAAATCAAGATATCATCCAAATAAACAATCAGAAACTTGTCCACAAAATCCCTGAAAATGTCATTCATGAAGGACTGGAAGACGGAAGGAGCATTAGTGAGCCCAAAGGGCATCACAAGGTACTCAAAATGCCCTTCAGGGGTGTTAAATGCCGTCTTCCATTCATCCCCGTGCTTAATGCGAATAAGGTTATACGCCCCCCTGAGGTCAAGCTTGGTAAACCAAGTAGCGTTTTTCACCCTGGAAAACAGGTCAGAAATCAAGGGTAACGGGTATTGATATTTCACAGTAATATTGTTCAAGAGACGATAATCAATACACGGCCTTAATGAACCATCTTTTTTGGCCACAAAGAAAAAACCGGCACCTAAGGGTGAAGAGGATGGTCTGATATGACCCTTCTCCAATGATTCCTTGATATAAGACCGCATAGCGTCATGTTCAGGTACAGACAAGTTAAAAAGGCGACCCTTAGGGAATTTACTACCTGGCACTAATTCAATAGCGCAGTCATAGCTCCTATGGGGAGGTAAGGATGCAGATTTACTTTCGCTAAACACATCAGAAAAATCAAACAAAAAGTCAGGAACATCCTCAGCCTGGGGGGAGGCAGAAAAAACAGGAGTGTTGGTATTAACACATTGGCAGCCCCAACTGGTTACAGACACAGATTTCCAATCCAAAACAGGATTATGAGACTGTAACCAAGGGAAACCCAGCACGATAATGTCATGCAGATTATATAGAACCAAAAATTTGCAGCACTCCTGGTGATCAGGTTCAACCCTCATTATCACCTGAGTAGAAAACTGGGGTTTATTCTCAGCCAAAGGGGTAGAATCGATCCCCAGTAGGGGAATAGACTTCTGTAGGGGTATCAAGGGAAATCCACAACGTTTAGCAAAATCATAATCCATCAGGTTAATAGCTGCTCCAGAATCAACGAAAGCCTGAGCAGAAAATGAGGACAGAGAGCATATCAGAGTGACAGTTAATAAAAACTTAGTCTGAACACCACCCAAGACAACTGAGCGTGCAAAACGTCTTCCCCGCTTAGGGCAGACTGAAATAGCATGAGAGGCATCACCACAGTAGAAACATAACCCATTGCGCTTTCGAAACTCATGACGCTGTGCCCCAGACACCACTCCATCACACTGCATGGGCTCAGCAGCTGGCTCACAAGGCAACACCACTCCACGCATACTTCTCCGCTCACGCAAACGTCTGTCAATTTGAATCGCTAATGACATAGAATCATTGAGACCAGAGGGGACAGGGAATCCCACCATAACATCCTTTACATTATCCGACAGACCCTTCCGGAAAAGGGCCGCCAAAGCGTCGTCATTCCATTTGGTCAGGACTGCCCACCTACGGAATCTCTGACAGTATAACTCAGCATCATCAAGCCCCTGATTTAATGCCAACAAGGCTTTTTCAGCTTGATCAGTGACATTAGGCTCATCGTACAATAACCCCAAAGCCTGAAAAAATGCATCAACATCACTCAAAACAGGATCCCCAGGTGTGAGGGAAAAAGCCCAATCCTGAGGATCGCCGCGCAGGAGAGAGATGACAATTTGAACCTGCTGCGCTGCGTTTCCTGAGGACTTAGATTTTAAGGCAAGAAACAATTTACAATTATTTTTGAAATTCTGAAACTTAGCTCGATCCCCTGAAAACAAATCTGGCATGGGGATCCTAGGTTCCACAACAGGCAACCTAGCAAGATATGCAGCAATACTCCGAACCTCAGCGGCAAGCTGATCCACACGGCCAGACAACTGTGCAAACTCCATTGGGAGAAAAAATCCTCCCCAGCACCCAGAGATACAGAGGGAAAAAAAAAAAAAAAAATGCAACAAACAGAAAAATATCTCTGACAACTTTTCTTCCTTCAAAATATTTTTTCCCTTCTGTGAGTACCATACAATTTTTATGGCCGGTGATACTGTTATGTTACGGTAGCTGAGGAGTGCAGGTAAAAAAGGAAATACACCAGAGCAGTTGGAATCTATGAGATTGCAGTACCCTGACTAACCACCGCAACTAGAGGCAGCCGTGGAGCGTTCCTACGATGGTCCTAGACGCCTCGTCACAGCCTGAGAAACTAACTACACCTAAAGATAGAAATAGGAAAGCTATCTGCCCCGGAGCAGAACCCCAAAGATAATAGAAAGCCCCCAAACATGTAATGGCGGTTAGACAAGAGGAAATACTGACACAGAAAGAAAATAGTATGAGAAAACGCTGGGGCCCAAACTAACTAAATAGAAAAGGATAGGAAGGGTACTTACTGCAATCCCAGAAAACCCTGAAAGGCACCAACTCTACTAATTTCAAAAACACCTGAGATCACACGACCTCTACCACCTAAATTAGTTCTCTGGTGTAACAAAAACAGCAGCCACTGAAAAAACTGCAAAAAGCAAAAGTACAAAACACAGTGGCTGGACTAAACTGAGAGGGCAAAAGCCCCCGGAGGGGACCCAGAAGGCCCCCACAGAAGTGCAGGACAAAATGCAAAAATATAGCAAAAACACAAAATAAGAAATTGTCTTATCTGATAGCAGGAGATGCAGACACGACACAGCAGGCTACAAGGGAAACTGGAAAGAAGGATTCAGACCAGAACAATTGATCACCGGCAACCCTGATGGGAAAATGATTCCCTTAAATAAGACCAATCAGTAACACCTGATTCCCAATCCTCACTAGTACCGCTTGTAACCACCAGAGGGAGCCTCTGCTCAGAACTCATCTCAAACCCATTCACAACAAGGCACCATAGAGTCGGCTAACCCGACCGCAACACGACAGGACAACTTATTGGAGGCAAAGTGACGTTGACACTGCCAGGAAACAGCTGGCATGCTGTAACCAGGCTGGGCAGGAGGGAGTACCCATGCCAAAGACACTGGTGAGAACCAGCTGATGGTACTGGAACCCAGATGGGTAGCTGAAGCTACCCATGCAAATTAAAGCTGAAAGGCCGCTAGCCAGCCGCAGTTGCCGAATCCCACAGTCCCACAGGGGGTGCTTGTCCTATTGGCACTACAGAAACAGCCTTTATTTACATATCCCGCAGCCCACATAGGAAGCACCTAAACTGCAGGCACCATAGAGTCGGCTAACCCGACCGCAACACGACAGGACAACTTATTGGAGACAAAGTGACATTGACACTGCCCGGAAACAGCTGGCGTGCTGTAACCAGGCTGGGAAGGAGGGAGTACCCGTGCCAAAGACACTTCATAGCAGCAACTGGTGGTGTTTGAGTCCAGGGATGAGAGAAGAACAGGGTGGAGCCAGAGGACAAATTGGACCAAGTTGAAAATATGAACTTGGGGGAGTGTGGACAGAGCAGGAAACATTGCCAGCTACACAGCAGGGGAACAGCTGACATTACTGAACCCCAGTAACACAGGAGCAAGTGTTGACTGTGCATACAGCACTTCCGAGCAGCAACTGGCGCTGTTGGAGCCCAGGGTCAGTCAGGGTGTAGGCTGAGGCCTAGTATGAGCAACTTTGTAACTTAAAATTGGAGGCAGCAGGACTTCTTGCTGGACACACAGCAGGGGAACAGCTGACATTACTGAACCCTAGTAACACAGGAGCAAGTGTTGACTGTGCATACAGCACTTCTGAGTAGCAACTGGCGGTGTTGGAGCCCAGGGATGAGAGGAGAACAGTGTGGAGGCAGAGGACAAATTGGACCAAGTTGAAAATATGAACTTGGGGTAGTGTGGACAGAGCAGGAAACATTGCCAGCTACACAGCAGGGGAACAGCTGACATTACTGAACCCCAATAACACAGGAGCAAGTGTTGACTGTGCAGACGGCACTTCCGAGCAGCAACTGGCGGTGTTGGAGCCCAGGGTCAGTCAGGGTGTAGGCTGAGGCCTAGTATGAGCAACTTTGTAACTTAAAATTGGAGGCAGCAGGACTTCTTGCCGGGCACACAGCAGGGGAACAGCTGACATTACTGAACCCCAGTAACACAGGAGCAAGTGTTGACTGTGCATACAGCACTTCCTAGCAGCAACTGGCGGTGTTGGAGCCCAGGGATGAGAGGAGAACAGGGTGAAGGCAGAGGACAAATTGGACCAAGTTGAAAATATGAACTTGGGGGAGTGTGGACAGAGCATGAAACATTGCCAGCTACACAGCAGGGGAACAGCTGACATTACTGAACCCCAATAACACAGGAGCAAGTGTTGACTGTGCAGACGGCACTTCCGAGCAGCAACTGGCGGTGTTGGAGCCCAGGGTCAGTCAGGGTGTAGGCTGAGGCCTAGTATGAGCAACTTTGTAACTTAAAATTGGAGGCAGCAGGACTTCTTTCCGGACATACAGCAGGGGAACAGCTGACATTACTGAACCCCAGTAACACAGGAGAAGTGTTGACTGTGCATACAAGACTTCCAAGCAGCAACTGGCGGTGTTGGAACCCAGGGTCAAGGAGGGTGTGTAAATACTATATAGAGTAGTTGCCTTGTTACGTGGCACTTAAAAATGTATATACTCCAAACAAGATAAAGATAAGCTTTACTACCATAAAATGATGAATTGAATTAAAAAATATTGAAATAAAGACATTACAAATATAAACGCATATATACACATGGCGAAAAGCAATGCAACCAAAAACAAAATAATTAAGGCTATAGGGGTTGAAATTAATGCATACAAGTACATTTCAGAATCCATTAATGCTGCCTAAGTAACGGTATGTACACCTGTAATATAGTGTAGACAATGAATGTAGGACTTCTAAACATCATCATCATTACAAGTTATATGTGACATTAAAAAATCCAGTAATTGCGGAAAAATGTTACTTAACCGGCTCAGCACATATATTAAATGTCCAGCATGTAATCCTGATAATATGGCGCAATAATCAATTTTCTGATCAAGCATAACCTAGAAAAAGTGCATAGTGCATTGTGAAAATTGCTATGTATGCCTGATAGTGCACTTGAAACCATGACAACGGATAGATAAGTTATATATCGATCAGACTGCATAGCCACTGATGCTGAATGGCGATATAATACTGTACATCAATAAAGTATGCGTCACAACTCGCGCTCGTTTTTCTTATAGCTTGATAAAGAGGGGAAGTGCATGTATGCTTGTGCGTTTGTTTTGACGCACAGACTGCCTTCCTGCTGTGACACGTTGGGTAGTGGAGTGTCTGTGCGTCATATGACGCTGACTTTCAGTCATGTTGCGCATCGTTCATCATCGCTAGCGTACCGACAACACAAAGCTATTGTGATGACTGCTTTACTCAGTAAACATGCACCTATGATCAAACATACACGCATGTCCGCTCTTAGAGAAGGAGCTACAAGCAAAACGCTTGTGAGGTGTGCCGCAGCCTTTATTGAGGTACAGTATTATATCACCATTGTACAGGTGTCGCTATTCACTCTGATACCTAAATATCATAAACCTTTTCTATCAGTTGTCATTGTTTCACCTGCACTTGCAGGTATAACTTGCTATTGTCAGTATGCACGATGCACTTTTTAGAGGTTATGCATGATTTTTGCACCTTATTATCAGGATTACATGCTGGACCTTTCAGATATGGGGTGTGAACTAAGATTTGTGCTAAATCAGTGTATATTTTACTGTCACAAATATAAGTAATGATGATGATGAGTAGTCCTACATCTATTGTTTGCACTATATTACAGGTGTAGATCCCGTTCCTTAAGCAACAATGGATTATTAAATGTACTTGTATGATTTAATTTCCAACCCGATACCACTGAAGGCTAACCTTCGCACTCCAGCTGTTGTAAAAGTACAACTCCCAGTATGTACTTAAAACCTTGCAGCATTTGAGGCATGCTGTGAGTTGTAGTTCTCCAACTGCTGGAGAGCCAAGGTACGCCATCACTCCCCTATACCATATGTAGGCTTTTTTGTTTGCATTTGTATGAGACATGTGCATATATTCACTTATATTTACAAATTATTTTGTAACATATTTGGGACAACGATTAATCAGTTTATGGTTTTAAAGCTGCCATTTATCTCGTTTTGAGCATATCAATCAGGGTGTAGCCTCATCCCTATGTGGAGCCAGTTAGACATGTGATGTTGTTTTCAGCATGTGGAGGTAGCAGGAATTATTGCCGGACACACAGCAGGGGAACAGCTGGCATTACTGAACCCCACAAACACAGGAGCGAGTGTTTTTATCTGTGCATCCAGCACTTCTGAGCAGCAACTGGCGGTGTTGAAGCCCAGGGTCAAGGAGGGTGTAGGCTGAGGCCTAGTATAATCAAGTGTAATCTCTGGTGTAACTTTTATTTGGAGGTAGCAGGAATTATTGCCAGACACACAGCAGGGGAACAGCTGGCATTACTGAACCCCACAAACACAGGAGCGAGTGTTTTTATCTGTGCATCCAGCACTTCTGAGCAGCAACTGGCGGTGTTGAAGCCCAGGGTCAAGGAGGGTGTAGGCTGAGGCCTAGTTATCATGCTCCTGTCAGTGCCAGCGAACTGCCACGGCTGAGCAGGGTGACTCACCCACACTGTGGAAGGGACCGGGGTCAGATGCCGCACGGGAGGCTCAGGCAGAGAGGACCTGAACAGCATGGTGAGAGGGGACACTGAAGATAGCAGTAAGCAAAAGGACCTGCGATCATGTGACCACAGGGGGCGGGGCTTAGCGTCCTGCTGCTAGAGATGAATGCAGGACTTTACAGGGACCCTGGATTAGTAAAGAGGGAAACTCAGGTCAGACAAACGGGGTTCATACACAGAGAGGACAGCGCAGTACAGAAGGGGCGAGCAGAGAATAGTCACAACATAAGCCAGGAGTCATACACGGAGATAGCAATGCAGTACAGGAGGGATAAGCAGAGAATTGTCAGGACAAAGGCCAGGGGTCATACACAAGATAGCAACGCAGTACAAGAGGGGCAGGCAGAACTCGTAACAGGAACAGAACCAAGTCAAAACCAAGCAAGCATAAAAAATCACAAGCACAAAGCACAAGGTCACACACACTCGGCCAAGGGTCAAAGTATAAGCGACAGGGAATGGCTCCACAATGAGGCTATAAGAAGCCTCCCAGAATCCCAAAATGAGGCCATCCAAATTAACCTCTGAACTACCTGATCCCACAAACAAAGCAGCTCATGACAGTACCCCCCTCTCAACGGGGGGCCTCCAGACCCCCAGGCTTCCCAGGATGCCGGGCATGGAACGCACGAACCAGACGATCAGCGTGTACTGATCTGGCTGGTACCCATGACTGCTCCTCCGGACCATACCCCATCCAATGTACCAAATATTGCAAAGACCCCTGAACCTGCCTGGAATCCACAATATGTTGTACCTCAAACTCCTTAAGTCCCTCAACCAAGACTGGAGGAGGAGCAGTTTCAGTCTCCTCTCTCACCGCACCCAAGAGTTTAAGTAAAGACCTATGAAAAACATTATGGAGTTTTAAGGAGTAAGGAAGACGGAGGCGGTAGGTTACGGGGTTCACTACTTCAATGACCTCATAGGGACCAATAAATTTAGGCCCCAGTTTAGCGGAGGGCAATCGAAGATTTATATTTTGTGTAGACAGCCACACCTTATCCCCACAAAGCAGCGTCTGAGCAGAGTTCCTTTTTCTATCCGCAAAACGTTTATATTTCTCCTGAGCCTTAGAAATATTTAAACAAACCTTTTTCCAAAGATCCTTAAGACGATTGACCCCGTCCTCTGCCCCTGGACAACCAGAATCTATTCGAGAAAATTCGCCAAAATGGGGGTTCATCCCATAATTAATCAAAAATGGTGACCTACCGGTAGATTGGTTTACCCGGTTGTTGAAGGCGAATTCTGCTAATGGTAAGGCATCAGACCAGTCGCTTTGCAGGGTAGCAGTCAAGCACCGAAGAATCTGTTCAAGTGACTGGTTGGTGCGCTTCATTTGTCCGTTGGTTTCAGGGTGATACGCTGAGGAAAAAGACAGAGATATCCCCAGTTTTTTGCAGAAGGCCCGCCAGAATTTAGACACAAACTGAGTCCTTCTGTCTGACACAATATTAGTGGGAACCCCATGTAAGCGTACCACCTGGGACAGGAAATGCCTAGAGAGCGTCTCTGCTGAGGGTAAACTTGTCATGGGTATAAAATGTGCCAACTTCGAAAACCTGTCCACCACTACCCAAATTACAGTATTACCACGAGATGATGGAAGATTGGTAATGAAGTCCATGGACAAGTGAGTCCATGGCCTTCCTGGGACTGGCAAAGGCACCAATTCCCCGGCCGGCCGGCAACTAGAGCTCTTGGAACGGGCACATATACCACATGCTGCGACATGTTTCTTGATATCTGAAGTCATTAAAGGCCACCAGAAGACCCTTGCCACTGCTTCCCGTGTGGCGGCTATACCAGGGTGTGCACTCAACTTCGAATCATGGAACTCCCACAGGAGTTTGTTGCGCAAATGCTGCGGGACAAACAACTTGTCAACAGGTTTGGAATTTGGAGCCAAAGATTGAGCTCCCACGATCTCTCGCTTCAATTCCGACGACACCTCGGCAACCACGAGACTGGGTTGAAGAATGGGGGACGGCGGATCGGGGGCGGGTAACGGCTCAAAACTACATGATAAGGTATCAGCCTTTATGTTCTTAGACCCTGGCCGAAAGGTAATAGAAAATTGAAACCTGGAGAAAAAAAGTGACCAGCGGGCTTGCCTGGGAGTCAGTCTTTTAGCGGATTTGATGTATTCCAAATTCTTATGGTCAGTGATAACCGTAATAGAGTGAGCCGCCCCCTCCAAAAAATGCCTCCATTCTTCGAACGCCAACTTAATAGCCAGAAGTTCTCTGTTGCCTACGTCATAATTTTTCTCCGCCGGAGAAAATTTCTTAGAAAAATAGGCACAGGGCCTGAGATTAGTCAGAGAAGCTGGACCTTGCGACAAAACTGCTCCTCCTCCAGTCTTGGTTGAGGGACATATGGAGTTTGAGGTACAACATATTGTGGATTCCAGTCGGGTTCGGGGGTCTTTGCAATATTTGGTACATTGGAGGGGGTATGGTCCGGAGGAGCGGTCATGGGTACCAGCCAGATCAGTACACGCTGATCGTCTGGTTCGTGCGTTCCATGCCCGGCATCCTGGGAAACCTGGGGTCCGGAGGCCCCCCGTTGAGAGGGGGGTACTGTCATGAGCTGCTTTGTTTGTGGGATTAGGTAGTTCAGAGGTTAATCTGGACGGCCTCATTATATATGCGGCCCAGGGCCTCAAAGAAGGCATCGACTGTCATTCTCTCGGGGGCGGTGGAAGACAGAGAGAAAGCCCAAGCTTGAGGGGCACCACGCAGTAGAGAAATAACAACCCCCACCCTCTGAAATTCATCCCCAGAGGAACAGGGCCTTAAAGAAAAAAAAGCTTACATCCTTCCTTGAAGGACCTAAACTCCTATTTATCCCCTGAAAAGAGATCAGGCAATTTGACCGGAGATTCAGGGGATATCACAGATACGTTCCAACTCCCGGAACCTGTAGACCCTGTCACAACGGCCCCCTGCACGGTGTCCATCAACTGCTGTTTGGAAAGGACCATCGTGCATTGTTCCACATTGAGCTTTTGGAACATTTGGGTTAGATGCTTGACCTGATCGGCCAAAACCCCGCAGGGGATCCATGCTGAAAATATGCTCAGAAGACCCATACAACTATCCCCAAGAAAAAAAAATGTGCGGTCGCTTATAATATCATGCTCCTGTCAGCGCCAGCGAACTGCCACGGCTGAGCAGGGTGACTCACCCACACTGTGGAAGGGCCCGGGGTCAGATGCCGCAGGGGAGGCTCAGGCAGAGGGGACCTGAACAGTGTGGTGAGAGGGGACACTGAAGATAGCAGTAAGCAAAAGGACCTGCGATCATGTGACCACAGGGGGCGGGGCTTAGCGTCCTTCTGCTAGTGATGAATGCAGTACTTTACAGGGACCCTGGATTAGTAAAGAGGGAAACTCAGGTCAGACAAACGGGGTTCATACACAGAGAGGACGGCGCAGTACAGAAGGGGTGAGCAGAGAATAGTCACAACATAAGCCAGGAGTCATACACGGAGATAGCAATGCAGTACAGGAGGGATAAGCAGAGAATTGTCAGGACAAAGGCCAGGGGTCATACACAAGATAGCAACGCAGTACAAGAGGGGCAGGCAGAACTCGTAACGGGAACAGAACCAAGTCAAAACCAAGCAAGCATAAAGAATCACAAGCACAAAGCACAGGGTCACACACACTCGGCCAAGGGTCAAAGTATAAGCGACAGGGAATGGCTCCACAATGAGGCTATAAGAAGCCTCCCAGAATCCCAAAATGAGGCCATCCAGATTAACCTCTGAACTACCTGATCCCACAAACAAAGCAGCTCATGACACTAGTATGATCAAGTGTAATCTCTGGTGTAACTTTTATTTGGAGGTAGCAGGAATTATTGCCGGACACACAGCAGGGGAACAGCTGGCGTTACTGAACCCCACAAACACAGGAGCAAGTGTTTTATCTGTGCATCCAGCACTTCTGAGCAGCAACTGGTGGTGTTGAAGCCCAGGGTCAAGGAGGGTCTCGAAATGACATATAGAGTTGTTGGCTTGTTCCATGGCACTTCTAAATGTATATACTCCAAACAAGAGAAACTTAAGCTTTACTAGGACCATAAAATGATGCATTGAATTCCAAAATATTGAAATAAAGACATTTAAAATATAAACGCATATATGCACATGGCAACAAGAAATATAACACCACACCACCCAAAAACGAAAAAAAAACCTATAGGGGTTGAAATGAATGCATACAAGTACATTTCTGAAGTCATGAATGCTGCCTAAGGAACGCTATGTACAACCGTAATATAGTGCAGACAATGGATGTAGTACTAGTCATCATCATCATTACAATTTATATGTGACAGACAGTTAAAAATACAGTCATTGATGAAAATTGTTACTTGACACACCATATATTAAATGTCCAGCATGGACTCATCAATGTAATGGCGCAATAATCTATGATCAAGCATAACTGATAAAAAAAGCATCATGCATAGTCCAAATTGCTGTGGGTGCCTGCAAGTGCAGGTGAAACAAAGGCAATGGATAGCAAATGTATATGCTATCTATGTATCAGACAATGCATAGCCAGTGATGGCGAATGGCGATGTCATACTCTACGTCAATAAAGGCTGCGCCAGCACTCATGCACTTTTTGCTTGTAGAAAGTTGAAGAGGGGAAGTGCATGTATGGTTGCGCAACGGTTTTTCCGCCCACACTACCTTCCTGCTCTGACGCGTTGGGTAGGGGAGCGTCTGCCCATTTTATGACGCTCACTTGCAGTGACGTTCCGCAGCATTCTGTAGCGCTAGGGCCGCTACAAAGACGCCATCAGGAATGATTTACTGTCTAAACATGCACCTATGAGCATCCAAACAAGCACGTCCCCTCTTGAAGAAGCTACAAGCCAAACAAGCATGAGGGGTGCCGCTGCCTTTATTGAGGTACAGTATTATATCGCCATTGTCCATCAGTAGCTATGCACTGTGATACCTAGATACCATTTACATTTTCTATCCGTTGGCGTTGTTTGACCTGCACTTGCAGGTATAACTTGCTATTGCCAGTATGCACGATGCACTTTTTAGAGGTTATGCATGATTATTGCGCCTTATCAGGTTTAGATGCCGGACCTTTCATATATGGGGTGTGAACTTACAGTTGGCCTCAATCTGTGTATTTTTATATGTCTGTCACATATATAACTCATGATGATGATGATGATGATAAGTCGTACATCCATTGTCTGCAGTATATTACAGGTGGAGATACCGTTCCTTAACCAGCATTAATGGATTATGAAATGTACTTTTATGCATTCATTTCAACCCCTATACCCTATGTTGGGTTTTTGGTTAGCATTTGTACTCGCCATGTGCATATATGCGCTTCAATTACAAATTTATATTTGTACATATTTGTTACTAAAATTCATCATTTTAGGGTTGGAAAACTGCCGTTTTTTGTGTTTTGAGCATAACAATCAGGGTGTCGGCTCTTCCCTATGTGGAGCAAGTTAGACATCTGATATTGTGTGCATGTGGAGGGAGCAGGAGACTTATTGCCGGACACACAGCAGGGGAACAGCTGGCGTTACTGAACCCCACTAACACAGGAGCTTGTGTTTTGGTCTGTGGACACGGCACTTCTGAGCAGCAACTGGCAGTGTTGGAGCCCAGGGAGTAGAGTTCAGGTGGTAGAAAGATGAACAGAACAGGAGACATGGATACTGTTGCCAACCAGTTATATAATCTGAAACCGGACAGGCAAATTCAGGCGAGATCCATGCCTTGTTTATTTTCAGAAAAGTAAGCCGGGCTACGTTATCGGAGGATAGTCGCATGCGACGGTCTGTTAGTACACCACCTGCGGCACTAAAGACGCGCTCTGATAATACACTGGCAGCAGGGCAAGCCAGCACCTCCAATGCATACTGGCTAAGCTCTGGCCATGTATCCAGCTTAGAGAACCAAAACTTGAATGGGGAAGAGCCGTCTGGGAGTACACTGAGAGGGCAAGACATGTAGTCTGTCACCATCTGACAGAAACATTGCCTCCTGCTGACTGGAGCAGTCTGTGATGGTGTAGACATTTGTGGCGGTGACACAAAACTTCGCCACATTTGGGCCATACTGGTCTTGCCCTGTGCAGAGGCGCTGCTTCTGCTCCCTCTTGGTGCAGAGCTTTCTCCACTGCCTCGACGCACAGAGCTGCTTTGTAAAGCAGTAGCAGCAGCAGTGCTCTCGGCTGTAATGGAGAACATGATGGATTGCACCAGTGTGTCTTGGTACTCCCGCATTTTACGCTCCCAGTTCAACGGTGTGATGAGGCTTTGTAAGTTGTCCCGGTAGCGAGGGTCTAGGAGGGTGTACACCCAATAATCAGACGTGGTGAAAATGTGGGTGATGCGGCAGTCGTTTCTCAGGCACTACAGCATGAAATCAACCTGTTGCTGCAGACTCCCAACTGGCCAAGAAACGCTGTCCCCTGCAAGAGGCGTCATCTCTGCCTGCTCTGCATCACCCCACCCTCGCTCTACATACTGACTAGAGCATTGTGTACCTCCCTCTGGAGCGATGTCTACCTCCTCCATTGACTCCTCATCCTCCTCACAAAGTGTCCCCTGCCTAGGCCTTTGTGAGGAACCACGTTGCGCTGACTGTCCAGAAGGTGATGGAATTTGTGACTCCTCATCCTCCACTTCTTCCAAAACCTCATCCCTTAGTGCTTGCAGTGTTTTTTGAAGCAGGCAGATAAGGGGGACAGTCATGCTGACTAGTGCATCATCTGCACTCGCCATCCGCGTTGAGTCATCTAACGCACGCAAAACGTGGCAGATGTCCTTCATAGAGGCCCACTCAGTGGTGGTGAAGTGTGAAAGGCGCAAATTGAGAGTTGATTGCGCCTGATGCAGCTGGTATTCCATTACTGCTGCCTGCTGCTCACACAACCGCTCCAACATATGTAACGTGGAATTCCACCTGGTGGGTAGGTCACATATGATGCGATGTTCCGGAAGGCGGAATCGGCGTTGCAGAGCTGCAATGCGCGATCTGGCCATGCTGGAACGCCGCAAGTGAGCACACTCTAGGCGGACCTTGTGCAGCAGTGCATCAAGATCCGGATAGTCCCTCAAAAAACTCTGCACGACCAAGTTGAGCACATGTGCCAGACATGGTACAGTATATGAGTGAGGTTGCCTAGGCCCAGAGCTGCCACCAGATTTCGGCCATTGTCACACACTACCAAGTCTGACTGGAGATTCGCTGGCACAAACCACACGTTGCTCTCCTGCTTTATGGCATTCCAGAGCTCCTGCGCTGTGTGGCTTCGATTCCCCATTAAAATTAATTTCAGGATGGCCTGTTGACGTTTTGCCACGGCTGTGCTCATATCGGTCGGAACAGGTAAGCGTTCACGGGTCCATGTGGAGGTAGACCGTGATGGCTCCTGCAGCGATGATTCTGAGGAACTGGAGTAGGAGGAGGAGTCAATGTGTACAGACTGGATTCCTGCAATCCTTGGAGTTGGCAGAACACGTACAGCGCCTGTAAGGTTCTTTGTCTCTGTTGACATGTTCCTTGAAACTCAGTTTTCCGTCGGCCATTTTGCTTTCTGTCTTTCTGCAGCTCTTGCCCTCAGTTAATATGGAGTTTCCAGTTTTCATGTTCCCGCCCTGATTCTTCCCTCTTGCTTCTTAAGCAGCCTCAGCTGAACAATCAGTGCTCCTGAATCAAACCTCAGTCAGTCTGTGACCTGACTCCTGGAAAACCTTGGACTTGTACTCCAGCTATTCCCTACTGAGGAACCTTGGAACACTTTTGGACTCTGGAAACCTGCTGTTTGGTGAATCCATGTTTGCAGAGGAATTACGGTACAGAGAAGAGATCCTGAACCTGCTTTGGAGATTTATTGTAGTGCTTGAAGTTACTCTGGCCTGCTGTGTCTCCTGGCGCTGTTCCTGCAAACTGTGTGAACTTTTCAGCATGCTTGTATGAAGTAATACAAGTCATTTCATTTCAACCTATGTCTCCTGTGTTTTCCTCGCACCCAAGCACAAGACGCTATAGGAACTGTACACTATACATGACAGCGCCACTCGCAAGATCTGTACCCGGCTCCACAACATGGACCAAATGGGCAGTCAGATTGAGAGTATTGCAACTCATCCACGATTCCAAGATAGCCGGGCATAGGGGAATTCTAAAGAAACAAGAATTTCTTTCTCGTTTCTTTTGGTGGCCCACTTACAGGAAAGATGTCTTAAACTATGTCACTTCATGTGAAGTCTGTGCAAGATGCAAAACACCTCGCTCCTCACCAACTGGTCTGTTGCAACCTCTTCCCACCCCGTCCCGCCCGTGGGGATCCATTTCTATGGACTTCATTGTGGAGTTACCAACCTCTCAAGGGAAGAACACCATTCTAGTGGTGGTTGACCGTCTAACAAAGGCAGCTCATTTTATCCCTTGTGTCGGCTTACCCACTGCAAAACAGACATCAGACTTGATGATTAAGAATGTGTTTCGCTTACATGGAGTACCGTATGAGGTCATTTCGGATTGAGGGGTGCAATTCACTTCAAGGTTTTGGCAAAATTTCTGTGCAGCATTGGACATTAAAGTAAACCTTTCTTCTGCTTTTCATCCCCAGACTAATGGACAGACAGAACGAACCAATCAGACCCTGGAGCAGTATCTCCGCTGTTTTATCTGCCACCTACAGGATGATTGGGTGGATCTACTTCCACTGGCTGAGTTCTCTTATAACAACTCTCAGAGCGCCTCCACTAAGCAGTCTCCTTTTTACTCCAATCTAGGTTATCATCCTAACATTCTTCCTCGATTTCCCATAGATACGCCCTTGCCGGCAGTGGCTGAAAGAATCACTTCTTTACAAAAGAATATGGATCTTCTAAAGGAAAATCTAGAATTGGCTCAGGAAAGGTACAAGAAAGCAGCAGATAAATTTCGTAAACCTGCACCAGCTTTCAAGGTAGGAGATTTGGTCTGGCTGTCAACCAGAAATCTTAAATTAAAGATTCCATCGTCTAAATTGGGACATAAGTACATTGGACCTTATAAGATCAATAAGATTATAAGTGCTGTTGCTTGTCGTCTTCAACTGCCCAGAACTATGAGAATCCACCCTGTCTTTCATGTATCCCTACTAAAGGCTGCAACACCCAATACGTTTCCTGGACGTTCTTCTCCTTGCCCTGACCCAGTGCTGGTCGATGGTCAGGAAGAATTTATGGTGGAAAGGATTCTAGATTCCAGGTTGTACAGAAATCAGTTGCAATATTTGATTAAATGGCAGGGCTACCCAGTGGAGGACAACTCATGGGAACCAGTCAATAATGTAAATGCTCCTCGCCTGCTCCGCCAGTTTCATCAGAGGTACCCTGACAAGCCTGGTCTGAGGTCATCTGGAGGTTGTCCCTAAGGGGGGAGTAATGTAAGGTTCTTTGTCTCTGTTGACATGTTCCTTGAAACTCAGTTTTCCGTTGGCCATTTTGCTTTCTGTCTTTCTGCAGCTCTTGCCCTCAGTTAATATGGAGTTTCCAGTTTTCATGTTCCCGCCCTGATTCTTCCCTCTTGCTTCTTAAGCAGCCTCAGCTGAACAATCAGTGCTCCTGAATCAAGCCTCAGTCAGTCTGTGACCTGACTCCTGGAAAACCTTGGACTTGTACTCCAGCTATTCCCTACTGAGGAACCTTGGAACACTTTTGGACTCTGGAAACCTGCTGTTTGGTGAATCCATGTTTGCAGAGGAATTACGGTACAGAGAAGAGATCCTGGAGATTTATTGTAGTGCTTGAAGTTACTCTGGCCTGCTGTGTCTCCTGTCACTGTTCCTGAAAACTGTGTGAACTTTTCAGCATGCTTGTATGAAGTAATACAAGTCATTTCATTTCAACCTATGTCTCCTGTGTTTTCCTCGCACCCAAGCACAAGACGCTATAGGAACTGTACACTATACATGACAGCGCCACTCGCAAGATCTGTACCCGGCTCCACAACATGGACCAAATGGGCAGTGAGGGAAAGGTATCGTCCCTGTCCATAGGTACTGGTCCAGGCATTGGTGGTCAGATGGACCTTGCTACTGATGGCGTTAAGTGCATGTTTAATTTTTCCCTCCACATGCTTTTGCAGGGCAGGGACGGCTTGCCTGCTGAAATAAAAGCGGCTGGGCACGTTGTATTGTGGGACTGCCAATGCCATTAAGTTATGGAATGTGTCAGTCTCCACCATCCTGAATGACAGCATTTCAAGGGACAGGAGTTTTGCAATGCCAGCATTCAGTTTGCCGAGTAGGGCCGCCTTTTCTCCCATGCCTGTGCTACCGATGGCTGGACAGTGGCCTGGTAGTGTGAGGATGACAGGGAACTTGCTGCTGTGGGTGGGATTACACTGGGTCTCTGTACACCAGTGACAGAGGTTCTTCCATGGCGATCCTGTGAGGAAGCCGAAACAGCTGTGTGTGAGCTGGAGGAATAGGCTGCAACACGAGCTGAAGATGTAGGTGGTGCTGTAGGTTGGCCTACGTCTCCAGTGTGTCTTTGTAACTCCACCACGTGCTTGGTCCGCACATGTTTCCACATATTAGTGGTATTGAGGTTGCTGGCACTTTTACCTCTTTTGACTTTTTGATGACACAGCTTGCATTTGACATAGCAAATGTCATCTGCAACTGTGTCAATAAAGGACCACATACTGCAAGTCCTGGGAGCGCCCGTTTTGGCTTTTGGAAGAGAACTGCTCCGAACGGGTGCCAAAGTGGAGGCTGCAGTCAACCGAGTCTGCAGCCTACCTCTCCCTCCTGTTTGGACCGTTGGGGGAATCTCTTCCTCAGAGCTGCTCCCACCAACTTCCTGTTCCTCACGCCATGATGGGACAAGGACCTTATCATCTCCACTACCCTCTTCCAACACCTGCTGCTGTTGGGTCGTCTGGCCAGCACCATGCGCAACAGAAACTGGCACCTGAATCTCATCATCATCAGATGCGTTCTGCGGTGTGCTGACCATCGGCACTGGCTCACCCCCCTCTTCAGATTCAGAGAGACAAAGCAGTTGCGCATCACTGCATACTCCCTCTTCTTCACATTCTAGAATGCTGCTTGGCTGGCCCCCTCTTTCCAAGCCAACAGATTCAGAGAACAGAAGTAGAGACTGTGCTGGCTCATGTACAGAGCTCTCTGACTGCCTGGGCAATTTGGCAGGCGGTGAAGAGACAGATGGTTGCTCAACAGTGCTCTGGTCCTGAGAGGAGGTGGAAGCTATTGAAGTTGATGCGTTGGCTGCCATCCAACCGACAACGGCTTCAATTTGTTCTTCCCGCAGCAGGGGTGTACGCCGAGCTCCTACAAAACTGCGCATAAAGGACCGCTCACGGGGAAAACTGGTGGATGCTGTGTCACTGGGGCCGCAGCAGGCACAGAATCCCCACGTCTTCTCCCTGCTGAAACTCCACGCCCACGATCACGTGCCTTACTCCCTGCCTTCTTCATCTTGGTAGATTGATAAAGATAGGCAGAAAAGTACTAAGGCCTTAGTGTGCTTATTCCTGAACAGCTGCTAACAGGTATAAGAAAGAAATACTAAGTTTATTAAGTGTGGACTACACTTTTATATCAGCTAATGTGGCCTAGCAAGTGTCAAGTGTAGTGTTTGCTGAACTTTATTAACTTTTTCCTGTTTTTCCCCCAAAAAACAAAGGTTGTGATTGAGACAAAAAACGATGTACAATCGATAGTATCACTCACAAAATTTTTGTAGCTATTACAATGCACGAAACTAGAATGCAATAGATAAGGCTACAAAAAATAAGTTAATACTAATCTGTCTCTTCCTGTAGGCCGCAAACCAGCCAAAAGTCACCTTCATGTACTTCTATAGTGTTTGCAACCAATGTATTGGATACGGATGGAAGCGCATCACACTAATAGATTAGAGTTAATTGAAATTGAATGGAGCAGCACCAATTAGCAAAAAATTTAAAGGATGAGGCAGTGACACACGCTTAGCAGACTCCAACCAGCAGTGGTTGAAGAACTAACTTGAGCGTGATCTGCACTCACAAAGAGACTTCCCAGACAGCCGTGAACACTGCACACAACTGTTCACTAGCTCTGAAAGGCTCCTTTATGTACTTCTATAGTGTTTGCAACCAAGGTATTGGATACGGATGGAAGCGCGTCACACTAATAAATTAGAGTTAATTGAAATTGAATGGAGCAGCACAAATTAGCAAAACATTTTAAGGATGAGGCAGTGACACACGCTCAGCAGACTCCAACCAGCAGTGGTTGAAGAACTAACTTGAGCATGATCTGCACTCACAAAGAGACCTCCCAGACAGCCGTGAACACTGCACACAACTGTTCACTAGCTCTGAAAGGCTCCTTTATGTACTTCTATTAGTGTTTGCAACCAATGTATTGGATACGGATGGAAGCGCGTCACACTAATAGATGAGAGTTAATTGAAATTGAATGGAGCAGCACCAATTCCAAAAAAAAATAAAAAATGAGGCAGTGAGTGACACGTGCAGCTGACTACAAACAGCGGTGGATGCAGACCAAACTGCAGCCTCACCTGCACTCACACACACACCTTGTAGAGAGCTGTGAAAACAGCACTGCAAGGCAAAAGGAAGCTTTATACAGCATTTTGTCAAATAGCCTGCCTACAGAACAATTCACAAAATCGCAATCTCTAACTGTCCCTCAGAGTCAGAAGAGCAGCGTTCTGTCCCTAACTGAATTCACAGCAGAGTGAAACCAAAATGGCAGCGGCACCTTTTATAGTGCATTCTGACATCATTTCAGCAGCCAATCACAGCCATGCCATTAGTTAACATGACCGCAGCATTACAGGATGTGCCCACACTTCTTAGGATTCCTCATTGGCTGAATAAAATCACACTGCCTCTCAAAAAATTATGGGAACTTCTGATTCCGGTATACGATATACCAAAAGTATCGGAACTCAGTATCGGAATTCCGATACAGCGAATACTTGCGGTATCGGAATGCTCAACACTACTGATAAGTGCATCCGCCTGTCAACTGAAAGTGCTGACAGGCTGACTTTTATAAAAATGAACAAGGTTTGGATTGGGACAGACTTCTGTACACCACCGAATGATAACAGCAAAACATAACCTCCAATACAGTGTTTTTGTTGGGGAGGTGTATTACCATGCACCTCTTCACACCCACACATGGGTATACGCTTCCTGACTTTGGCTATTTGGTGTGTTATCCTCCTCCTTCTCCTCATCCTCATCATCCACCACCACTAGATCAACATGGTGACAGTGGTCCGTGATGCAACAGCCAACATATTGTGTAAAAGGGTGTTTTTGATGCCCTTTTAATTCAAAATATTTACACATTAGCTTGATGTGTACCCCCAGGGGAAAATGTTTATCAGCCCATACACTTAGTGTCTGTGCATTCCAAGTATAGAAGACCCGCTCCTTTAAACTGGGAAGACCTTTTTCGCAGGCCATCCTTCACGTCTCTTCAGACACCACTACTAGAACATGAGGGTCAAAGTTTTCCGTGATGCAACAGCCACTATATTATTTTGCAAGGGTGTTTATGATGTACGTAACAAAAAATATTTACACAGTAGCTTGATGTGTACCCCCAGGGGAAAATGTTTGTCAGCCCATACACTTAGTGTATGGGCATTCCATGTATAGGAGACCCGCTCCTTTAAACTAGGAAGACCTTTATTGTAGGCCATCCTCCACGTCTCTTCCTACACCACCACTAGATCACCAGGCTGAAAGTGTTCCATGATGAAACAGTCACTATATTGTTTTTCAAGTGTGTTTATGATGTCCATAACAAAAAAACATTTACGCAGTAGGTTGAAACTGGGAAGACCTTTTTCGTAGGCCATCCTTCACGTCTCTTCAGACCCCACCACTAGAACACGAGGGTCAACGTTTTCCATGATGCAACAGCCATTATATTGTTTTGCAGGGGGGTTTATGATGTACGTAACAAAAAATATTTCCACAATAGCTTGATGTTTCTCCCCAGGGGAAAATGTTTGTCAACCCATACACTTAGTGTATGGGCATTCCAAGTATAGGAGACCCACTCCTTTAAACTGGGATGACCTTTTTAGTAGGCCTTCCTCCATGTCTCTTCAGACACCACCACTAGAACACAAGGGTCAACGTGTTCCATGATGCAACAGCCACGTAATTTTTGAAGGGTTTTTAGGATGCCCATAACAAAAATTTTGAGACAGTATGCTAATGTGTACCCCACAGGGGGAATTGTTTTGTCAGCCCATACACTTACTGTATGGGCATTACAAGTATAGGAGACCTGCTCCTTTGTTATGGAAACAGATTTTTAGGAGGACTTCATACATGTCTCTTCCAAGTGTTTTTTTGGTTTGTCCAAATTTGGGGCAGGCCTTGCATTCACTGCATAGGCAAACAGTATGGGAGACCCACTTCCTAATAATGTGGCAATTCTTCACTGCCAGTTCTTCAGCCTCAACACTGCAATGCTAAAATGCCAGGTCTTCAGCTTCAGCACTGCAATTATCCACCGCTGGGTCTATAGCATCAACACAGCACTTGTCCACTGCCAGGTATTCAGCCTCAACACTACAATTGTCCATTGCAGGGTCTTTAGCATCAACACTGTACTCATCCAATGCCGAGTATTCAGCCTCAACACTGCAATTGTCCACTGCTTGGTCCTTAGCCTCAATGCTGCAATTGTCCACCGCTGGGTCTTTAGCCTCAACACTGCAATTGTCCACTGCCTGGTCTTCAGCCTCAACACTACAATTGTCCAATGCAGGGTCTTTAGCGTCAACCCTGCAATTGTCCACTGCTGTGTCTTTATCCTCAACACTGCAATTGTCCACTGCTGGGTCTTTAGCATCAACACTGCAATTGTCCACTGCCAATTATTCAGCCTCAACACTGCAATTGTCCACTGCCGGATCTTCAGCCTCAACACTACAATTGTCCAATGCTGGGTCTTTAGCGTCAACACTGCAATTGTCCACTGCTGGGTCTTTATCCTCAACACTGCAATTGTCGACTGCCGGGTCTTCAGCCTCAACACTACATTTGTCCAATGCAGGGTCTTTAGCGTCAACATTGCTATTGTCCACTGCTGGGTCTTTAGCCTCAACACTGCAATTGTCCACTGCCGGGTCTTCAGCATCAACACTACAATTGTCCACCGCTGGGTCTTTAGTCTCAGCATTGCAATTGTCCACTGCCGGGTCGTCAACCTCAACACTACAATTCTTCACTGCTGGTTCTTCAGCTTCCACACTGAAATTATCTACTGCAGGTTTTCCACAATCAACACTGACATTCTCCACTGCTGGGTCTTCATCCTGAACACTGGCATTCTCCAATGCAGGTTATTCAGGCTCAACAATTCACTGCATAGCCAAATAATAGGGGAGTAACAAATTAAGAGGAACAAAGCTTTCAAGTGGCCATCCAGTACATGGGTTCAAAGGCTTTTTGGGGTGCGTGTAATGTTGGGGCTGGGCGGGACTTGCATTCAATGCATAGGCTAACAGTATGGCAGTACCAAATGAATAATGTGAACTTGGTTTTCCTGTGGCCATCCAGTACCTGGGTTCAAAAGTTTATTGGGGTGCGTTTGAATTTGGTGCAGGGCAGGCCTTGCATTCAATGCGTAAGCTAACAGTATGGCATCACCAAATGAATAATGTGAACTTGGTTTTTCTGTGGCCATCCAGTACCTGGGTTCAAAAGTTTATTGGGGTGCGTTTGAATTTGGTGCAGGGCAGGCCTTGCATTCAATGCGTAAGCTAACAGTATGGCAGTATCAAATAAATAATGTGAACTTGGTTTTCCTGTGGATATCCAGTACCTGTGTTCAAAGGCTTATTGGGGTGCATGTGACTGTGGCAGGGCTGGAGTTGCATTCAATGCATAGGCTAACAGTATGGCAGTACAAAATGAATAATGTAAACTTGGTTTTCCTGTGGCCATCCAGTACCTGGGTTCAAAGACTTATTGGGATGCGTGTGAATTTGGTGCAGGGCAGGCCTTGCATTCAATGCATAGCCTAACAGTATGGCAGTACCAAATTACTAATGTTTACTTGGTTTTCCTGTGGCCATCCAGTACCTGGGTTCAAAGACTTATTAGGGTGCATGCAACTTTGATGCAAGGCAGGCCTTGCATTCAATGCATAGCTAACAGTATGGCAGTACCAAATGAATAATGTGAACTTGGTTTTACTGTGGCCATCCAGTACCTGGGTTCGAAGACTTATTGGGGTGCACGTAACTTTGGTGCAGGTCAGGCCTTGCATTCAATGCATAGGGTAACAGTATGGCAGTACCAAATGAAAAACAATGGTAACTTTTGTTTCATGTGGCCATCCAGTATATGGGTTCAAAGACTTATTGGGGTGCCTGTGAATTTGGTGCATGGCAGGCCTTGCAATCAATGCATAGGCTAACAGTTTGGCAGTACCAAATGAATAATGTGAACTTGGTTTTCCTGTGGCCATCCAGTACCTGGGTTCAAAGGCTTATTGGGGTGCAAGTAACTTTGGTGCAAGGCAGGCCTTGCATTCAATGCATAGGCTAACAGTATGGCAGTACCAAATGAAAAATAGTGGGTACTTTTGTTTCATGTGGCCATCTAGTACCTTGAATAATGTGAACTTGGTTTTCCTGTGGCCATCCAGTACCTGGGTTCAAAGACTTATTGGGGTGCATATAACTTTGATGCAGGGCAGCCCTTGCATTCAATGCATAGGCATACACTATGGGTAACCCACTTTCTTATAATGGGAACATTTTTTCAGGAGACCTTCCTGTATGTCTCATGAAAGGGGTATTGGGGTGCATCCTAATTTTGGAAGCCCAGCCACTCAATGCATAGGCAATAACAGTATAGGAGTCCCACTGTTTAATAATGACCCTTTAAAAATAGTAATGCCGGCTGATGCCCCTATAGAAAGAGGCTTTGTGACTTTAAGAGTCACTCCTTCATAAATGAAGCAAGACAAGTCTGATAATGTGTCACACACCACATGGCCAGCTAACGTTGCTAAATGTTAAAATGACATTTCCCAGGTAATGTATTTGCATTGGTTGAAAGCAATGGTAACGTTGAAAAACGCATCAAAAACGCAATGTGTGAACATTGCCAAAATGGTGGAGGAATATTTTTTGGGGGGTTATTTCTTTTGCCTTCCATACAAATTATTACCCTGGAAAGGATGTTCTTTAACATATTTCCTGGGAAAATCCATTTTGGTTTCATTTTAGTGTGCGCCTTTAAAAGTGGCATCACACTCTGACAATATTGGTCACAGCAGTGACCTAGGAGTCAGAAATGCTTCCAGGGGCATTCGCCATGATGTTCCCATGTCATTTGAGCACTGTTTCCATCATTTTCAGATATTTTTAGACTTTAAAAGGACACCCGGGGATCGCTGCAAAAATGCTCGGCTTTCCCATAGACTTACATTGGGCTCGTTAATCGGGTCGAGTAACCGAGTATTCCAATTTGCTAGACCCGAATAACGAGCACCCGAGCATTTTAGTACTCGCTCATCACTAGTGGAGATCCCAAATTGGGTCTCCATCTGGTGTTTTGCCAGTATTGGAAGGTGTGTCAGAGGCCTATTATACTGATTCTACTCTGTGGAAATTGATGCCACTTTAGTTATGCGTGAAAATTATTTTTTGAAATATGGAGACTCCAAGGTGGGTCTCCATCTGCTGGGTTGATTGTAGTAGAAGGTGTGTCAGAGGCCTATTATATTGTTTATACTCTGGAAATTGATGCCACTTTAGCGGTGTGTGACAATTATTCTTTTAAATGTGGAGACTCCAAGTTGGGTCTCCATCTGATGGGCTGCGTGTGTAAGTAGGGCTCCCAGACAGGCAGGCCTCCACTTACCCAACTACCTGGGTTACTCTCCTTACATTTTTCTAACAATAGTACTGTATGAGACTGATGTTTTTGACACCTGAATTACACTGGAATAACAAAAACTTGAAGGTGTTGCATGAGGTATCAGGGCTCCCAGCTAAAAACGCTTCTTTAACCATCAGGTCCTTATTGAATCTTCAATTCCAAGCTGTAAATGCTGGGCCAGACCCTGATACCTCATGCATGGCTCATGGCTGATGGCTTCTGTGCCATTATAAAAGGTTCTACTGTGGGTCAATTGATCAGTCAACAACCTGTGTCACTTTCCTTAAACTTTTCTACCAATAGAACTGTATGAAACTGATGTTTGTGCCATCTGAGTGTGGCTGGAATAAAAAAAATTGGAGGTGTTGCATGAGGTATCAGGTCTCCCAGCTAAGAAGACTTATGCCACTCCCTTAACCACCAATTCCTCATTGAAACTTCAATTACAAGTTGTAAATACTGAACCAGACTCTGATACCTCATGCATGGTCCATGGCTCACTGCTGCTGTGCCATTTTCAAATTTCTACTGTGGGTCAATGAATGCCACTTTTCATTGTGTCTGCCCCTAATTTTATCTGTTTGGGAAGCTTTTTGTCACCCCTTAAGGTGTTGTGTATACGTTTGGTTTGGCCTCCCATTGAATTTTATGGGGTTTGGGTACGTTCATCTAACTTTTTGGCAAACATGTTCGGCGAATGTCCAAACGCTTGTCGAATCAAACCGAACCTTAAAAGGTTTGCACTTCTCTACATATAAGTAGTACATTGGGAAATCATATGATCCCCAAAGTTTGGCCATCTATTGAATCTAATGGGGGTTTGGGTATGTTCGTCTAACCGTTCAGCATACATTTTCGGAGAACGTCTAAACATTCGGCAAATCGAACCGGACCGAACCTTGAAAGGTTTGCTCATCTCTATTTGTCACAGCCAAACTATTGGCTGAGCTTTAAAGGAGACTGCAGTTTACATTATGTACTGCCATACTGTGGTGTACGTTATCAAATGATTGCAAATTACAGTCCCTTAGGGAACTAACAAATAAATTAAAAGAATAAAAAATGTTAAAAAAGATATGTAAGTTTAAATCACCTACCTTTCTCAGTTTTAAAATAAATAAATAAAATGTAAATAAATATGATTGCTATTGCTGTGTCTGTAACAGCTAGGTCTATCAAAGTATAAAATGACTTAAAACATACACTGAATGCTGAAAACAAAAAAAGAGTAAAAATGTCGGCTTTGCAATTTTTTTTTAAAGTGATTAAAATGTATTATGTAATTCAATGTAGTATTGATAAACTACAGCTCAGCAAGCAAAAAAAACAAGCCCATGCACAGCTCTCGTCAACAGAAAAAATAAAAGTTTCAGAAAATGGTGACAGAGCAAATTTTTTTCTTTTGTAAGTTTCTTAATTTTTTAACAAGCTTCAGAAAATTTAAAAAACTATACAAGTTGCTTGACCATTGCACTATGTAAAACAAAATTTAAAAAACAATGACAAAATTTTTTTCTTTTTGGACACTGGATAGTTATACTGATTAGATAAGGTATCATATTATCATGGTGCAAAATAAAAATGTAAAACTCTAAATCTAAAGTCTGTGGGAGAAGACCAATTACTGTAGAGGACAACCTTAAGAGATGAAATGACATTAGTAATTTATACCAGTAAAAATTAACATTCATCATTTATATCAATTATGTTTTCTCTGGACAGCTCACACATGGTCCATGGCGTTTTCTACTACTTATTGTGGATGTTACTGTTTTTCTCCTTAGTGGGACTATTAACCCCCTGTGAAGACTCACCCTTACTGTAAAGTAACATTTATATTCTTCATTTTGGTTCACCGTTGCATGGTGCTTATCAGTGTTACCAATGACCCTAGCAAGTCTTTCCTAGTTATCTAATTGATTTAATTGATATAAATGATGAATGTTAATTTTTACTGGTATAAATTACTAATGTCGTTCTTTGGAGGTACTGGCTGTATTTCATTTAGAATGTATTTCGCTTTCCTAGCCTTACATTGTATATGGTCCATTTTAGATTTTTCTTGTCTTATTTTTCTTTTTTCCTCTGAGGCTTGATGGAGTAATTCTTGGTATATTTTATTTTATTTGTTTTCTTGTGTTTTTTCAGAATCAGGCATTCCTTGAAAAAGGCTATACAGCCGAAACGTTGGTTATGATTATTTTGTCTGCTATACATTTTTGAGTCATGTATGAACTTGATATTCATAAGCCCACCATTTTTTGTCTATAATAAATTGTGCAAATATATTCAGCGTGCCGGAGTTTTTCTATTATCCAGATCCAAATGTATATTCATGGGAATCCAGGTCATACTCTATGATGTCAAACAGATGAAATAGGCAGAAAGGATTCAGGTGGTCTTAAACAGTATTTACACTGCAAGATTATGCAACATCTGCAGATTCATGTCTCCATTGTTTCTGCTTTGGCCGCTGGGTAGCAGAGCTCCTTTTTTGCTTGTGACTCATCAAGATATGGATGAACTCTATTTACATCAAATGTCTTTGTTCTCGAAATAGTACAACATCGTGATCATGGGAGATCTTAGAATCATAGAATGGTAGAGTTGGAAGGGACCTCCTGGGTCATCTGGTCCAACCCCCTGCTCAAAGCAGGATTCACTAAATCATCCCAGACAGATATCTGTCCAGCCTTTGTTTGAAGACTTCCATTGAAGTAGAACTCACCACCTCTCATGGCAGCCTGTTCAACTCATTGATCACTCTAACTGTCAAAAAGTTTTTCTAATATCTAATCTTTGTCTCCTCCCATTCAGTTTCATCCCATTGCTTCTAGCCTTTCCTTGTGCAATTGAGAATAAAGATGATCCTTCTACAATGTGCCAGCCCTTGAGATATTTGTAGACAGCTATTAAGTCTCCTCTCAGTCTTCTTTTTTGCAAGCTAAACATTCCCAAATGCAGACCGGACACCATTCTGGTTGCTCTTCTCTGAACTTGCTCCAGTTTGTTGATATCTTTTTTAAAATGTGGTGCCCAAAACTGGACACAGTATTCCAGATGAGGTCTGACCAAAGAGGAGTAGAGGGCAATAATGACTTCACGTGATCTAGACTGTATGCTTCTGTTAATACATCCCAGAATTGTATTTGCCTTTTTTGCTGCTGCATCACACTGTTGACTCATGTTCAGTCTGTGATCTATTAGTATACCCAAGTCTTTTTCACATGTGCTGTTGCTTAGTTCTATTCCTCCCATTGAGTATACACTTTTTTCATTTTTATGTCCCAGATGTAGTACTTTGCATTTTTCCCTATTAAAAACCATTCTGTTAGTTGCTGCCCACTGCTCCAGTTTATTTATATCTTTTTGATTCCTCTCTTTTCTCTAGTATTCGCTATCCCTCCTACCTTTGTGTCATCAGCAAATGTAATCAGTTTACCCTCAATTCCTTCATCTAAATCATTGATAAAGATGTTGAACAACACAGGGCCCAAGACAGAGCCCTGTGGTACCCCACTTGATACATTTTTCCAACTGGATGTGCAGCCATTTACTACCACTCTTTGGGTCCTATCACTAAGCCAGTTATGAATCCACCTAACAGTTGCCTTGTACATTCCATACTTAGTCATTTTTTCAATAAGGATTGTGTGAGATACTTTGTCAAATGCTTTGCTGAAGTCAAGATATAATAATATATCTACAGCATTTCCCTGATCCACCCAGTCAGTGATTCTGTCATAGAAGGAAATTAAATTAGTCTGACATGACTTATTAGTTACAAACCCATGCTGACTCTGGTTAAGCACTTCATTCTTTTCCAGGTACTTACATACATGTTGTTTAATAATTTATTCAAAGATCTTTCCTGGTATAGATGTCAGACTCACCGGTCTATATTCCCTGGGTCCACCTTCTTCCCCTTTTTGAAGATAGGAACAACATTTGCTTTTCTCCTGTCTTCTGGGACTTCTCCTGTTCTCCAAGAATTTTCAAAGATTATGGAGAGTGGTTCAAAAATTTCTACTGCTATCTCCTTCAGTACTCTGGGGTGTAATTCATCTGGACCTGGAGACTTGAATTCATTTATGTTAGCTAAGTGATTCCTCACTATTTTTAACTGTTTATAGATATCCTGGATTCTTCTATTCTAAAGGAATAGAAGAATCCAGGATATCTATAAACAGAAAAATAATAGGACAGTGAAGATCAGTTGATGTTACATTTCCTTTCTGAGAGAAAACAGATGCAAAATAGGAATTTAAAAGTTCGGTCTTCTCAACATCCTTTCTTACCATTTTAATTATTGACACTAAAATGATTTTTTGAGAAAAAAATCCTCCAAAAAACATTAGAAAATCACTGAGAAAAGAGGCAGAGATGCTTACCTGTTTATGGCTCAAGACAATTGCACTATCAGGGTGCAGTGGACCCAATTAATTATGGCAACAACACAGGTGCAGCAATACCAATATAACAATCACTCTTAGCCTACCAAGCCTTGGAGGGGGTGATTGTTCAGTATACTAGTGCACACAGAAAAAGTTCCAATCTGTCTGCGGCATAATTCACTCAAGTAATGCAGAGCATCCGGCTTGAAGCCTATTACAAACGCCCATACTTTTAGATCAGGCGGACTGCCCAGTGCCTCCCAGATGCATCCTGTGTAAACAGAGGCCACAGCAACAGAGCCATATGGGCCCACTGCACCCCAAAAAATAGATAAAGTGCACAAAAACATATCAATATATGTAAGGTATTAGTTGATATTATGGCCACAATACGTAAGCTTGCAATCCACTTCACAGATCCTTACTTCTTGCAAGTCCTAATGCTAAAAAATCAAAAAATTCACTGACACTAAAAGGATTTTTTAGAAAATGACTGAGAAAAGAGGCAGAGATGCTTACCTATCTATGGCTCAAGACAATTGCACTATCAGGGTGCAGTGGACCCAACTAGTTGTCTTGAGCCATAGGCAGGTAAGCATCTCTGCCTCTTTTCTCAGAGATTTTAATTATCCATGTATTTGGTGGGAATCTCTCTCAGGCAAAAGTAATGAGTCCGGAAAAATCTTATCTTCTCTTGCTGACAACTTTATCTTTCAAAAGGTAGAAGAGAGATCAAGAGGATCTGCCATCCTGGACCTAATTCTGATCAACAGGGAGGAAATGGTTGATGAAGTAAAGGTGGCTGCGAATTTAGGAGGCAGCAATCATGCAATACTCAAATTTTGGATTAAAAGAGGTGGAAGACCTGCGAGGATGCAGAAGCCACAAAAAAGTTGTCACGGACTGCCACTGACTGTGAAAATGCGAGATTAATGTATGACACTGAAATCGACACCATCACCTAGTCTGCCCAGTCTGCGACTGGGGTGCAAAAGTTAATGGAGATCCAAGACTTGTTCATTTTGATGAAATTTATGCAGTCTACACTTTCAGGGGATATTTGGATATGCTTATCCGTCAGGACACCACCAGCAGCGCTGAAGACACGTTCAAGCTCAGGTCACTTCCATTTTTGAACACAAAAAGATCCAAATCCCCCCAATGGCTTTGATATTGAGCTCCAAATACTCCTGCAATGCCCTTTCTAAAAAATCATCTAAAAATGTGTAAAACTACTCACAGAAATTGCTTATGCCACTTACAATGCTGCTGCTTCTAATGTTTTTGCGATGAAGCATTGACGTACCTGAGCTAGACGTCTAGAACTGCAATACACACTGTGTACCTCACTGCTTTCTTGGGGAAAACCACTCGTAAGCTTGTCTACAAGTGTGTTTCAATACTCCAGCATGCATGTCCCTTTCCATGGGGGGAAGCATCTGGCTAAATTTACTTTTGTACCATGAATCTAAAAGAGTGGCAACTGAGAAGTCCGCATTATGTCTAACCCTAAGAACATGGGCCTCATGTTGAAGATAGTGCATCAAAGAAGGCACTCATGTGTCGGGCACTTCCATGAGGTCCAAGTCCATGGTGTTTTGTTGGCGGGTTAACACTTAAGGTAGCTTCCTCCATCTCCTCCCGCCATCCATGGACAACAGAGAGGGGATTATTATCCTTTTCATCTACTGACTGTTGTGCGTCCATCACTTCTTCTTCCTCGTCCTCCTCCATTTGTTCCTCAGCTCCTGCACCTTCACTATCATTTTGTCTGGTACCATGAGCAGTCCCCTCAATCACTGTAAGTCACCCTTCATTTGCACCTGCCTATGCGACAACAGTCCAAAAATTTGATATATTGCTATCTTTCCTCCTCTGCTTCCACATCTTCCTCTGGGACCATCACCTCATCACGCAGACTAGTCAAAGTGTGCTCCAGCATGTAGATGACCAGAATTGTGATGCTGATGATGAAATCATCAGCACTAAATATCTTAGTAGCTATTTCAAAACTGTGCAGAAGGGTGCAGAGGTCCTTCAACTGTGCCCACTTTGCAAGAGTGATTTGCACCCCATTTAGACTGCATTGGCCCAGGCTATGCAAAAGCTCAAACTGCACCAGGGCTCGTCACTACTGCCAAAGTCGCTGCTACATGTGCAGAGTGGAATTTCACCATGTCAGAACCTCGCAAATCAAGCAATTAACTGGTAGGCCGAAAGACATCTGTACCGATGCAAGTCGATGACCTGCAGGGTGTGCTCGTCAGAAGTGAGAACACAGCATCAGTGCTTTTTGCAGCAGCACATCCAGGCTGTGATAGTGGTGGAGAAATTGCTGTACCATCAAGTTGAGGATATGAGCCATGCAAGGCACGTGTGTGAGTTTACCCCGGCGTAGGTCCACCACCAGATTTTCACTGTTATCGCACACGGCCTTCACTGGCTACAGGTTCAGTGGAGACAGCCATAGCTCTAAGTTGGCCGGGATTACTGCCCACGACTCTTGAGCTTGTGACTGCAACCTCCAAAGCATATTAATTTGAACATTGCCTGATTGCGGTGAGCCATGGTTGCACAGTACAGAGGTGGGGGGATTCTATCTGCACAGGAACGCATGTCTGCTAAAGGTAGAAGTTGAGTGCACAGGTGGAGGCCATAAAGGAAGTGGAGGAGCCAGAACCAGTGGAGGAAATGTTAGATACAGAGGTTTGTCCCACAAGCCTTCGAGATTCAAATACTTGTTGAGCAACCGCTTAATCGGCTCCCCCACAGCCATCAGAGTAACCTAGTGCCCAATCAGTGAAATGTGACACTGCTGCCCATGTTTGCTCATACAGGTGTCAGTGGTGAAATGCACCCTAACAGACATAGATTTTTTCATGGAATGGGTGATGTTCTCTGCGACATGCCTGTGTAGTGCAAGCACAGCATTCTTAGAGTAGTGATGACTAGGGATGAGCTTTCCGATATTGAAATATCGGAAATCGGCCCGATATTTGCTATATCGGAATTCCGATTCCAATATTTTTTTCACATCGGAAATCGGAAATCCCATAATCCTTCAGCCTCTGAGCACTCCGTGGAGCCAATCAGGAGGTGAAGAATTGCTGACAACATTGTGTAACTCCCCTAAGCTTGGTAGGAGGCGTCCAAACTTGCTAGCTAGGGGCTGCGCTGCGATTGGCTGGCTGGATGGTGTGATCAGGCAGTATAAAAGGCTGCGTCTGCCATTTTAGCCTCCCTCTACTGTGAAAGCAGATAGGAATAGGCTGCTGTTGGAGATAGGGAGAGATCTCGGATCTAATAGCGATAAAAAATTGTTTTTCAGAGACTGTAGCAGCCCCTGTGTGTTACAGAAGCAGTCTTTTTCCTCACTGACCCCGCTCAGTTTCATTTTTTGTGCTGTGCAGGCTCTCAGTGAGGTGCTTAGTGAGACAGTGCAGCGCTTATTCACTGCAGCTGCTGCAGCTCCTCTTGATGCAGCACTGTGTGGTGTGTGTCTCACTGCCTTTTCACAGCCTTTTCTTTTCATTTCTTAAATCCCCTTCCCCTATTTTTTCCTAAAAGTGTAGCTTCACCATCCAGTACATTTCACCAGTCTCTCTCAGTGACCCTATAAGTGTTACTTTACCTCACAGCATCTATTGAGGTTAAAGTTAAACACTATATAGGGATTGTACTGTGAGGGCCCAAACAACCTCTGTGGCTGTGCCACAGAGCACCTGGCCCAGTCCCGGAGAATACTTTTGTTTTGGTATCACAGCAGTGTCATTTACTGCAATGTGACATCCGACTGTAACGTGTACACCAACACCACAAACACACGTTAATCTTTGTGTAGGCCACACTAGATTCAAATAAAGTGTAGCAGACACACCATCATACGGTGCCATTAGTGTTTCTTATACCTGTTTGTATTCCTACAGGAATAAGCACACTAATCCCTAATAATTACTTTCTTGCCATTCTGAATCCATCAATAGAGATGAAGGCAGGGAGTAAGGGACATCCCCGTGGCGGCCGCGGAAGAGGTGCATCAGCAGCTAGATATGGTGCACATCCAGAGCAAGCAGCAGGCCCAAATCACTCAGCACCTACTTTCACCCGGCAGCAGTCATTTATGCGCAGCTTGTTAGGAGCACAGGGCATCCACCTCAATGAGCGCAGCATCCTCCCAGGACCTCTCCACCACATCGGATCAGGCCACTGAAGAGCAGCACCCATCTGCTTCTTTACTGCCCACTAAATTTCCCATACATTCAGAGGTCCAAGAGCCAACCTTAATCCTTTTCTCAGAATCTGTTGGCTTGGAATCTGTGTGCCAGCCAGACAGCATTCCTGCAGCTGAAGAAGAGGTAGTGTGCACATAAGCGCAACCACTGTGTGCATCTGAGGAAGAAGTGGAGGGTGGGCCAGTGCCCACAGTGACCAGACCCCAGTCAGCAGATGATGATGAAACTCAGCTGCCAGTTTCTGCTGATGAAAGTGTATTGAATGATGAGGTCCTTGACCCATCATGGCATGCTGAGGGGCAGCAAGCAAGTAGGGATAGCTCAGAGGAAGAGCTTTCAGGTGTGGCACAGCGTGGCCATCCACGTGGGAGAGGAAGAGGGAAAAATTGGTTGTCTGCTCCCTCGACTTCAGCACCCGTTTGGAGTAGGGCTCTTTTAAAGCGCCCAAGAGTTGTGGTGCATGGGCCTTTTTCAACCAAGTTGCAGATGACGTTACAGTAGTCAGATGCAAGCTTTGTCGACAAACTGTGCGGAGAGGGAAGAACGTCAGCAACCTTAATACCACAAATATGTTGATGCATGTCAGGAAGAGGCACCCTGTGGAGTGGCAGCATCACACCCAAGATGATTCGCCACATGCAGCAGGTCCCCCACCTTCCATCTCTTCAGCCACAGCGGCCACCTCTTCCTCCAGCTTGCAAACAGCTGGTCCCGCTTCCTCGCCAGAATGCCAGGGTGTATCTGCAGGCAGTGTTGTACGGCGGCACACTGTCTGTACTTCGTCAGCATCAGCATCCCAATCGCTAGCATCCTCACACTCCCAATCCAGTGTGCAGCCATCTGTCACACAGGTGTGGGAGAAAAGGCGCCCATACTCAGCAAACCACCCACAAGCACAGGGCATGAATTCTCGCATTGCCAAACTGTTTGCAGTGGAAATGCTACCATTCTGGCTGGTGAGCAAGCCAGCCTTTATCGATATGTTGGGGTTTGCAATCCCACAATGCAGCGTTCCCAGTCGCTTCTACTTCAGCAGGCAAGCCGTCCCCGCCCTGCAACAGCATGTGGAGCGTAAAATAAAGCATGCGCTACAAAATACAGTTAGTAGCAAGGTCCACCTGACCACCGACGCGTGGACCAGTCAGCATGGCCGGGGACGCTACTTTCCATCACAGCCCTAGGTAATTACCTAGGAATGGATCAAGCAACCGTCAGGCCGTCCCCGACGCGCGTTTCGGAGCGCAATGCTCCTTCATCAGGGGATGGATCCAGCTCCAGTCTGGCCTTTTGTTTCTCCATGTGCATTTATGGGTTTATCCCACTTGGTATCACTTTCCCTCCCTGCCATTTTATCATGTTTTTATATTGTTTGTTGTTCAATTTTCATAATAAATTTTGATTACTTGAGACTATATGGCTGTTTTCTCTGTGGTGTTTCTGTACTCTGTACAGTCGGTCTCTTACTCTTTGTCCTATATATACATGCTTGACTTTCACATATAGATCTTAAAGTGTTATCATGTATTATGGTTTTCTCTAACATTTTGCAACTCCACGGATTGCAGGCCTCTCCTCCGTACAAATTGACTCCTCCTTATACTCCTCGTCAGACTCGCCTGCACCCAGATGTACCACAACAACCGATTTCAGCACTGTAATCGGCCAAGCATCAACAGGCCGTGTTGAAATTGGTTTATCTGGGTAATGTTATCCACACCGCAACCGAGCTGTGGAACACACTCAAGGAGCAGAGCGACATGTGGCTTGCGCCGCTCAACCTCCAGCCAGGTATGGTGATGTGTGACAACGGCCGAAACCTGGTCGCGGCTCTGGGCCTAGGTGGTCTGACTCACATTCCATGCCTTGCCCATGTCCTAAACTTGGTGGTGCAGAGTTTTCTTAGGAACTATCCTGACCTTGAGGAGGTGCTGCACAAAGTCAGACACGAGTGCTCTCATTTGCGGTGTTCAAGCATGGCTGCATCGCGCCTTTCAGCCATGCAGCGCAGATTGGGCCCGCCCGAGCACCGCATGATTGTTGACCTCCCCACCAGGTGGAATTCGACTTTGCATATGCTGTGGAGGTTGTGTGAGCAGCAAACTGCAATTATGGAGTTGCAGCTGCAGCAGGCGCAAAGTAGGCAACACACATCTCAGCCCTCCCACTTTACAACCACAGAGTGGGCATCCATGAAGGACATATGCACCATTTTGAAGTGCTTCGAGGACTCCACTCTGATGGTGAGCGCGGATGCTGCCCTACTCAGCATGACTTTTCCCCTTATATGCCTTATAGAATCATCACTTAAAGGACTAAGGGATGAGGTTTCTCAGGAGGAGGAGTATGATGAGACACTTGCACCAACCTGGCAATCTTCATCGGCATGGTTGGTACAAAGCTCTGTGGGTGCCTCACAAAGGTCCAGGCAGGACATAGCAAGTAAGGAGGACTATGAGGATGAGCTAGAGGAGGAAAGTACACAGCGCTCTGCTAGTAGTCAAAAGATAGAGCGTGGATGGGGTGATGCAGAGCAGCCAGAGCACATTCCTCCAGCTGGTGACAGCGATGCATGGCCAGTTGGCAGCCTTCAGCACATGAGTGACTTCATGCTGCAGTGTCTGAGAAAAGACGCACGCGTGGCTCGTATTCTCCACACAAATGACTACTGGGTGGCCACCCTCTTAGATCCACATTACCGGGACAGCCTTGAAAGCCTAATTACACCGTTGAACCGGGTGCGTAAAATGCAGGAGTACCAAGACACACTGGTTAAATCACTCATGTACTCTTTTCCACCGCATAGCAGTGATGTGCGTGCACTAGCAGGCACCTCAGTGGGTCCTGGGCCTAGCGGAATCCATTCAGAAGCCGGTAGCAGAAGCAGTACATCTGCTACTGACAGGTTCAGTATACCCAACCTGTTCCAACGGTTTCTGAACCCGCAAACAGTTTGGGCACCAAACAGACAGCAGACAGTGCAACACACTAGGAGGCAACATTACCGTGACATGGTGGCACAATACCTCTTCACCCCTGTCAGTGGGCATCAGGATGGATCTGCCCCCTTCAAGTTTTGGGTCTCCAAGTTGGATACATGGCCCGAGCTTAGCCAGTATGCCTTGGAGGTCCTGGCTTGTCCTGGTGCTAGTGTGATTTCTGAATGCATCTTTAGTGCAGCAGGCAATGTACTAACAGACCAACGTACCAGACTTTCCACTGCAAATGTGGACCGGCTTACATTCCTAAAAATGAACCAGGCCTGGATTTCTGGTGACTTTTGCTGCCCAGGGCCACAGTACACAGGTTACATGCATGGTTGGTAGCAGTATGCATGCTCTGTCATGTGTCTATGTTGCACACAGCATCATCTGTTATGCCCATGCTCTGGCCTCTACTACCAACATCTAGCACCTGGTTCTGTGACTGACTCTTTCACCTCATACTGTTTTCCATTGGCTCTAGTACCGCCAGCTAGTGCCCATTTCTGTGACTGCCACTTTCACAGCATGCCGTGTTTTTGGGCTCTAGTACCGCCAGCTAGTGCCCATTTCCGTGACTGCCACTTTCACAGCATGCCGTGTTTCTGGGCTTTAGTACCGCCAGCTAGTGCCCATTTCCGTGACTGCCACTTTCACAGCATGCTGTGTTTATGGGCAACAGTACCGCCAGCTGTACCTCGTTAGACCAAAGTGGAAAAAAAGGACGACAGATGCCAAACACCTATAGGCAGAAGCACAAGAGGCGGGATCCAGCCATGCCGGCTGTTTCGTGGCAGTGACGTCCGGACACAGGTGCCTCCCCCAAAGGGTAAACCGAGTTCCAGCATCGCCAGCTGGGTTTCGGGAGTGCCCAAGGGCACAGGCACCTCCTGCTCCAAACCGTGTTTCAACAACACTCGCTCTAACCCTAGCCCTTACCCTACTAATCATAAACCCTAACCCTACCCCAACTAATCCTAACCCAAAGAAAAAACACCGCTGTTAAGAAGATGGCAACCAGTTTTCCTGCTACAGTTTTCACTCTGTGCCTTTTTCTAGCGATTTTTTTTGCTCCTCTGCCTCTGCAAACTCCTTCCCCATTATCCTGAGGTGTTTCCCCTCTATTTTATCCATTATATAGACTGTAGTGGTCATTTTGTAATTCAGATTTTTTTCTCCCATTGACTTGCATTGTTATCGGATATCGGAAATTCCGATATCCGATATTTTTCCAATATCGGAAATCGGAATTCCGATACGATATCAGGCAATATCGCTCATCCCTAGTAATGACAACTGGGCCACTAATACTGGGGGATTGCGACGGCAATCAACCTTCTGAAACCATTTGTATCCAGCAGGCAGAAAGGCAGCATTTCCTTGGCCAACAGATTGGAGATGGTGGAGTTTAAGCTCTTAGCTATGGCATGTGTAGAAGGAAACATTCTTTTACGTGACCAGTAGTGATGAGCGAGTACTAAAATGCTCGGGTGCTCATTGTTCGGGTCGAGCAAATTGGAACACTCGGGTACTCGACCCGAGCAATGAGCCCAATGTAAGTCTATGGGAAAACCAAGCATTTTTGCTGCGATTCCCCCGGAGGTCCTTTTAAAGTCTAAAAACATCTGAACATGATTGAAACAGTGCTCAAATGACATGGGAACATCATGGGGAATACCCCTGGAAGCATTTCTGACTCCCAGGTCACAGCTGTGACCAATGTTGTCAGAGTCTTACGCCATTTTTACAGATGCACCAAAAAACATACCAAAACGAAACCAAAATGGATTTTTCTGGGAAATATGTTAAGGAACATCCTTTCTAGGGTAATAACTGTTATATAAGGCAAATTATTTAACTCAAAACAAAAAAGTTCCTCCAGCACTTGGGCTATATTCACACGTAGCGTATTTGATCCGTTTTTCAACTTTACCATTGCTTTCAACCAATACAAATGCATTCTATGGGAAATGTCATTTTAACATTTAACAACCTTAGCTGGCCATGTGGTGTGTGACACATCTTCAGACACATCCTGTTTCATTTATGACGGAAGGACTCTGAGAGTCACAAAGCCTATTTGTAATGTATGTAGTACAGTTCATATAGCGTCTTGTGCTTGGGTGCGATGAAAATACATGAGACACAGGTTTGATATAGAAAGTCTTGTATTACTTCATACAAGTTGGCAAAAATAGTCACACAGTTTGCAGACACAGAAGCAGGAGACACAGCAGGCCAGAGTAATCTAAGCTCAGCAATCACTCTCCACAACAGGTTCAGGATCTTCTTCTCTGTTACCGTAAGTCCATGCAAACGTGGGTCTTTCAAAGAGCAGGGTTCAGAGTCCACAAGTGCTTCAGAGTTCCTCATTAGGAATAGCTGGAGTACAAGGTCCAAGGCTTTAGGAGTCAGGTCACAGGTTCACTGCAGGCTAGATTCTGAAGCAATGATTGCTCAGCTGTGGCTGCTTAAGAAGCAAAAGGAGAGAATCAGGGCGGGAACATGCAAGCTGGAAACTCCATTTTGACTGAGGGCAAGATAGCTGCAGCAAGACAGAAAGTAAAATGGCTGACGAACAAACTGAGTTTCAGGAACATGTACACAGAACCTTACATTACTCCCCCCTTAGGGACAACCTCCGGATGACCTCAGGCCAGGCTTGTGTGGGTACCTCTGATGAAACTGACGGAGCAAGCGAGGAGCATTAACATTATTGACTGGTTCCCATGAGTTGTCCTCCACTGGGTAGCCCTGCCATTTAATCAGATATTGTAACTGATTTCTATACAACCTGGAATCTAAAATCCTTTCCACCACAAATTCTTCCTGACCATCGACTAGCACTGGGTCAGGGCAAGGAGAAGAACGTCCAGGAAACGTATTGGGTGTCGCAGCCTTTAGTAGGGATACATGAAAGAGAGGGTGAATTCTCATAGTTCTGGGCAGTTGAAGACGACAAGCAACGGCACTTATAATTTTACTGATTTTATAGGGTCCAATGTACTTATGTCCCAACTTAGACGATGGAATCCTTAACTTAAGATTTCTGGTTGACAGCCAGACCAAGTCTCCTACCTTGAAAGCTGGTGCAGGTTTACGAAATTTATCTGCTGCTTTCTTGTACCTTTCCTGAGCCGATTCCAGATTCTCCTTTAGAAGATCCATATTCTTCTGTAAAGACGTGATTCTTTCAGCCACTGCTGGTAAAGGCGTTTCTATGGGAAATCGTGGTAGAATGTTAGGATGATAACCTAGATTAGAGTAAAAAGGAGACTGCTTAGTGGAGGCACTCTGAGAGTTGTTATACGAGAACTCAGCTAATGGAAGTAGATCCACCCAATCATCCTGTAGGTGGCAGATAAAGCAGCGGAGATACTGCTCCAGGGTTTGATTGGTTCGTTCGGTCTGTCCATTAGTCTGGGGATGAAAAGCAGAAGAAAGGTTTACTTTAATGTCCAATGCTGCACAGAAATTTTGCCAAAACCTAGAAGTGAATTGCACCCCTCGATCCGAAATAACCTCATCCGGTACTCCATGTAAGCGAAACACATCTTTAATCATCAAATCTGATGTCTGTTTTGCAGTGGGTAAGCCGACACAAGGGATAAAATGAGCTGCCTTTGTTAGACGGTCAACCACCACTAGAATGGTGTTCTTCCCTTGAGAGGTTGGTAACTCCACAATGAAGTCCATAGAAATGGATCCCCACGGGCGGGACGGGGTGGAAGAGGCTGTAACAGACCAGTTGGTGAGGAGCGAGGTGTTTTGCATCTTGCACAGACTTCACATGAAGTGACATAGTTTAAAACATCCTTCCTGCAAGTGGGCCACCAAAAGAAACGAGAGAGAAATTCCTGTGTCTTTAGAATTCCTCTATGCCCAGCTATCTTGGAATCGTGAATGAGTTGCAATACTCTCAATCTGACTGTTTCAGGAATATACAGGCGTTGTCCCTGAATCCACACACCATTCTTAAAGACAAGACTTACGTCCCTTGGGGGTTGTGCCAAAAAGGAATCCGCATGGTATGCTTCCTTGATGTCCTTAAGTAGGTCTTGATTATGAATTACTCCTAGGAATCTAGAGTCAGGAAGAATAGTCTTAGGAGGAGTAATTGGACGTGTCTCTGCTGAGTAAATCCTAGAGAGTGCATCAGCCTTTCCATTGCGCGATCCTGGTCTATAAGAAATGATAAAATTAAATTGGTTTAAGAAAAGATTCCAGCGAGCCTGGCGAGGAGTCAGGCACTTAGCCGACCTGATAAACTCAAGGTTACGATGGTCTGTCAGGACGACTATTTGCTGTGCAGCTCCCTGAAGAAGGTGTCTCCATTCTTTGAAGGCGGCAATAATGGCCAACAACTCTCTATTGCCCACATCGTAGTTCCTCTCAGCCGAAGACAACTGCTGGGAAAAGAAGGCACAGGGATGCAAGACATTCTTCTCACCTGTTCTCTGAGAGAGTATAGCTCCAACGGCACAGTCTGAAGCATCCACCTCTATTATGAAGGCAAGCTCGGGGTTGGGATGTACTAAGATAGGTGCGGTGGTAAATTTATCTTTTAGACGGGAAAATGCTTCCTGGGCTTGGGGAGTCCAGGAGAACCTAGACTCTTTCCGGGTAAGTTGGGTGATAGGTGACACTACCTCAGAGAAATTTCTAATGAAACGTCTATAGAAGTTGGCAAACCCGATGAAGCGCTGTACCTCCTTCACATTTCTAGGACTTGGCCAATCCTTGATGGCTTGGGTTTTGCTTCCATCCATACTAATTCCTTGTGTAGACAGTACATACCCCAGAAATTGAATTTCGGTCCTATGGAATTCACACTTTTCAAGTTTGATGTAAAGATGATTTTGTCTTAGACGTTCCAAGACCATTCTCACATGTCCATGATGTTCCTCTGTGGAGTTAGAAAAAATTAGAATATCATCCAAATAAATTACCACGAATGTATCTAGGAGATCCCTGAAGATGTCATTCACCAAGTGTTGGAAAGTGGCTGGGGCGGTACGCAGACCAAAAGGCATAACTAGATATTCAAAGTGTCCATAGCGTGACCTGAATGCAGTCTTCCATTCATCCCCAGGTCTAATACGGACTAAGTTATAGGCCCCACGAAGATCTAGTTTAGAGAAAATTTTGGCATGTCGCACTCTCTCCAATAACTCAGGGATTAAAGGCAATGGATAACGGTTTCTAATAGTAACCTTATTGAGTTCCCTATAGTCTACGCATGGTCTCAGAGATCCATCTTTCTTCTTTACAAAGAAGATGGGTGCACCTGCAGGAGATGAAGAGGGGCGTATGAAGCCCTTGGCTAGATTTTCGTCTATGTAATCCTTTAAAGCCTTTAGCTCGGGCCCCGCCAAGGGGTAGATCTTACCAAAAGGTATCTCTGCTCCAGGCAATAATTCAATTGGACAATCATATGGACGGTGAGGAGGAAGCTGGTCAGCGTTCTTCTTGTCACATAAATCCACATAGTCCTGGTATACAGCTGGTAGTTCAGGGACTGACATGATTCCTTTAGGAACAGAGCAAGCTGAAACTTTTGGACTCATCTGTTTCTCTGGAAAGTGTAATTCCTTGGTCTCCCAGTTAATGGTAGGATTCTGAGCCTGCAGCCATGGTAGCCCTAGAATAATGGGAAAGTGGGGAGAAGAGATAAGCATAAAGGACAGTTTCTCTTGATGATCTTTACCCATAAGAACCCTCAAAGGCTCTGTTTCCTGATCCACTGGTCCAGAGGTCAGCAGGGAGCCATCCACAGTTTCCATCTGTACTGGAGTAGCCTTCTTCACTGAACGTATCCCTTGTTTCAGAGCAAAGGAGACATCCATAAAATTTCCACTTGCCCCTGAGTCGATCATAGCAGAGCTAGACACCCAAGCTGAGTCAACCCAGAGTTTGATGGAAAGAAAGCAATGAGAATTGTTTTTCTTACAACTCAGCTGGGACACCGCTGAGGAAACTTGAAAAATGGCAGCGTTTACACAGTCAACGTCCTCAGAGGTAACGGAGTTTAAGTCCGAGAAATCAAGATCTGTTGCTGCAGATCTCTCTGGAGCCTGAGGCTCGGACCTGACAGATCCCCTCTCGCAACACTCACAATGAATGAGTGCTGCAGTAGTCTTACGAGAACGGCTGGGGCAGTTTATAATGAAGTGCCCTGACTTACCACAATAGAAACATAGATTCTCCTTAAAACGATGTTCCTTGCGTGCATCACTAACCCGTCGTTGTAAAGAGTCTACCTGCATGGTTCAGGTTCCCGTGTAATCCTACTCAAAGGTTCCTTAGCTGGAGAGGAAGGTAGGAAAAGGTTAGTACGATTGCTTTCGAACCATCTCTCTTGCCTGCGTTCAGTCAGACGAGTATCAATACGGATGCAGTAGTTAATAAAGTCACCTAACGCAGTGGGAGGGTCGGCACGAGCAAGTTCATCCTTAATCAGTGGAGATAACCCCTTTCGAAAAATAGATTTTTTGGCGGAACTGTCCCAGGTGGTATCAAGGGCCCATCTCCTGAAATCCAAGGCATATTCAGCTACCGAGTGCTTACCTTGGCGCAAAGCTAACATGGCTGCTTCAGCTGTTGCACCTCGATTGGGGTCATCAAACACCTGCCCCATGGCTGAAATAAAATCATCAAGGTGATTCAAACAATCATCCTCAGTCTCAATCAGAGGGTTTGCCCACATCAAAGCCTTGTTGGTAAGCAACATAATTATAGTAAGCACCTTAGATCGTTCAGTGGGAAATTGTGAAGCATGTGCAGAAAAAAAAAGATTGCATTGATTAATAAATCCCCTGAATTTCTCACGTTCACCGCCAAAACGAAAAGGGGGCAACTTGGGAATCCCAGCACTCGGGGCTACGGCAGGAGCCTGGACTCGCCCCTCTAGAACCTCAATCCTGGCTCGCAAATCCTGGGTAGTCTGTCCAACCACTTGCAAATTGTGATTATTGAGGTCCTGTAGATTTGTAAAACGGGTCTTTATATTCTGCAAATCTGCAAGGATATTATCAGTCACTCCGCAAAGTTCCTTTATGCGGGCCTCCATTTTCCAGATCTTTTAAGACAGGATTACTGGAAGAAGAGGAGAGAAAAAAAACAATAGTGTTCACCTGTGGTAACACTGCAGAGAGAAAAAAAAATTAAGGGAACTGCTCACCTGGAATGGTTGTGAGAAGTCACAACCACTATCATCACAGAAAGTTTCAACCAGACATCTGATATCCACAGTTACAGCAGACAAAAAAGAGAAAAGAAAGGAAAAAAAAAAACAATAGTGTTTACCTGTGGTAACACTGCAGAAAAAAAAACTTAAGGGAATTGCTCACCTGGAATGGTTGTGAGAAGTCACAACCACTATCATCACAGAAAGTTCACCCGGACATCTGATATCCAAAGTTACAGCAGACACAAAAGAGGAAAGAAAAAAAAAAAACAATAGTGTTTACCTGTGGTAACACTGCAAAAAGAAAAAACTTAAGGGAATTGCTCACCTGGAATGGTTGTGAGAAGTCACAACCACTGTCATCACAGAAAGTACAACCGGACGTCTGATATCCACAGTACAGCAGACACAGCCTTCCAGACCCAGCAGACACTAAAGTTTTGGCTTCAGAATCTTGTAATGTATGTAGTACAGTTCATATAGCGTCTTGTGCTTGGGTGCGATGAAAATACATGAGACACAGGTTTGATATAGAAAGTCTTGTATTACTTCATACAAGTTGGCAAAAATAGTCACACAGTTTGCAGACACAGAAGCAGGAGACACAGCAGGCCAGAGTAATCTAAGCTCAGCAATACTCTCCACAACAGGCTCAGGATCTTCTTCTCTGTTACCGTAAGTCCATGCAAACGTGGGTCTTTCAAAGAGCAGGGTTCAGAGTCCACAAGTGCTTCAGAGTTCCTCAGTAGGAATAGCTGGAGTACAAGGTCCAAGGCTTTAGGAGTCAGGTCACAGGTTCACTGCAGGCTAGATTCTGAAACACTGATTGCTCAGCTGTGGCTGCTTAAGAAGCAAAAGGAGAGAATCAGGGCGGGAACATGCAAGCTGGAAACTCCATTTTGACTGAGGGCAAGATAGCTGCAGCAAGACAGAAAGTAAAATGGCTGACGAACAAACTGAGTTTCAGGAACATGTACACAGAACCTTACATTACTCCCCCCTTAGGGACAACCTCCGGATGACCTCAGGCCAGGCTTGTGTGGGTACCTCTGATGAAACTGACGGAGCAAGCGAGGAGCATTAACGTTATTGACTGGTTCCCATGAGTTGTCCTCCACTGGGTAGCCCTGCCATTTAGTCAGATATTGTAACTGATTTCTATACAACCTGGAATCTAAAATCCTTTCCACCACAAATTCTTCCTGACCATCGACTAGCACTGGGTCAGGGCAAGGAGAAGAACGTCCAGGAAACGTATTGGGTGTCGCAGCCTTTAGTAGGGATACATGAAAGACAGGGTGAATTCTCATAGTTCTGGGCAGTTGAAGACGACAAGCAACGGCACTTATAATTTTACTGATTTTATAGGGTCCAATGTACTTATGTCCCAACTTAGACGATGGAATCCTTAACTTAAGATTTCTGGTTGACAGCCAGACCAAGTCTCCTACCTTGAAAGCTGGTGCAGGTTTACGAAATTTATCTGCTGCTTTCTTGTACCTTTCCTGAGCCGATTCCAGATTCTCCTTTAGAAGATCCATATTCTTCTGTAAAGACGTGATTCTTTCAGCCACTGCTGGTAAAGGCGTTTCTATGGGAAATCGTGGTAGAATGTTAGGATGATAACCTAGATTAGAGTAAAAAGGAGACTGCTTAGTGGAGGCACTCTGAGAGTTGTTATACGAGAACTCAGCTAATGGAAGTAGATCCACCCAATCATCCTGTAGGTGGCAGATAAAGCAGCGGAGATACTGCTCCAGGGTTTGATTGGTTCGTTCGGTCTGTCCATTAGTCTGGGGATGAAAAGCAGAAGAAAGGTTTACTTTAATGTCCAATGCTGCACAGAAATTTTGCCAAAACCTAGAAGTGAATTGCACCCCTCGATCCGAAATAACCTCATCCGGTACTCCATGTAAGCGAAACACATCTTTAATCATCAAATCTGATGTCTGTTTTGCAGTGGGTAAGCCGACACAAGGGATAAAATGAGCTGCCTTTGTTAGACGGTCAACCACCACTAGAATGGTGTTCTTCCCTAGAGAGGTTGGTAACTCCACAATGAAGTCCATAGAAATGGATCCCCACGGGCGGGACGGGGTGGGAAGAGGCTGTAACAGACCAGTTGGTGAGGAGCGAGGTGTTTTGCATCTTGCACAGACTTCACATGAAGTGACATAGTTTAAAACATCCTTCCTGCAAGTGGGCCACCAAAAGAAATGAGAGAGAAATTCCTGTGTCTTTAGAATTCCTCTATGCCCAGCTATCTTGGAATCGTGAATGAGTTGCAATACTCTCAATCTGACTGTTTCAGGAATATACCGGCGTTGTCCCTGAATCCACACACCATTCTTAAAGACAAGACTTACGTCCCTTGGGGGTTGTGCCAAAAAGGAATCTGCATGGTATGCTTCCTTGATGTCCTTAAGTAGGTCTTGATTATGAATTACTCCTAGGAATCTAGAGTCAGGAAGAATAGTCTTAGGAGGAGTAATTGGACGTGTCTCTGCTGAGTAAATCCTAGAGAGTGCATCAGCCTTTCCATTGCGCGATCCTGGTCTATAAGAAATGATAAAATTAAATTGGTTTAAGAAAAGATTCCAGCGAGCCTGGCGAGGAGTCAGGCACTTAGCCGACCTGATAAACTCAAGGTTACGATGGTCTGTCAGGACGACTATTTGCTGTGCAGCTCCCTGAAGAAGGTGTCTCCATTCTTTGAAGGCGGCAATAATGGCCAACAACTCTCTATTGCCCACATCATAGTTCCTCTCAGCCGAAGACAACTGCTGGAAAAGAAGGCACAGGGATGCAAGACATTCTTCTCACCTGTTCTCTGAGAGAGTATAGCTCCAACGGCACAGTCTGAAGCATCCACCTCTATTATGAAGGCAAGCTCGGGGTTGGGATGTACTAAGATAGGTGCGGTGGTAAATTTATCTTTTAGACTGGGAAAATGCTTCCTGGGCTTGGGGAGTCCAGGAAAACCTAGACTCTTTCCGGGTAAGTTGAGTGATAGGTGACACTACCTCAGAGAAATTTCTAATGAAACGTCTATAGAAGTTGGCAAACCCGATGAAGCGCTGTACCTCCTTCACATTTCTAGGACTTGGCCAATCCTTGATGGCTTGGGTTTTGCTTCCATCCATACTAATTCCTTGTGTAGACAGTACATACCCCAGAAATTGAATTTCGGTCCTATGGAATTCACACTTTTCAAGTTTGATGTAAAGATGATTTTGTCTTAGACGTTCCAAGACCATTCTCACATGTCCATGATGTTCCTCTGTGGAGTTAGAAAAATTTAGAATATCATCCAAATAAATTACCACGAATGTATCTAGGAGATCCCTGAAGATGTCATTCACCAAGTGTTGGAAAGTGGCTGGGGCGGTACTCAGACCAAAAGGCATAACTAGATATTCAAAGTGTCCATAGCGTGACCTGAATGCAGTCTTCCATTCATCCCCAGGTCTAATACGGACTAAGTTATAGGCCCCACGAAGATCTAGTTTAGAGAAAATTTTGGCATGTCGCACTCTCTCCAATAACTCAGGGATTAAAGGCAATGGATAACGGTTTCTAATAGTAACCTTATTGAGTTCCCTATAGTCTACGCATGGTCTCAGAGATCCATCTTTCTTCTTTACAAAGAAGATGGGTGCACCTGCAGGAGATGAAGAGGGGCGTATGAAGCCCTTGGCTAGATTTTCGTCTATGTAATCCTTTAAAGCCTTTAGCTCGGGCCCCGCCAAGGGGTAGATCTTACCAAAAGGTATCTCTGCTCCAGGCAATAATTCAATTGGACAATCATATGGACGGTGAGGAGGAAGCTAGTCAGCGTTCTTCTTGTCACATAAATCCACATAGTCCTGGTATACAGCTGGTAGTTCAGGGACTGACATGGTTCCTTTAGGAACAGAGCAAGCTGAAACTTTTGGACTCATCTGTTTCTCTGGAAAGTGTAATTCCTGGTCTCCCAGTTAATGGTAGGATTCTGAGCCTGCAGCCATGGTAGCCCTAGAATAATGGGAAAGTGGGGAGAAGAGATAAGCATAAAGGACAGTTTCTCTTGATGATCTTTACCCATAAGAACCCTCAAAGGCTCTGTTTCCTGATCCACTGGTCCAGAGGTCAGCAGGGAGCCATCCACAGTTTCCATCTGTACTGGAGTAGCCTTCTTCACTGAACGTATCCCTTGTTTCAGAGCAAAGGAGACATCCATAAAATTTCCACTTGCCCCTGAGTCGATCATAGCAGAGCTAGACACCCAAGCTGAGTCAACCCAGAGTTTGATGGAAAGAAAGCAATGAGAATTGTTTTTCTTACAACTCAGCTGGGACACCGCTGAGGAAACTTGAAAAATGGCAGCGTTTACACAGTCAACGTCCTCAGAGGTAACGGAGTTTAAGTCCGAGAAATCAAGATCTGTTGCTGCAGATCTCTCTGGAGCCTGAGGCTCGGACCTGACAGATCCCCTCTCGCAACACTCACAATGAATGAGTGCTGCAGTAGTCTTACGAGAACGGCTGGGGCAGTTTATAATGAAGTGCCCTGACTTACCACAATAGAAACATAGATTCTCCTTAAAACGATGTTCCTTGCGTGCATCACTAACCCGTCGTTGTAAAGAGTCTACCTGCATGGGTTCAGGTTCAGGTTCCCGTGTAATCCTACTCAAAGGTTCCTTAGCTGGAGAGGAAGGTAGGAAAAGGTTAGTGCGATTGCTTTCGAACCATCTCTCTTGCCTGCGTTCAGTCAGACGAGTATCAATACGGATGCAGTAGTTAATAAAGTCACCTAACGCAGTGGGAGGGTCGGCACGAGCAAGTTCATCCTTAATCAGTGGAGATAACCCCTTTCGAAAAATAGATTTTTGGCGGAACTGTCCCAGGTGGTATCAAGGGCCCATCTCCTGAAATCCAAGGCATATTCAGCTACCGAGTGCTTACCTTGGCGCAAAGCTAACATGGCTGCTTCAGCTGTTGCACCTCGATTGGGGTCATCAAACACCTGTCCCATGGCTGAAAAAAAAGCATCAAGGTGATTCAAACAATCATCCTCAGTCTCAATCAGAGGGTTTGCCCACATCAAAGCCTTGTTGGTAAGCAACATAATTATAGTAAGCACCTTAGATCGTTCAGTGGGAAATTGTGAAGCATGTGCAGATAAAAAAAGATTGCATTGATTAATAAATCCCCTGAATTTTTCACGTTCACCGCCAAAACAAAAAGGGGGCAACTTGGGAATCCCAGCACTCGGGGCTACGGCAGGAGCCTGGACTCGCTCTTCTAGAACCTCAATCCTGGCTCGCAAATCCTGGGCAGTCTGTCCAAACACTTGCAAATTGTGATTAGTGAGGTCCTGTAGGCTTGAAAAACGGGTCTTTATATTCTGCAAATCTGCAAGGATATTATCAGTCACTCCGCAAAGTTCCTTTATGCGGGCCTCCATTTTCCAGATCTTTTAAGACAGGAGTACTGGAAGAAGAGGAGAGGAGAAAAAAAAAACAATAGTGTTTACCTGTGGTAACACTGCAGAGAGAAAAAAAAATTAAGGGAACTGCTCACCTGGAATGGTTGTGAGAAGTCACAACCACTATCATCACAGAAAGTTCACCCGGACATTTGATATCCACAGTTACAGCAGACAAAAAAGAGAAAAGAAAAAAAAAAAAAACAATAGTGTTTACCTGTGGTAACACTGCAGAAAAAAAAAACACTTAAGGGAATTGCTCACCTGGAATGGTTGTGAGAAGTCACAACCACTGTCATCACAGAAAGTACAACCGGACATCCGATATCCACAGTTACAGCAGACACAGCCTTTCCAGACCCAGCAGACACTAACGTTTTGGCTTCAGAATCTTGTAATGTATGTAGTACAGTTCATATAGCGTCTTGTGCTTGGGTGCGATGAAAATACATGAGACACAGGTTTGATATAGAAAGTCTTGTATTACTTCATACAAGTTGGCAAAAATAGTCACACAGTTTGCAGACACAGAAGCAGGAGACACAGCAGGCCAGAGTAATCTAAGCTCAGCAATCACTCTCCACAACAGGTTCAGGATCTTCTTCTCTGTTACCGTAAGTCCATGCAAACGTGGGTCTTTCAAAGAGCAGGGTTCAGAGTCCACAAGTGCTTCAGAGTTCCTCAGTAGGAATAGCTGGAGTACAAGGTCCAAGGCTTTAGGAGTCAGGTCACAGGTTCACTGCAGGCTAGATTCTGAACCACTGATTGCTCAGCTGTGGCTGCTTAAGAAGCAAAAGGAGAGAATCAGGGCGGGAACATGCAAGCTGGAAACTCCATTTTGACTGAGGGCAAGATAGCTGCAGCAAGACAGAAAGTAAAATGGCTGACGAACAAACTGAGTTTCAGGAACATGTACACAGAACCTTACACTATTTTTTATAAGGGCATCAGGCAGCTTTAATCTTCTTAAAGGGCCATCTGCTGGTTATGGTTTGTTGTTCCCATTAATAAACAGTGGGTCTCCTATATTGTTATTGCTTATGCAGTGAGTGACTGGGCTGCCAAAAAGTTGGACGCACCCCATACCACTTTGATGAGATGTACAGGAGGGCCTCATAAAAAAGTGTTCCAATTATAAGAAATTCGGTCTCCCACAGTGTTAGCTTATGCATTGAATGCAAGGTCTACCCTGCAGCAAAGTAACACGCTCCACAATAACACTTGGAACAGACATCCTGATTGGCCACATGAAACCAAAGTTCCCATTTTTTCCATTTGGTACTGCCATACTGTTAGCCTAGGCATTTAATGCACCAAAGTTACACGCACCCCAATAAGACCACATACTGGATGGCCACATGAAAACCAAGTTCATATTATTCATTTGTAACTTCCATACTGTTTGCCTATGTATTTAATGCAAGGCCTGCCCTGCAACAAAGTAACACACATCACAATAAGCTTTTGAACCCACGTACTGGATGGCCACCTAAAAGCATTGTTCCTATTAATTTGGTACTCCCATATTGTTTGGCTACGCAGTGAATTGTTGACCCTGAAGAACCTGCATTGGAGAAAGTCAGTGTTGAGGCTGAAGACCTGGAACGTGGACAATTGCAGTGTTGATGCTAAAGAGCCAGCAGTGGACAATTGCAGTGTTGCGGCTGAAGACCCGGCAGTGGACAATTGCAGTGTTGAGGCTAAAGACCCAGCGGTGGACAATTGCAGTGTTGATGCTAAAGACTGCAGTGGACAATTGCAGTGTTGACACTAAAGACCCTGCAGTGGACAATTGCAGTGTTGATGTTAAAGACCCTGCAGTGGAGCATTTCAGTGTTGAGCCTGAAAAACCATCAGTGGATAATTGCACTGTTGAGGCTTAAGAACCTGCATTGGTGAACTGCTGTAGTGAGGCAGAAGACCCTGCATTTTATCATTGCAGTGTTGAAGCTGAAGAACTGGCATTGAAGAATTGAATTGTTGAAGATGAACAACCAACAAAGTTCACATTATTAGGAAGTGGGTCTCCCATACTGTTTGCCTGTGCATTGAATGCAAGGCCCGCCCTACACCAAATTCTAATGCACCCCAAAAAGCCTTTGAACCGACGTATTGGATGGACACAGGAAAACCAAGTTCACATAATTCTTTTGGTACCTCCATACTATTTGCCTATGCATTGAATGCAAGGCCTGCCCTGCACAAAATGCAAATGCACCCCAAAAAGCTTTTGAACTCAGGTACTGGATGGACACAGAAAAACCAAGTTCACATTATTATTTTGGTACTGCCAGACTGTTATCCTATGCATTGAATGCAAGGCCCGCCTTGCACCAAATTCTAACACACCCCAAAAAGCCTTTGAACAGACATACTGGATGGACAGAGGAAAACCAAGTTCAAATTATTCTTTTGACACTGCCAGACTGTTATCCTATGCATTGAACGCAAGGCCTGCCCTGCACCAAATGAAAACTCACCCCAATAAGCCTTTGAACCAACGTACTGGATGACACACAGGAAAACCAAGTTCACATTGTTCTTTTGACACTGCCAGACTGTTATCCTATGCATTGAATGCAAGGCCCACACTGCACAAAATTCTAACGCACCCCAAAAAGCCTTTGAACCGACGTATTGGATGGACACAGGAAAACCAAGTTCACATTAATCTTTTGGTACTGCCATAGTTTTATCCTAAGCATTGAATACAAGGCCCACCTTGCGCCAAATTTTAACACACCCCAAAAAACCTTTGAACAGACGTACTGGATGAACACAGGAAAACCAAGTTCAAATTATTCTTTTGACACTGCCAGACTGTTATCCTATGCATTGAATGCAAGGCCTGCCCTGCACCAAATTCTAATGCACTGCAAAAACTCTTTGAACCGACAATCCTGCTGGACATAGGAAAACCAAGTTCATATTATTATTTTGGCACTGTTAGCCTATGCACTGAATGCAGTGATTGCCCTGCACCAAATTCAAATGCACCTCAATAAGCCTTTGAACCAATGTACTGGATGACCACAGAAAAACCAAGTTCACATTATTCTTTTGACACTGCCATAATATTATACTATGCATTGAATTCCAGGCCCGACCAGCCACAAAGTCACATGCACCCCAATAAGCCTTTGAACCCAATGTCACGCTGTCACTGTATACAGGAGGTCCGGGGTCTATGCTGACCCTAAGCTGGGGCCCTGACTAATCCCTCTACCTGGAGGTACTGTTGATGGTACAGAGGTCCAGGCCGCCAGCGTAACCCTATCTCCTGTGAATCCCTGACCCTCTGTAATCCAGTCCTGAGAAGGACCCTGATCACCACCACAGGGAACGGGAAGTTAAATGCCTACACACAGTATAAGACGAACGAGACAGTACAAGGGGTAAAATAAAAGACCACCTTGCATACAAAACTCACTATACAACTACAGAGGGAACACCAACGGGTAAGGAGATAAATAATAAAGCGAGGAGGGGAGAAAACCACACCAGGTATTCTTCACTTCAGACTTCACAATACCACGATCCGCTCTGCTGGTCTGCATGAATGCTTTCACCGACACTTCCCTAGCAGACTGGCAGGTATTTGAAGGAATCTCATTAGTGAAGCATTAACTGCAGCTGGGCAAGGCTGGGCCTCGTCTAGCACAGAGAGGGAGAATTAACTCCCTCACTGCCGACAAACACCAAGCACCAAAAACTCAGCTGTGAGAAGTCAGGTTGTGTAATCACGACGATCTTCGTGGCAACACACCCGTGACAGTACCCCCCCTTCTACGAGGGGCCTCCGGACCCTCAGGGCCAGGTTTATCTGGGTGATTTGTGTGGAAGGCCCGAATTAATCGGTCTGCGTTAATATCCGACGCAGGAACCCACGTCCTCTCCTCAGGACCATACCCCTTCCAATGAACCAGGTACTGAAGGGACCGGCGATTCAGACGTGAATCGATGATTTTCGACACCTGAAACTCCAAGTTACCATTGACCACCACAGGAGGAGGAGGTAAAGGTGATGGTATCACCGGCGCCACATACCTCTTAAGCAACGATCTGTGGAACACATTGTGAATTTTAAACGTAGAGGGGAGGTCAAGACGGAATGCCACCGGATTAATTATAGAACTGATCCTGTATGGCCCGATGAACCTGGGACCCAGTTTCCAGGAGGGAACCTTTAGTTTTATATTCTTGGTAGACAACCATACCCGATCATTCACACTTAGGTCCGGACCAGACACTCTCCTCCTATCAGCCATACGTTTGTATCGGTTCCCCATAGTACTCAGATTATTCAGCACTCCTCTCCACACTGAAGCAAGTGACGACGAAAATCGTTCCTCCTCAGGAACCCCAGAAGAGCCCCCCCTATTGAAAGTACAAAACTGGGGGTGAAAACCATATGCCCCAAAAAACGGGGACTTACCAGTGGACTCGCTCCGCCTATTGTTAAGAGCGAATTCCGCCAGAGGCAAGAAAGAAGCCCAGTCCTCCTGGTTCTCTGACACAAAACACCGGAGATATGTCTCCAAGCTCTGGTTCAGACGCTCTGTCTGACCATCGCTCTGCGGATGAAAAGCCGATGAAAATGACAACTGCATCCCCCGCCGTGTACAAAATGCCTTCCAGAATTTGGACACAAACTGAGACCCCCGATCCGACACCACATCGGAGGGTACCCCGTGAAGCCTCACAATCTCCCCAATGAACACCTGCGCAAGAGTTTTAGCATTAGGAAGAGCGATAAAATGTGCCATCTTGCTGAACCTGTCCACTACAACGAGTATGACTGTTTTACCTGAAGACGGCAGTAGGTCCGTAATAAAGTCCATAGACAGATGAGTCCACGGACGCTCCGGGATCTTCAAAGGTAAGAGGGCCCTAGACGGACGGGTATGTGGGGTCTTAGAGCGCGCACAAACCCCACAGGACACGACAAAAGTTACCACCTCCCTATGTAAGTTAGGCCACCAAAACCGGCGTGAGAGGAGATCCACAGTTGCTTTACTCCCTGGGTGTCCTGCCAAAGCTGAATTATGGTGTGCCTCGATTACCTTTTGTCTCAACTGATCTGGAACAAACAGTCTCCCTGGAGGTTCAACAGGGGCATCCCCCTGAGCCTCCAATACCTCCTCCTCAAGCTCAGAGCATACTGCCGACACCACCACCCCCTCCTGAAGGATAGGAACCGGGTCATCCGTCTTCTCGGCCCCAGGGAAACTGTGAGATAAGGCATCCGCCTTTACATTTTTTGACCCAGGACGATATGTGACGACAAAATTAAACCTGGTAAAAAACAACGACCACCTAGCTTGTCTGGGATTCAGACGTTTTGCGGACTCTAAATATAGCAGGTTCTTGTGATCGGTAATGACGGTGACCGGGTGTACTGCCCCCTCCAGAAAATGACGCCACTCCTCAAAAGCTAACTTAATGGCCAAGAGTTCCCTATTGCCAACATCATAATTCCTCTCAGCGGATGACAATTTTTTAGAGAAGAAGACACACGGATGCCATTTACCAGGGGACGGACCTTGAGATAATACCGCTCCCACCCCTACCTCAGAAGCGTCTACCTCCACAATGAACGGCTGTGACGCATCAGGTTGAATGAGTATGGGTGCTGAAGCAAAACATTTTTTCAAGGAGGAAAACGCTTCACAAGCCTTGTCAGACCACCTTGAAAAATCCGTCCCTTTTTTAGTCATGTCTGTGAGAGGTTTAACTATGGATGAGAAATTACGAATAAATTTCCGGTAGTAGTTAGCAAACCCCAAGAAACGTTGTAATGCCTTAAGATCCTTTGGCAGATCCCACTCAAGAACTGCCCGCACTTTCCCAGGGTCCATACGAAAACCGGATGCTGACACCAGGAATCCTAAAAACTGAAGTTCCTGTACGGCGAACACACATTTCTCCCATTTGGCGTACAGTTTATTATCCCGCAAGATCTGCAACACCTGCCTAACATGCTCCTGATGAGACACAAGATCCAGCGAGTAAATTAAGATGTCATCCAGATATATGACAACAAACTGTCCCACTAGGTGGCGAAAGATGTCATTAACAAAATGTTGAAACACCGCCGGGGCATTAGTCAGACAAATGGCATGACAAGGTTCTCATAATGCCCCTCTGGAGTGTTAAAGCCGTCTTCCACTCATCCCCCTCCTTCATCCTAATCAGATTATACGCCCCCCTGAGATCCAACTTAGAGAACCATTTGGCGCCCACGATCTGATTGAAGAGATCGGGAATAATTGGGAGCTGATACGGATCTCGGACCGTAATCCGATTAACCTCACGGAAATCCAGGCAAGGGCGTAGGCCTCCATCTTTCTTCTTCACAAAGAAGAACCCCGTGGCCACCGGGGAAGATGAAGGTCTAATATGCCCCTTAGCCAGACTCTCTGAAATATAATCCTTCATGGCCTGCCTCTCAGGACCAGAAAGGTTATACAACCTAGATTTCGGTAACATGACTTCAGGGAGCAATTTTACAGAACAGTCATACGCGCGATGAGGAGGTAGTTCTTGACACCCTTTCTCCGAAAATACATCCTCAAAGTCCACCAGAAATGGAGGTAAGGCCCTAGGCACGACTGCACCGATGACCGTGTTCATGCAGTTTTTATTACAGAATTCACTCCACTGGCTTATCTCTCTGGATTGCCAGTTAATAACCGGGTTATGCTTAGTTAACCAAGGAAGGCCCAACACTATAGGAGTGGGAAGACCCTCCAACACGTAACAAGACAACAGTTCTTTATGTATCGCCCCCACTCGAAGATCTATGTTATGCACGGCTTGCAAAAAACTACCTTGACCGAGAGGCCTGGCGTCGATCGAGAATATGGGGATGGGTTTAGCCAATACACTCAGTCGCATACCTTGAACCCGGGCAAACCGAGCGTCCACCAGATTAGCCCCGGCCCCACTATCCAGAAGAACAGATTGTAAGGTTCTATGTATATATTCCTGAAACTCAGTTTGTTCGTCAGCCATTTTACTTTCTGTCTTGCTGCAGCTATCTTGCCCTCAGTCAAAATGGAGTTTCCAGCTTGCATGTTCCCGCCCTGATTCTCTCCTTTGCTTCTTAAGCAGCCACAGCTGAGCAATCAGTGCTTCAGAATCTAGCCTGCAATGAACCTGTGACTTGACTCCTGTAAGCCTTGGACCTTGTACTCCAGCTATTCCTACTGAGGAACTCTGAAGCACTTGTGGACTCTGAACCCTGCTCTTTGAAAGACCCACGTTTGCATGGACTTACGGTAACAGAGAAGAAGATCCTGAATCTGTATTGGAGAGTGATTGCTGAGCTTGGATTACTCTGGCCTGCTGTGTCTCCTGTTTCTGTGTCTGCAAACTGTGTGACTATTTCTGCCAACTTGTATGAAGTAATACAGGACTTTTCTATATCAAACCTGTGACTCCTGTGTTTTCATCGCACCCAAGCACAAGACGCTATATGAACTGTACTACATACATTACAAGATTCTGAAGCCAAAACGTTAGTGTCTGCTGGGTCTGGAAGGCTGTGTCTGCTGTACTGTGGATATCAGACGTCCGGTTGTACTTTCTGTGATGACAGTGGTTGTGACTTCTCACAACCATTCCAGGTGAGCAATTCCCTTAAGTTTTTTCTTTTTGCAGTGTTACCACAGGTAAACACTATTGTTTTTTTTTTTTCCTTTCTTTTCTCTTTTTTGTCTGCTGTAACTCTGGATATCAGATGTCTGATTGAAACTTTCTATGATGATAGTGGTTGTGACTTCTCACAACCATTCCAGGTGAGCAGTTCCCTTAATTTTTTTTTCTCTCTGCAGTGTTGCCACAGGTGAACACTATTGTTTTTTTTTCTCTCCTCTTCTTCCAGTAATCCTGTCTTAAAAGATCTGGAAAATGGAGGCCCGCATAAAGGAACTTTGCGGAGTGACTGATAATATCCTTGCAGATTTGCAGAATATAAAGACCCGTTTTACAAATCTACAGGACCTCAATAATCACAATTTGCAAGTGTTTGGACAGACTACCCAGGATTTGCGAGCCAGGATTGAGGTTCTAGAAGGGCGAATCCAGGCTCCTGCCGTAGCCCCGAGTGCTGGGATTCCCAAGTTGCCCCCTTTTCGTTTTGGCGGTGAACGTGAGAAATTCAGGGGATTTATTAATCAATGCAATCTTTTTTTTTCTGCACATGCTTCACAATTTCCCACTGAACGATCTAAGGTGCTTACTATAATTATGTTGCTTACCAACAAGGCTTTAATGTGGGCAAACCCTCTGATTGAGACTGAGGATGATTGTTTGAATCACCTTGATGATTTTATTTCAGCCATGGGGCAGGTGTTTGATGACCCCAATCGAGGTGCAACAGTCTGAACAGCTGTTAGCTTGCGCCAAGAAATTGCATGGTACCTGAATAGGCCTTGGTTTCAGGAGATGGCTCTTGATACATCCTGGACAGTTACCGCCAAAAATCTACTTTTCGAAAGGGTTACTCCACTGATTAAGGAATAACTTGCTCGTGCGACCCTCCATGCGTTAGTGATTTTAGTAACTAACATGCACCCTATTGAAACTCGTCCTGCCTTGAACGCAGCAGAGATGGTTCGGAAGCAATCGTAACAAACCTTTTCCTAACCTTCCTCTACAGCTAGGAACCTTGAGTCGGATTACACGGAACCTGAACTGACCCATGCAGGAGACTCTTTACAACGACGGTTTAGTGAATGACGCAAGAACATCGTTTTAAGGAGAACTATGTTTCTATTGTGGTAAGTCAGGCACTTCATATAAACCTGCCCCAAGCCGTTCTCGTAAACACTGCAGCACTCATGTCATTGTTGGAGTTGCGAGAGGGGAATCTTCAGTCCGAGCCTCAGGCTCCAGAGATCTGCAGCACAGATCTGATTTCCAAGTTTTTTAAATATCCGTTACCCTCGAGACGTTGACTGTGTAAACTAGCTGCCTTTTTACAGAATATTCCTAGCGTGTCCAGCTAGTTGTATAGAAAAGACAATCTCATTGTTTCTTTCCATCAAACTCTGGTTGATCAGCTTGGTGTCCTATGCTCTAGCTATGATCGCTCAGGCAAGTGGAAATTTTAGGATGTCTCCTTGTCTGTGCGGGATCTTCAGTTGAGAAGGTCTACTCAGTACAGTTTGAGAAATGTGGATGCCACTGCTGACCTCTGGACCAGTGATCAGGAAACAGAGCTTGAGGGTCTTAGGTAAAGACATCAAGAGAAACTGTCCTTTATGCTTTTTCATCCCAGACTTTCCATTTTTTAGGGCTACCATGGCTGCAGGTTCAGATCCTACCATTAACTGGAGACCAAGTATACCACTTTTTCAAGAAACAGATTGAGTCCAAAATTTCAGCTTGCTCTGTTCCTAGATATCATGTCATCCATGAACTACCAGACTGTATACAGCTATGTGGATTTTCGTGACAAGAAAACGCTGTACCAGCTTGCTCCTCACCGTCCAGATTGTCCAATTGAATTATTGCCTGGAGCAGAGAAACCTTTTGGTAAGATCTACCCCCTTGGGTCCCGAGCTAAAGCTTTAAAGATAGTTTACTTGAAAATCTACCAAGGCTTCATAACGCCTCTTCATCTCCTGACAGGCAACCCATCGCCTTTGTAAAGAAGAATGAGATCTCTGAACCATCGTAGACTATAGGAACTCAATAAGTTATTAGAAACCGTTATCCATTGCCTTTAATCCTGACTTAATTGTGAGTCCCACATCCAAAAATTTTTTTTTAAACTAGATTTCGTGGGGCTATAACTTAGTCAGTATTAGACTGGAGAATGGAAGACTACATTCAGGTCCGCTATGACACATTTGAATTATCTAGTTATGCCTTTTGGTCTGAGTACCGCCCCAGCCACTTTCCAACACTTGGTGAATGACATCTTCAGGATCTCCTAGATACATTCGTGGTAATTTATTTGGATGATATTCTAATTTTTTCTAACTCCACAGAGGAACATCATGGACATGTGAGAATGGTCTTGGAACGTCTAAGACAAAATCATCTTTACATCAAACTTGAAAAGTGTGAATTCCATAGGACCGAAATTCAATTTCTGGGGTATGTACTGTCTACACAAGGAATTAGTATGGATGGAAGCAAAACCCAAGCCATCAAGGATTGGCCAAGTCCTAGAAATGTGAAGGAGGTACAGCGCTTCATCGGGTTTGCCAACTTCTATAGACGTTTCATTAGAAATTTCTCTGAGGTAGTGTCACCTATCACTCAACTTACCCGGAAAGAGTCTAGGTTTTCCTGGACTCCCCAAGCCCAGGAAGCATTTTCCCGTCTAAAAGATAAATTTACCACTGCACCTATCCTAGTACATCCCAACCCCGAGCTTGCCTTCATAATAGAGGTGGATGCTTCAGACTGTGCCGTTGGAGCTATACTCTCTCAGAGAACAGGTGAGAAGAATGTCTTGCATCCCTGTGCCTTCTTTTCCCAGCAGTTGTCTTCGGCTGAGAGGAACTACGATGTGGGCAATAGAGAGTTGTTGGCCATTATTGTCGCCTTCAAAGAATGGAGACACCTTCTTCAGGGAGCTGCACAGCAAATAGTCGTCCTGACAGACCATCGTAACCTTGAGTTTATCAGGTCGGCTAAGTGCCTGACTCCTCGCCAGGCTCGCTGGAATCTTTTCTTAAACCAATTTAATTTTATCATCTCTTATAGACCAGGATCGCGCAATGGAAAGGCTGATGCACTCTCTAGGATTTACTCAGCAGAGACACGTCCAATTACTCCTCCTAAGACTATTCTTCCTGACTCTAGATTCCTAGGAGTAATTCATAATCAAGACCTACTTAAGGACATCAAGGAAGCATACCATGCGGATTCCTTTTTGGCACAACCCCCAAGGGACGTAAGTCTTGTCTTTAAGAATGGTGTGTGGATTCAGGGACAACGTCTGTATATTCCTGAAACAGTCAGATTAAGAGTATTGCAACTCATTCACGATTCCAAGATAGCTGGGCATAGAGGAATTCTAAAGACACAGGAATTTCTTTCTCGTTTCTTTTGGTGGCCCACTTGCAGGAAGGATGTTTTGAATTATGTCACTTCATGTGAGGTCTGTGCAAGATGCAAAACACCTCGCTCCTCACCAACTGGTCTGTTACAGCCTCTTCCCACCCCGTCCCGCCCGTGGGGATCCATTTCTATGGACTTCATTGTGGAGTTACCAACCTCTCAGGGGAAGAACACCATTCTAGTGGTGGTTGACCGTCTAACAAAGGCAGCTCATTTTATCCCTTGTGTCGGCTTACCCACTGCAAAACAGACATCAGATTTGATGATTAAAGATGTGTTTCGCTTACATGGAGTACCGGATGAGGTTATTTCGGATCGAGGGTGCAATTCACTTCTAGGTTTTGGCAAAATTTCTGTGCAGCATTGGACATTAAAGTAAACCTTTCTTCTGCTTTTCATCCCCAGACTAATGGACAGACCGAACGAACCAATCAAACCCTGGAGCAGTATCTCCGCTGCTTTATCTGCCACCTACAGGATGATTGGGTGGATCTACTTCCATTAGCTGAGTTCTCGTATAACAACTCTCAGAGTGCCTCCACTAAACAGTCTCCTTTTTACTCTAATCTAGGTTATCATCCTAACATTCTACCACGATTTCCCATAGAAACGCCTTTACCAGCAGTGGCTGAAAGAATCACGTCTTTACAGAAGAATATGGATCTTCTAAAGGAAAATCTGGAATCGGCTCAAGAAAGGTACAAGAAAGCAGCAGATAAATTTCGTAAACCTGCACCAGCTTTCAAGGTAGGAGACTTGGTCTGGCTGTCAACCAGAAATCTTAAGTTAAGGATTCCATCGTCTAAGTTGGGACATAAGTACATTGGACCCTATAAAATCAGTAAAATTATAAGTGCCGTTGCTTGTCGTCTTCAACTGCCCAGAACTATGAGAATCCACCCTGTCTTTCATGTATCCCTACTAAAGGCTGCGACACCCAATACGTTTCCTGGACGTTCCTCTCCTTGCCCTGACCCAGTGCTAGTCGATGGTCAGGAAGAATTTGTGGTGGAAAGGATTTTAGATTCCAGGTTGTATAGAAATCAGTTACAATATCTGATTAAATGGCAGGGCTACCCAGTGGAGGACAACTCATGGGAACCGGTCAATAACGTTAATGCTCCTCGCTTGCTCCGTCAGTTTCATCAGAGGTACCCACACAAGCCTGGTCTGAGGTCATCCGGAGGTTGTCCTTAAGGGGGAGTAATGTAAGGTTCTATGTATATATTCCTGAAACTCAGTTTGTTCGTCAGCCATTTTACTTTCTGTCTTGCTGCAGCTATCTTGCCCTCAGTCAAAATGGAGTTTCCAGCTTGCATGTTCCCGCCCTGATTCTCTCCTTTGCTTCTTAAGCAGCCACAGCTGAGCAATCAGTGCTTCAGAATCTAGCCTGCAGTGAACCTGTGACTTGACTCCTGTAAGCCTTGGACCTTGTACTCCAGCTATTCCTACTGAGGAACTCTGAAGCACTTGTGGACTCTGAACCCTGCTCTTTGAAAGACCCACGTTTGCATGGACTTACAGTAACAGAGAAGAAGATCCTGAATCTGTATTGGAGAGTGATTGCTGAGCTTGGATTACTCTGGCCTGCTGTGTCTCCTGTTTCTGTGTCTGCAAACTGTGTGACTATTTCTGCCTACTTGTATGAAGTAATACAGGACTTTTCTATATCAAACCTGTGACTCCTGTGTTTTCATCGCACCCAAGCACAAGACGCTATATGAACTGTACTACATACATTACACAGATATCCTCTCAGTTCTCGTACCCACCACCACCTCCGCCGGTACGAGAAATTGAGACGGACCTGGGGACGAAATACATACTCCCAGATTGTCGTCCACCACACAACCTGGGATCAATAGTTTTCCGGCGACTTCTCACTCTGCAAAGGACGGGATGGACAGCCCCCAATAAAATGTCCCTTTCTCCCGCAGAAGAAACACCTTCCTGTCTTGCGGCGCACTGCC
>JARQOD010000001.1:132681274-132719297 GCA_033576555.1 Oophaga sylvatica | reverse complement strand
AGCTGGAGACTTGCTATGCCACTACAGGACTTTCACATGCTTCTTACGAAGCCACTCCTTCGTTGCCCTGGTGATGTGCTTTGGATCATTATCATGCTGAAAGACCCATCCACGTTTCATCTTCAATGCCCTTGCTGAGGGAAGGAGGTTTGCACTCAAAATCTCACAATACACGGCCCATTCATTCTTTCACGTACATGGATGTTTGTCCTGGTCCCTTTGCTGAGAAACATTCCCAAAGCATGATGTTGTCACCCCCATGCATCAGGGTAGGTATGGTGTTCTTTGGATACAACTCAGCATTCTGTCTCCTCCAAAACACGATAAGCTTTGTTTCTACCAAACAGTTCTACATTGGTTTCATCAGACCTTATGACATTGTCCCAATACTCTACTGGATAATCCAAATGCTCTCTAGCAAGCTTCAGACGGGCTCGGACATGTACTGGCTTAAGCAGGGGAACAAGTCTGGCACTGCAGGACCTGAGTCCCTGGTGGCATAGTGCTACTGATGTTAGAATTTGATACAGTGATCCCAACTCTATGCAGGTCATTCACTAGGTCCCCCCGTGTGGCTCTGGGATTTTTGCTCACCATACTTGTGATCATTTTGACCCCGCAGGGTGAGATCTTGCGTGGAGTCCCAGATCGTGGGAGATTATCAGTGGTCTTCTATGTCTTTCATTTTCTTATTATTGGTCCCACAGTTGATTTCATCACACCAAGCTGTTTGCCTAATGCAGATTCTGTCTTCCCAGCCTGGTGCAGGGCTACAATTTTGTTTCTGGTGTTCTTCGACAGCTCTTTGGTCTTCACCATAGTGGAGTTTGGAGTGTGACTGTTTGAGGTTGTGGACAGGTGTCTTTTATGCTGGTAAGTTCAAACAGGTGCCATTACTACAGGTAATGAGGAGCCTCTTAAAGAAGTTACAGGTCTGGGAGAGTCTGAAATCTTGCATGGTTTTAGGTGACCAAATACTTATTTTCCACCATAATTTGCAAAATAAATCTTGCCAAATCCGACAAGGTGATTTTCTGGATTTGTTTTCTCATTTTTACTCTCATATTGAGGTCTACCTATAATGTCAATTACAGGCCTCTCTCATCTTTTAAGTGGGAGAACTTGCACAATTGATAGCTAACTAAATACTTTTTCCCCACTGTATGTATCCTTTTATTGTTTAATATTTTTTTATAGAAATTTATTTATGGGTATAAATATACATATATATATACACAGTACAGACCAAAAGTTTGGACACCTTCTCATTTAAAGATTTTTCTGTATTTTCATGTTTATGAAAATTGTACATTCACACTGAAGGCATCAAAACTATGAATTAACACATGTGGAAATATAGACTTAACAAAAAAGTGTGTAACAACTGAAATTATGTCTTATATTCTAGGTTCTTCAAAGTAGCCACCTTTTGCTTTGATGACTGCTTTGCACACTCTTGGCATTCTCTTGATGAGCTTCAAGAGGTAGTCTCCGGAAATGGCCTTCCAACAATCTTGAAGGAGTTCCCAGAGATGCTAGCACTTTTTGGCCCTTTTGCCTTCACTCTGCGGTCCAGCTCACCCCAAACCATCTCGATTGGGCTCAGGTCTGGTGACTTTGGAGGCCAGGTCATCTGGCGTAGCACCCCATAACTCTCCTTCTTGGTCAAATAGCACTTACACAGCTTGGAGGTGTGTTTGGGGTCATTGTCCTGTTGAAAAATAAATGATGGTCCAACTAAACGCAAACCGGATGGAATAGCATGCCGCTGCAAGATGCTGTGGTAGCCATGCTTGTTCAGTATGCCTTCAATTTTGAATAAATCCCCAACAGTGTCACCAGCAAAGCACCCCCACACCATCACACCTCCTCCTCCATGCTTCACGGTGGGAACCAGGCATGTAGAGTCCATCAGTTCACCTTTTCTGCGTCGCACAAAGACACGGTGGTTGGAACCAAAGATCTCAAATTTGGACACATCAGACCAAAGCACAGATTTCCACTGGTCTAATGTCCATTCCTTGTGTACTTTAGCCCAAAAACGTCTCTTCTGCTTGTTGCCAGTCCTTAGCAGTGGTTTCCTAGCAGCTATTTTACCCTGAAGGCCTGCTGCACAAAGTCTCCTCTTAACAGTTGTTGTAGAGATGTGTCTGCTGCTAGAACTCTGTATGGCATTGACCTGGTCTCTAATCTGAGCTGCTGTAAACCTGCAATTTCTGAGGCTGGTGACTCGGATAAACTTATCCTCAGAAGCAGAGGTGACTCTTGGTCTTCCTTTCCTGGGAGGTCCTCATGTAAGCCAGTTTCTTTGTATCGCTTGATGGTTTTTGCAACTGCACTTGGGGACACTTTCAAAGTTTTCCCAATTTTTCGGACTGACTGACATTCATTTCTTAAAGTAATGATGGCCACTCGTTTTTCTTTACTTAGCTGCTTTTTTCTTGCCATATTACAAATTCTAACAGTCTATTCAGTAGGACTATCAGCTGTGTATCCACCAGACTTCAACACAACACAACTGATTGTCCCAGAAATCCCATTTATTAAACCTGACAGGGCACACCTGTGAAGTGAAAACCATTTCCGGTGACTACCTCTTGAAGCGCATCAAGAGAATGCCAAGAGTGTGCAGGGGAGTCATCAAAGCAAAAGGTAGCTACTTTGAAGAACCTAGAATATAAGACATAATTTCAGTTGTTACACACTTTTTTGTTAAGTCTATAATTCCACATGTGCTAATTCATAGTTTTGATGCCTTCAGTGTGAATGTACAATTTTCATAGTCATGAAAATACAGAAAAATCTTTAAATGAAGGTGTCCAAACTTTGGTCTGTACTGTATATACGCCATGTTTCAAATTATTATGCAAATGATATTTTTCTCTGATTTTCCTAAGTGGTCGGTGCAAATGACAGTCAGTCTAATAAAAGTCGTCACCCGTTAGAGTATGCATCAAATTTTATTGAAGAAACCTCCCAATGATAACAGTATAATCTCCAAAATGGAAAAAAAACTCAAAATGCACTGTTCCCAATTATTAGGCACAGTAGAATTTCTGAACATTTGATCTGTTTTAAAGAACTGAAAATGCTCATTTGTGGAATTTGCAGCATTAGGAGGTCACATTCACTGAACAAAAAAGCTGTTTAACTCCAAAACATCCTAACAGGCCAAGTTACACGTTAACACAGGAACCCTTCTTTGATATCACCTTCACAATTCTTGCATCCATTGAACTTGTGAGTTTTTGGAGAGTTTCTGCTTGTATTTCTTTGCATGAAGTCAGAATAGCCTCCCAGAGCTGCTGTTTTGATGTGAACTGCCTCCCACCCTCATAGATCTTTTGCTTGATGATACTCCAAAGGTTCTCTATAGGGTTGAGGTCAGGGGAAGATGGTGGCCACACCATGAGTTTATCTCCTTTTATGCCCATAGCAGCCAATGACTCAAAGGTATTCTTTGCAGCATGAGATGGTGCATTGTCATGCATGAAGATGATTTTGCTCCTGAAGGCACGTTTCTGCTTTTTACACCATGGAAGAAAGTTGTCAGTCAGAAGCTCTATATACTTTGCAGAGGTCATTGTCACACCTTCAAGAACCTTAAAGGGCCCTACCAGCTGTTTCCCCATGATTCCGGCCCAAAACATGACTCCTCCACCTCCTTGCTGACGTCGCAGCCTTGTTGGGACATGGTCGCCATCCACCAACCAAACACTACTCTATCCATCTGGACCATCCAGGGTTGCTCGACACTCATCAGTAAACAAGACTGTTTGAAAATTAGCCTTCATGTATGTTGGTCCCACTGCAACTGTTTCTGCTTGTGAGCACTGTTTAGGGGTGGCTGAATAGTAGGTTTATGCACCACAGCAAGCCCTTGAAGGATCCTACACCTTGAGGTTCGAGGGACTCTAGAGGCACCAGCAGCTTCAAATATCTGTTTGCTGGTTTGTAATGGCTTTTTAGCAGCTGCTCTCTTAATCCGATGAACCTGCCTGGCAGAAACCTTCCTCATTCTGCCTTCATCAGCACAAACACGTCTGTGCTCAGAATCAGACACAAATCTCTTAACAGTACGATGATCACACTTACGTTTTCGGGAAATATCTAATGTTTTCATCCCTTGACAAAGGCATTGCACTATTTGATGCTTTTCAGTAGCAGAGAGATCCTTTTTCTTTCCCATGTTACTTGAAAACTCTGGCCTGCTTAATAGTGTGGGACATCCAGTTTTCCTTTTATTGGGCTCACATGGCAAACTAATTATCACAGGTATCTGAGATTGATTTCAGTGATCCAAAGAACCCTGAGACACAAAACCATCAATGGGTTTCATTTACCCCCCCAAAAAATGCTATGACACTTAAAACCAATTTGCATAATAATTTGGAACATGGTGTATATATATATACTGTATATATATATATATATATATATATATAATATATATATATATATATATACACATACACTGCTCAAAAAAATAAAGGGAACACTCAAATAACACAACCTAGATCTGAATGAATGAAATATTCTCACTGAATACTCTACTCTGTACAAAGTTGAATGTGCTGACAACAAAATCACACAAAAATCATCAATCGAAAATAAATTTATTAACCAATAATGGCCTGGATGTGGAGTCACCCGCAAAATTAAAGTGGAACGTAATGTCCTTAAAACAAGTCAAAATGATGATCAGTAGTGTGTGTGGCCTCCACGTGCCTGTATGACCTCCTCCCTGGGCATGCTCCTGATGAGGCGGTGGATGGTCTCCTGAGGGATCTCCTCCAAGACCTGGACTAAAGTATCCGCCAACTACTGGACAGTCCGTGGTGCAACGTGACGTTGGTGGATGGAGCAAGACATGATGTCCCAGATGTGCTCAATCGGATTCAGGTCTGGGGAACAGGCGGGCCAGTTCATAGCTTCAATGCCTTCATCTTGCAGAAACTGCTGACACACTCCAGCCACATGAGGCCTGGCATTGTCCTGCATTAGGAGGAACCCAGGGCCAACTGTACCAGCATATGGTCTCACAAGGGGTCTGAGGATCTCATCTCGGTACCTAATGGCAGTCAGGCTACTTCTGGCGAGCACATGGAGGGCTATGCGGCCCTCAAAAGAAATGCCCCCCCACACCATTACTGACCCACTGCCAAACCAGTCATTCTGAAGGATGTTGCAAGCAGCAGATTGCTCTCCACGGCGTCTCTAGATTCTGTCTTGTCTGTCACATGTGCTCAGTGTGAACCTGCTTTCATCTGTGAAGAGCACAGGGCGCCAGTGGCGATTTTTCCAATCCTGGTGTTTTGTGGCAAATGCCAAGCGTCCTGCATGGTGTTGGTTAGAGATGAGCGACTTTGCCTTTTTTAGGGTCGAGTCGGGTTTCGTGAAAACCGACTTTCTCAAAAATCGAGTCGAACGAAGTCGGCCGACTAATGGAAATGGTCGGGTCGGAGTCGAAAATCCGACCCCATTGCAAGTCAATGGGGAATAAAAGTCGGCAGGGAGTGGAGGACAGTAAACACACCTACAGTGCCCATTTCAATGGTAACGACATCAATTCTTATTACTTAAGCTTGTCAACCTTAATTAACTTTATAATAATAGTAGCGCATTGAAAACTGGGGGTTATATGGCTAAAGTTGGGGGGGGCAGTGCTGGCTTCAGGTTTTCGTGGGCCCCGGGCCAAAGAGTCTCAGTGGGCCCTTTAACACATACCACAATTCATGATGCTCTGATACGGCAGAGAAATAAAGGTATAGTACAATGCCAAATACTGTACTTCTTACATTACATGAGTGATATCTATTTTAAATTCTACAATAGCTCAAAAAACAGACAGTATAGTCCTCCATACAGTATTATGGGCACCATATAGTGCGCCATACAGAATAATGAGCCCCATATATTGCTCTATACAGAATCATGAGCCCCATATATTGCTCAATACAGAATGGGCTCCATATAATGCTCCATACAGAATAGGCCCCATATGTGCTCCATATGATGCTCCACATATAAAGGGCCCTCTATGATGCCCCATAAATAATGAACCCCATATGATGCTCTAGTATATGATGGGCCCCATATATGATGCTCCAGTGTGTGATGAACCCCTTATATGCTCCAAATATAATGGTCCCCACATATAATGCTCCATATATAATGGTCTCCATGTGATGCTCCATATATAATGTGCCCCATGTAATGCGCCATATATAATGGGCCCCATATGATGAAATGCCTCTCCTCGCTGGGCACTGCTCTACTCTGGACTCCTCACCGTCGCCATCTTCCAGCTCTCTGCACTGTGACTGTTCAGGCAGAGGGCGCACAGACGTAACATCATCGCTCTCTCTGACCTGAATGTCACTGTCAGGAAACGCGGAAGACGTCATAGCGGTGGAGCAGGGAGAGCAAAGTATTGCAAGTGCTGGGCCCTGAGCTATCGGGGGGGGCACACTTGTGGGCGCCGGGAACAGGCACAGGGCCCCTCATAGTACATCGGTGTCTCTGACAGCGAGTGGGCCCCCTCACCTGCTCAGGCACCGGCTCTTGCCCGTGTGCGCCAGGTGCTGACTCCGGCCCTGGGGGGGGACAGCCCAGTTAGGGAGGTGGAAAAACTGACATATTTTGAGGTGTGGGCTGGACGTTCAGCAGCTACAAATGGAGGAATTGGAGAAGTCGGAGGAAGAGGAGAACAAAGTGAGCCATTTTGCTGGCAACCTATGTGTCATCAGGGTAAGGTGGTACAAAATCCTTTGAAACCCAGGCATGGATCATTTTAATAAAGGTGAGATCACCTACATTTTGGGTTGACAGCCGGGTACTTCTTTCTGTCCGCATTGATCCAGCAGCACTGAAGACTCTTTCTGATAGCACACTACCAGCAGGGCAAGCAAGCTCCTGTAAGGCATATTGTGACAATTCAGGCCAGGTATCCAGTTTACAGGCACAGTAGCCAAAGGGGAATGAATTGTGAGGGAGAACATCGATAGGGGAGGAGAGGTAATTTTGAACCATAGTTGACAACTGTTGTCTCCTGTCTGTTGCAATCGATTCAGTTTTACCAGTCGTGTGAGCGGTCCTCGAGAAATCAGACCACAACATGGTCATGAAACCTGTCTCCAACGTCACTTCGGCTGTGTGCTCCACGAACACCTCTTCCATTTGGCCCAGTATGGCTCATGGTAGAACCTGCACCTCTGCTGTGTGCTGGGAATGCCTCTAACAAACGGATTACCAGAGTTGCTTGTTTGTTCGCCAATATTAGCTCTAGGTTCTCCTGTGGCATGATGTTCTGTAATTTGCCTTTATAGCGTGGATCGAGGATGCTGGCCAACCAGTAGTCGTCATTAGAGTTGAGCGATACTTTCCGATATCCAAAAGTATCGGAATCGGAATGGTATCACCGATACCCAAAAAATATCGGCGATACCCGATACCGATACCGGAAATCCAATGTAAGTCTATGGGAACAAAATATCGGAATTTAAAAATCCCCATTCTTGCCTTGTTGGTTAATTGTACATGAAGGAAAACAACAAAGAGTAATGTAGAATGTATTGGGGAAGGTTGAGGAGACATTAAAAGCATAGATGTTTAACCCAATCAAATGGAATAGCATAAATATTTTTTTTTTTAAAAGATGTTCGGATTGACGAACAAATTGACAATGTTGTTAACGTTTTTTCTATTTTGGCAAATATGTATATTTCACAGCTTCCATGCTCTTCACCTTTTTAACTTTTGACACACTTTCTCCTTCATAATCTTCAGCAGCATCATCTTTGTCATCAAATTATTCTTCATCTTCACCTTCTTTATCTTCTTCTTAAACTTCTTGCTATTCATCTTTTTGTTAACATTACTCATATTCTTCTTATTAAACTATTATTCTTATTCATATTGTACTTCATCTTCTTCATCATATTCTTATTTGTGACAGAGATTCCTGTACTTGTAATCTGTCAAAGTATGAATTTTTCATCCTTCCGTTCTTGCTGTCACGAAAGATTTAAATTACAACAGTATTTGTCCGTGTTCAGTTTAGCCTGCAGCAGCAGGCATTTTCCAGGGGCACCACGAGGAGGAACGGACTCACCCTGATACACTGCTAAGTCTTCTTCTGCTTATAATTTAGAGCATATATTTTGCTCTTCATTTTGGTCTTATACTTCATGTTCTTCTGCTTTTTGATCTTCTGCTTATTGTTCTTAAGTCTCTTGTTCTGTATCTTGTAGTTTGTCTTAACCTTCTCAGTCCTGTTGGGTAATCTTTTATTTCTTCTTTGTGATGGTGTTTAGGCTGGTTGGCTTGATGCTCGTCGTCCTTGTGGTCGTCATCTTCTTCGGGGTGGTCATCAGGGTCGTCGTCTTCATTGTTGGAGATCCAGAGTGATTACCCAAAAAAACATTGAAAAAATCTTCAATTTGTAAATGTAGCAGAAGGTACAAGAGCCAATGCAAGTAACGAGGACCAGCTGACTGTGCTGGAACCCGGAGGGGCAGCAGAAGGAAAAGAGCCAATGGCACAACCGAGGACCAGCTGACGTTACTGGGACACGGTTACTAAGCAGGAGGTACCTGTGCTCCAAAGCACTACCAAGGACCAGCAGACGTTGCTGGAACTTGGATACCGAGATGGAGGCACCTAGGCCAAAGGCACTGCGGAGAACCAGTTGACGGTACTGGAACCCGGACAGGTAGCAGAAGGTACAAGAGCCAATGCAAGTAACGAGGACCAGCTGACTGTGCTGGAACCCGGAGGGGCAGCAGAAGGAAAAGAGCCAATGGCACAACCGAGGACCAGCTGACGTTACTGGGACACGGTTACTAAGCAGGAGGTACCTGTGCTCCAAAGCACTACCAAGGAGCAGCAGACGTTGCTGGAACTTGGATACCGAGATGGAGGCACCTAGGCCAAAGGCACTGCGGAGAACCAGTTGACGGTACTGGAACCCGGACGGGTAGCAGAAAGTACAAGAGCCAATGCAAGTAACGAGGACCAGCTGACTGTGCTGAACCCGGAGGGGCAGCAGAAGGAAAAGTGCCAATGGCACAACCGAGGACCAGCTGACGTTACTGGGACACGGTTACTAAGCAGGAGGTACCTGTGCTCCAAAGCACTACCAAGGACCAGCAGATGTTGCTGGAACTTGGATACCAAGATGGAGGCACCTAGGCCAAAGGCATTGCGGAGAACCAGCTGACGGTACTGAAACCCGGACGGGTAGCAGAAGGTACCCATGTAAATTTAAGTTGACAGGCCGCGAGCCGGCCGCAGTTATCGAATCACACAGTACTACAGTGAGTGATTGTCCTATTGTCACAACGGAAACAGCCTTTATTTGCATATCCCGCAGCACACATAGGAAGCACCTAAACTCCAGGCACCATAGAGTCGGCTAACCCGACCGCAACATGACAGGACAACTTATTGGAGGCTAAGTGACGTTTACACTGACAGGAAACAGATGGCGTGCTGTAACCAGTCTGGGCAGGAGTGAGTACCCGTGCCAATGACACTTCCGAGCAACAACTGTCGGTGTTGGAGCCCAGGGATGAGAAGAGAACCGGTTGGAGGCAGCAGGACTTTTTGCCATTCACACAGCAGGGGAACAGCTGACATTACTGAACCCCAGTAACACAGGAACAAGTGTTGACTGTGCTAACAGCACTTACAGGCAACAACTGGCGGTGTTGGAGCCCAGGGTCAAGGAGGATGTTTAAATACTAGATCAAGTAATTTCCTTGTTACCTGTCAATTTTAAATGTCTATACTTCAAACAAGAGAAAGATAACCTTTACTACCATAAGATGATGATTTCATTAAAACTAATATCGAGATAAATAAAGAATTGACAAACATAAACACATACATTAACATGTTGAACAGCAATGCAAACCACAAAATAAATTAGTTAAGGAATCTGCTATACGGTTGTACATAAAAGCATACAAGTACATATCTGAATCCATTAATGATGGATAAGTAACAGTATGTACACCATTTTTATTGTATAGACAATGAATGTCTGACTTCAAAACATCATCAGCATTACAAGTTATCGGTGACATTACTAAAATGTTACATTTGCTGAATAATGTCACTAAACAGTTTATACAAAATTATACAATTTCCATCATGTAATACTCATAATATGTGCCAATAATCATTTTATTAACAAACATAACCTTTAAAAAGTGCATAGTGCATAGTGAAAATTGCTATTTATGCCTGACTGTCGACTTGCAAGCATGACAACGGATAGATAAGGTATATATAGATGAGACTGCATAGCCACAGATGGTGAATGGCGATGTAATACTGTACCTCAATAAAGTGTGCGTCACTACTACATAATTTTTTTTATATAGCTTTATAAACAGGGTACATGGATGTATGCTTGCGCCTTTGTTTTGACGCACAGACTGCCTTCCTGCTGAGACGCGTTGGGTAGTGAACAGTTGTGTGCAGTGTTCACTGCAGTCTCTGCGGAATAACCACACTTAGGCCTTATAACTTTTCAGACTTTCTTTAACAATCTACCAAGATGAAGAAGGCAGGGAGTAAGGCACGTGGTCGTGGCCGTGGAGTTTCTTCAGGGAGAGGACGTGGGGATTCTGTGGCTGCTGCGGCCCCCAGTGACACAGCATCCACCAGTTTTCCCCGTGAGCGTTCCTTTATGCACACTTTTGTAGGAGCTCGGAGTACCCCCCTGCTGCGGGAAGAACAAATTGAAGCCGTTGTTGGTTGGATGGCAGCCAATGCATCGACTTCAATTGCTTCCACCTCCTCTCAGGACCACAGCACTGTTGAGCAACCATCTGTCTCTTCACCGCCTGGCAAATTGCCCAGGCAGTCAGCGAGTTCTGTACAGCAGCCAGCTGAGTGTCTGCTTCTGTTCTCAGAATCTATTGGCTTGCAAACAGGGGCCCAGCCAAGCAGCATTCTGTAATGTGAAGAAGAGGGAGTATGCAGTGATGCGCAACAGCTGTGTCTCTCTGAATCTGAAGAGGCGGGTGAGACAGTGCCGATGGTCAGCACACCGCAGAACGCATCTGATGATGATGAGACTCAGGTGCCAGTTTCTGTTGAGCATGGTGCTGGCCAGACCACCCAACAGCAGCAGGTGTTGGAAGAGGGTAGTGGAGATGATGAGGTCCAAGACTCAACATGGCGTGAGGAACAGGAAGGTGGTGGGAGCAGCTCAGAGGAATCCTAATAATAATAATATTAATTTATATAGCGCCATCATATTACGCATCGCTTTACAGTTTTGCAGTTTAAGAACACAAGTCATAAGTAACAACATTAACAATACAATAATTTAAGCTAAATAAGTCGCCCCTGCTCGTGACAGCTTACAATGTACAATGAGGTGGGGGAGATACAAAGTATAGGTGTTTATATACAATGGTGCATTTACAATGATGGTCCAGCCATCTTAAGGGAGTGAGGGATGGAGATAGTGAATGGGCTAGAGACACACACACACATACACACTTACACAGAATACATAGAATGACTTTGATTAGTGAATGTGATAGGCCGCTCTGAACAAATGTGTTTTGAGGGAGCGCCTGAAACCATGCAAATTGTGGATAGTCCTAATTTGTTGGGGTACAGCATTCCAGAGGATTGGCGTAGCGCGGGAGAAGTCTTGGAGTGGGGAGTGGGAGGTACGTATTAGTGCAGAGGTTAGTCGAAAGTCGTTTGCAGAGCGCAGCAGTCGGTTAGGCCGATAGATAGAAATGAGGGAGGAGATGTAGGAGGGGTGCTGCACTGTGGATAGCTTTGTGGCTGAGAACCAGTACTTTGGTTGAAAGCTGGGAGAGGCCTAGAGAAGTGGTTAGTGATAGAAGGAAGATAGAGGAAGACATTGCCCCAACGGTACAAACAGGAGGGAGAGTTAGGCTGCAGACTCGGTTGCCTGTAGCCTCCAGTTTGTCACCTGTTCGGAGCAGTTGTCTTCCAAAAGTCAAAACGTGTGCTCCCAGGACTTGCACTGCGTGGTCCTTTTTTCACACACTTGCACATGATATTTGCTATGTCAAATGAAAGCGGTCTAATCAAAAATTAAAAATAGCTAAAAGTGTCAGTCACCTCAATACCACAAATATGTGGAAACATGTGCGGAAAAAGCATGTAGTTGAGTTACAAAGACACACTGGAGATGTAGGCCAACCTACAGCAGCACCTACATCTTCAGGTTGTGTTGAAGCCTCTTCATCGAGCTCACACACAGCTGGTTCTGCTTCCTCACAGGATCGCCATGGAAGAACCTCGGTCACTGTTGTCCAGAGACAAAGTGTTATTCCACACACAGCAGCAAGTTCCCTGTCATCCTCACACTCCCAGGCCACAAAACAGCCATCGGTAGCACAGGCATGGGATAAAAGACGGCCATACTCCGCAAACCATGCACGAGCACAGGCTCTGAATGCTGGCATTGCAAAACTCCTGTCCCTTGAAATGCTGTCATTCAAGCTGGTGGAGACAGACAGTTTCCGTAACTGAATATCATTGTCAGTCCCACAATACAATGTGCCAAGCCGATTTCATTTCAGCAGGCAAGCCGTCCCTGGTCTGCAAAAGCATGTTGAGGGAAAAATTAAACATGCGCTACTAAACGCCCTCAGTAGCAAGGTCCACCTGACCACCGATGCGTGGACCAGTACCCATTGTTAGGATCTGCTACAACCAGTAAGGAAAGAAGGGAATTCTGTCCCTACAATACAACTAAGCTGAATCCCTACGATGTAACGGGGAACCTGATCCTGCGACCAGACCCGCTAAAGTCCTCATCTAGTGTGAACGAAGACCTATAGTTGCGAGGGAGGAATCCCTACAAGATCTAGGGACTGGGAGAAAAGGTGGACACCTCCTACCATAAATTGTAGCATGGATAATTAAACAGAAAAAAAAATACTTTGCGATCCTAACATCAAGCAAAACTGACTGATTAAGGCACCTAAGCACCCGGCTAGCTTAACAGTAGATAATACAATGAAGTCAAGCAAAGCCAGAAGGGCGGAGCCAGACTAAATAGGGAAAAAAGGTCATGTGACCAGCAAACTGAAACAAAACCTAACAAGAGGGTTCTAACACCCATGGCCAGGGACAATACCTTTCCCTCACTGCCCATTGGGTCAATGTTGTGTAGCCGGGTACTGATCTTGCGAGTGGCGCTGTACGTGTTCTGCCAACTCCAAGGATTGCAGGAATCAAGTCTGTACACATTGACTCCTCCTCCTACTCCAGTTCCTCAGAATCATCGCTGCAGGAGCCGTCACGGTCTACCTCCACATGGACCCGTGAACGTTTACCTGTTGCGACCGATATGAGCACAGCCGTGTCCAAATGTCAACAGGCCGTCCTGAAATAATTTCCATGGGAATCTTAGCCACACAGCGCAGGAGCTCTGTAATGCCATAAAGCAGGAGAGCGACATGTGGTTTTTGGAAGCGAATCTACAGGCAGGCTTGGTAGTGTGTGACAATGGCTGAAATCTGGTGGCAGCTCTGGGCCTTGGCAACCTCACTCACATACCATGTCTGTCATATGTGCTCAACTTGGTCGTGCAGAGTTTTTTGAGGGACTATCCGGATCTTGATGCACTGCTGCACAAGGTCCGCCTAGAGTGCGCTCACTTGCGACGTTCCAGCATGGCCAGATCGCTGATTGCAGCTCTGCAACGCAGATTTCGCCTTCATGAGCATCGCATCATATGTGACGTACCCACCAGGTGGAATTCCTCGTTACATATGTTGGAGCGGTTGTGTGAGCAGCAGCCAACAGTAATGGAGTATCAGCTGCATCAGGCGCAATCAACTCGCAATTTGCGCCGTTCACACTTTACCACTACTGAGTGGGCCTCTATAATAATATAATAATAATAATCTTTATTTATATAGCGCCATAATATTCCGCAGTGCTTTACAGTTTAACAGTTTCAAAACACAAGTCATAAGTAACAACGTTAACAATACAATAATTAAAGCAAAATCAGCCGCCCCTGCTGGTGAAAGCTTACAATCTACAATGAGGTGGGGGAGATACAAAGTACAGGTGTTTATATACAATAGTGTTTTTACAATGATGGTCCAGCCATTTTAAGGGAGTGAGGGATGCATGGAGATAGTGAATGGGCTACACACACAGACTTACACATAGAATGACTTTGATTAGTGAATGTGATAGGCCACTATGAACAAATGTGTTTTGAGGGAGCGCCTGAAACCATCCAAATTGCGGATAGTCCTAATTTCTTAGGGTACAGAATTCCAGAGTATTGGCGCAGCGCGGGAGAAGTCTTGGAGTCGGGAATGGGAGGTACGGATTAGTGCAGAGGTTAGTCGAAGGTCGTTTGCAGAGTGCAGCAGTCGGTTAGGCCGATAAATATAAATGAGGGAGGAGATGTAGGGGGATGCTGCGCTGTGGAGAGCTTTGTTGGTGAGAACCAGTAATTAGAATTGGATCCTATAATGAATGGGCAGCCAGTGTAATGAGTGGCGAATGACTCTATGAAGGACATCTGCCACGTTTTGCGTGCGTTTGATGAGTCAACGCGGATGGCGAGTGCAGATGATGCACTAGTCAGCCTGACTGTCCCCCTTATCTGCCTGCTTCAAAAAACACTGCAAGCACTAAGGCATGAGGTTTTGGAAGAGGTGGAGGATGAGGAGTCACAAATTCCATCACCTTCTGGACAGTCAGCGCAACGTGGTTCCTCACAAAGGGCTGGAGGACTTTCAAAGTACCATGCTGTATCAACAATTGAACCTCCAGAGTCGCTGTCTATATTTTCATAACCATTCCAAACTTTTAATGTATTTACAAAGCACATAATGTACAGTTTTTGTCTATCCTTTTGTAATGCTATTGTGTTTCCATAAAGTGATGTTACAGAATTATGATACAATGTTTTTAAATTTTATGAGTTTTAAAATTTGTAAATTTTTATGTATTTGAAGGACTTTGTGAGGAGGATGAGGAGGAGTCAATGGAGGAGGAAGACATCGGTCCAGAGGGAGGTACACAACGCTCTAGTCAGTATGTAGAGCGAGGTTGGGATGATGCAGAGCAGGCAGAGATGACGCCTCTTGCAGGGGACTGCGTTTCTTGGCCAGTTGGGAGTCTGCAGCACATGGTTGATTTCATGCTGCAGTGCCTGAGAAACGACCGCCGCATCGAACACATTCACACCACGTCTGATTATTGGGTGTACACCCTCCTAGACCCTCGCTACCGGGACAACTTTCAAAGCCTCATCAGACCGTTGAACCGGGAGCGTGAAATGCGGGAGTAACAAGACACACTGCTGCAATTATTATTATTATTATACATTTATATAGCGCCATTTATTCCATTGCACTTTACATATGACAAGGGAAAAATATAGACAGGTACAATAAAGATGTGCTGGACAAGGGACACACAAGTACAGAAGGAGAGAGGACCCTGCCCGCGAGGGCTCACAGTCTGCAGGGATGGGTGAGAATGAATAGGAAAGGGTAGAGCTGGTCGTACGATGGTTGAGTACACTGAGGATCATTGCAGGTTGTAAGCTTGTCGGAATCCATAATGTTCTCCATTCCAGCCGAGAGCACTGCTGCTGCTGCTGCTTTACAAAGCAGCTCTGTGCGTCGAGGCAGTGGAGACAACTCTGCAACAAGAGGGAGCACAAGCAGCGCCTCTGCACAGGGCAAGACCAGTATGTTCCAAATGTGGTGAAGTTTTGTGGCAGCGCCACCAATGTCTACACCATCCGAGACGGCTCCAGTCAGCAGGAGGCAACGTTTACGTAAGATAGTGACAGACGACATGTCTTGCCCACTCAGTGTACTCCCAGATGGCTCTTCCCCATTCAAGTTTTGAGTCTCTAAGCTGGATACATGGCCAGAGCTTAGCCAGTATGCATTGGAGGTGCTGGCTTGCCCTGCTGGCAGTGTATTATCGGAGCGCGTCTTTTGTGCTTCAGGTGGTGTACTAACAGACCATCGCATGCGACTATCCTCCGATAATGTAGACCGGCTTACTTTGCTGAAAATGAACAAGGCATGGATCACGCATGAATTTGCCTGTCCTGTTTCCGATTAAATAACTGGTTGGCAACGTTATACATGTATCCTGTTATGTTCATCTTTCTACCACCTGAACTGTACAGTCATGGCCAAAAGTTTTGATAATGACACAAATATGATATTTTCACATGATCTGCTGCCCTCTGGTTTTTATTTGTGTTTGACAGATATTTTTATCACAGACAGAAATATAATTGCAAACATATGAGTAAGAAAAGCTTGTATTGACAGTTAGAATGAGTTAATGCAGCAAATCTAATTTTGCAGTGTTGACCCTTCTTCTTCAGGACCTCTGCAATTCTCCCTGGCATGCTGTCAATCAACTTCTGGACCAAATCCTGGCTGATAGCAGTCCATTCTTGCACAATCAATGCTTTCATTTTGTCAGAATTTTTAAGTTTTTGTTTGTCCACCCGTCTCTTGATGATTGACCACAAGTTCTCAATGGGATTAAGATCTGGGGAGTTTCCAGCCCATGGACCCAAAATCTCTATGTTTTGTTCCCTGAGCCATTTTGTCACTCCATAACTTAGGCAAATCAAACTCACATCATGCCTCAAAAGCTGCAATGCTGGAAGTGCATAATGTGGGTTGAACTTTGACAACAGCTGCAGTGCGAATGTTTGCCTTCATTGTTCTTGGCTTTTAAATAAAAGCATACAAGTAAATATAATAATACCTGAACACCTCAGACTAGAGTGAACACTGAACACAACTGTTCACTTGCTGTGAAAGGCCTTTTTGTGGACTTCTATTATGTTTGCAAGCAATGTATTGTATTTTGATGGAAGAGCGCACACTAATAGATTTTAGTAAATTGAAAATAGAATAAAGCAGCACCAATTTTAGAAAAATGACAAGGATGAGCCAGTGACAGACACTCAGCAGAGTACACGCAGCGGTGGTTGAAGTAAGTGGAGCGGGATCTACACTCCTAGCAAAAATTTAAACCTCAGACTAGAGTGAACACTGAACACAACTGTTCACTTGCTGTGAAAGGCCTTTTTGTGGACTTCTATTATGTTTGCAAGCAATGTATTGTATTTTGATGGAAGAGCGTCACACTAATAGATTTTAGTAAATTGAAAATAGAATAAAGCAGCACCAATTTTAGAAAAATGACAAGGATGAGCCAGTGACAGACACTCAGCAGAGTACACGCAGCGGTGGTTGAAGTAAGTGGAGCGGGATCTACACTCCTAGCAAAAATTTAAACCTCAGACTAGAGTGAACACTGAACACAACTGTTCACTTGCTGTGAAAGGCCTTTTTGTGGACTTCTATTATGTTTGCAAGCAATGTATTGTATTTTGATGGAAGAGCGTCACACTAATAGATTTTAGTAAATTGAAAATAGAATAAAGCAGCACCAATTTTAGAAAAATGACAAGGATGAGCCAGTGACAGAACTCAGCAGAGTACACGCAGCGGTGGTTGAAGTAAGTGGAGCGGGATCTACACTCCTAGCAAAAATTTAAACCTCAGACTAGAGTGAACACTGAACACAACTGTTCACTTGCTGTGAAAGGCCTTTTTGTGGACTTCTATTATGTTTGCAAGCAATGCATTGTATTTTGATGGAAGAACGTCACACTAATAGATTTTAGTAAATTGAAAATAGAATAAAGCAGCACCAATTTTAGAAAAATGACAAGGATGAGCCAGTGACAGAACTCAGCAGAGTACACGCAGCGGTGGTTGAAGTAAGTGGAGCGGGATCTACACTCCTAGCAAAAATTTAAACCTCAGACTAGAGTGAACACTGAACACAACTGTTCACTTGCTGTGAAAGGCCTTTTTGTGGACTTCTATTATGTTTGCAAGCAATGTATTGTATTTTGATGGAAGAGCTTCACACTAATAGATTTTAGTAAATTGAAAATAGAATAAAGCAGCACCAATTTTAGAAAAATGACAAGGATGAGCCAGTGACAGACACTCAGCAGAGTACACGCAGCGGTGGTTGAAGTAAGTGGAGCGGGATCTACACTCCTAGCAAAAATTTAAACCTCAGACTAGAGTGAACACTGAACACAACTGTTCACTTGCTGTGAAAGGCCTTTTTGTGGACTTCTATTATGTTTGCAAGCAATGTATTGTATTTTGATGGAAGAGGTCACACTAATAGATTTTAGTAAATTGAAAATAAATAAAGCAGCACCAATTTTAGAAAAATGACAAGGATGAGCCAGTGACAGACACTCAGCAGAGTACACGCAGCGGTGGTTGAAGTAAGTGGAGCGGGATCTACACTCCTAGCAAAAATTTAAACCTCAGACTAGAGTGAACACTGAACACAACTGTTCACTTGCTGTGAAAGGCCTTTTTGTGGACTTCTATTATGTTTGCAAGCAATGTATTGTATTTTGATGGAAGAGCGTCACACTAATAGATTTTAGTAAATTGAAATAGAATAAAGCAGCACCAATTTTAGAAAAATGACAAGGATGAGCCAGTGACAGACACTCAGCAGAGTACACGCAGCGGTGGTTGAAGAAGTAACTGGAGCGTGATCTGGATTTAAAAAAAAAAAAAACCTCACAGACTGCAGTGAACACCGAAACACAACTGTTCACTATCTGTGAAAGGCTCCTTTCTGTACTTCTATAGTGTTTGCAACCAATGTATTGTTTACGGATGGAAGCGCATCACACTATAATTTCTATTGAATGGAGCAGCTAGAATTACACTAAAGAAAAAAAAAAAGAGTCTGTGAGTGACACGTGCAGATGCCTACAGACAGCGTTGGATGCAGAGCAAACTGCAGCGCGTCACCTGCACTCTCACACACACACCTTGCACAGAGCTGTTAAAACAACACTGCAAGGCAAAAGGAAGCTTTACACAGCGGTTGGTAAACTAGCCTGCCTAAAGCAAAGTACACAAAATCGCAATCTCTAACTGTCCCTCAGAGTCAGCAGAGCAGCATTCTGTCCCTAACTGAGTTCACAGCACAGTGACGCTAAAATGGCGGTGGCGCCTTTTATAGTGCATTCTGACATCATTTCAGCAGCCAATCACAGCCATGCCATTAGTTAAGATGACCGCAGCAGTACAGGATGTGCCCACACTTCGTAGGATTCCTCATTGGCTGACTAAAATCACAGTACCTCTCAAAGAATTATGGGAACTTCCGATTCCGGTATACGATATAGGAAAAATATCGGAACTAAGTATCGGAATTCCGATACAGCGAATATCGGCCGATACCCGATACTTGCGGTATCGGAATGCTCAACACTAGTCGTCATCCTTCATAATTTTGGCAATGCGGGGGTCCCTTTTTAGGATCCGCAAGACATAATCACACATGTGGGCCAATGTTCCAGATGTCATTGATGCACTGCCAGTGGTGGGTGGAGGGGCACTTTCTGCCAAATCCACATCCTTCCATTCACGCACAAACCCTGTAACTGACCTTGGCAAGCCAACATTTTCTTTTGCCCCCTGAGAAGCATCATCCTCCCCAAAATAATCATCCCCCTCATCCTCATCCTCCTCCTCTTCCTCTTCTTCTTTCACCTCATCCAGGACAGTTCTCTGAGCAGACAATGCCTAACTGTCATGAAGGCTTCCCTCCTCCTCCTCTGCTGCAGATGCCTGATCCTTAATGTGCGTTAAAGTTTGCATGAGCAGACGCATAAGTGGGATGCTCATGCTTATGATGGCGTCGTCTGCGCTTACCAGCCATGTGCATTCCTCAAAACACTGAAGGACTTTACAGAGGTCTTTCAGCTTTGACCAATGCACACCCGACAACTCCATGTCTGCCCTCAAACTGCCTGCCCGTGGATCCTCCCACAAATGCATTACAGCCTGCCTCTGTTCGCACAGCTTCTCAACCACGTGCCTGGTGGAGTTCCACCTTGTTGCAACGTCTATGATAAGGCGGTGCTTGGGGAGGTGGAGCGATCGCTGCAGCCTCTGCATACGACTGGAGTCTACGGGCGAGTGACGGATGTGCGAGCACAGTCTTTGCACCTTATGGAGCAGGGCTGGTAACTCCGGATAATTATTTATGAAGCACTGCACCACCAGGTTCAAGGTGTAAGCCAGGCAAGGTATGTGTCTGAGTTTTGCCAGGGCTATGGCCGCTACAAAATTACGGCCGTTATTACTGACTACCTTGCCTGGCTCAAGATGTAGACTGCCCAGCCATGACTCGGTTTCTCGCTGCAAGTAGTCGGCCAGTACCTCCGTGGTGTGTCTGTTGTCGCCCAAAGACATCATCTTTAAAACAGCCTGCTGACGCTTACCACTAGCTGATCGTTAGTGGGACACCTCGTGTGCAACACTGGCAGCTGCGGATGGAGTGCTCGTGCGACTGTGCTCTGTCAACGAGCTTTTGTTTCTGGAGGAGGAAGAGGGTCGAACGCCTACAGCCAACTGTTGCCTATACCGTGGGCTAGGCAACACTGTCCCACTGCCGCTGTCCCCTGTGGACCCTACATCCACCACATTAACCTAGTGCGCAGTGATAGACACTTAATCGCCTGGGCATGCCTACTGGCCCATGTATCTGTTATGAGGTGCACCTTTCCACTCATTGATTGTTTAAGTTCATGGACAATGCAGTCTTTCACATGCAGGTGGAGGGCAGGGATGGCTTTTCTAGAAAAGAAGTGCCGACTGGGTAGGTCATAGAGTGGGAGAGTGTAGGCCATGAGGTATCGGAATGCCGTCCTTTCAACCAAATGGAAGGGCATCATCTCTAATGAGATCAGTTTGGCAATGTAGGCGTTCAAAGCCAGTGAGGTTTTGTTGTCCATCCACGCTTGCAAGTGCATGGTGTTTAAATGTCTAAGCATTCAACTGGTATTCAAATTTCTGAGATTTTTCCCTCGGCTAAAGGTCCTTAAGCACTTCTTACAGATAATCTTTGCCTCATCAGTAGGATTTTGGTCAAAAAAAAAAACCGCACTCTTCCTACTGTGTGATAAATTCCAGGGCTTGCACGCAGTTCTAATTTGACCGTCTGCCCAAGCTGTCCTGCAACTCTTTTTGTTTTTTTAACACATTTTTGGACTTCTTCGGGCCTGCCAGATAACCGCAGCTGCGATGTCGATGCCTGCTGCGGATCCTCCTCCTCTTCTGACCTATTGCAAGCGGCACCCTCTTCCCCAATGGATGCAAATGCAGATCAACAACTGGGTCATCCATCACCTCCTCTTCCATTTCATCTGCACCTTTCTCAGTGTCACCGTGTAAGGTGTTAGACTATGCGGGAAGGGACACCTGAGTTTCATCAGGGTCAGATTCGGGCTCAGTAGACTGCGAGGGCAACGTAGTGCTCTGGGTGAATGTACCAGCAGAATCAGATAGCAGTGGCTGTGCATCAGTGCACTCCATGTCATATTCATCTTGGACTGGGGAATTCAGGATTTCACTTGATAACCCAGGCATGGTATGTGAAAAGAGCTACATGGAGTAATCTGAAGTGTGGCCTGCCGCATCCTTCACTTTTGGTGGGGGTGAAGTACACCAGGAAAGGTGTCATTCCTGACCAGGAGCCTACACTGACAACTCAGTGCTTGCATTTTTTGAACGTTCAGAAGAGGAGGCGATAGAGCTGAAGGCTGTTTTGGCAATGTAAGCCAAAACCTGTTACTGATGCTACGGTTTTAAAAGCAGTTTACCTACTCCCAGAAAAGGGAGCCTTCCAGGCCTTCTGGAACCAGACGATGACGCAGGCTCAACACCCCCTGCCTTAGGTGCTATTGGGCTTTTGGCACTACCAGCAGATGCACCACCACCACCACCATCATTCCCAGCTGGCCCCCCCGCCCACATCCGTGGCCTCTTCCTCCATACTTCCTCATGTTTCGGAAAATGTACCAAAAATACCAGCAGATATATGGTACTGTATGAGGAGCGTACAGCTGTGTACAGTGTAGGGGAAAATTGCAATCTCCGTATATATTTCCGGAGTCACACACAGATAGTCAGCATGTATTTGTCCGTGATACCAGCTGGTACACGATAGTGTGTGAGGAGCGTACAGCTCTATACGGTGTAGGGGAAAATTGCAATCTCCGTATATATTTCCGGAGTCACACACAGATAGTCAGCATGTATTTGTCTGTGATACCAACCGGTACACGGTAGTGTGTGAGGAGCGTACAGTTCTATACGTGTAGGGGAAAATTGCAATCTCCGTATATATTTCCAGAGTCACACATAGATAGTCAGCATGTATTTGTCTGTGATACCAACCAGTACACGGTAGTGTGTGAGGAGCGTACAGCTCTATACGGTGTGGGAAAAAATGAACGGTCGGTAAGTGTGCAGAAAAAAAAAAAAAAAGTATAAGTGCTGTGTAAAAAGAAGTCTGCACAGCATTGCACACACAGCAATACAGCTATCAGGCAGCCTAATAACCAGCGCTGCTGCACACAAGAAAATCCTCCCCTGTCACTGCACAATAACTGTACAGCACAATTGCTATCAGCACAGGCACAGAAGAACTTCTCTTTCCAGCCCTAACTCTCTCCCTACTAATAAACAGTGTCAGCAACCTCTCCCTACTGTTAAGATCAGCAGAAGTAAAATGGAGGTCGGCCGTCATGGCTTTTATAGACACTATGACGCCCCCCAAAGTAAGCCAATCACTGCAATGCCCCTCTCTAAGAAGGTGGTGGACGCTGCACATGTCATCTCATTGCCCACAGTGTACGTCCTTGCTCATTTGCTGAAAAAAGGCGCCTGCAAGCATTATGGAAAAATCAACTTGGGCGCTGGGGTTGACGACCGCATGGCCGACTGCACGCTATGGTCGGGTTTCGGCCAACGAAACCCGACTTTGGCGAAAGTCTGCGACTTTTGAATCTGACCGACCTGTTTCGCTCAACTCTAGTGTTGGGCTGTGAGCACAACCCCCATCTGAGGAAGTCGGGCACTCAGACCATCCTCATGGAGTCGGTTTCTAACCATTTGTGCAGACACATGGACATTTGTGGGCTGTTGGAGGTCATTTTGCAGGGCTCTGACAGTGCTCCTCCTAATCCTCCTTGTACAAAGGCAGAGATAGCGGTCATGCTGATGGGTTGTTGCACTCCTACGGCCCCCTCCACGTCTCCTTTTGTACTGGCCTGTCTCCTGGTAGCGCCTCCAGCTTCTGGACACTACACTGACAGACACAGCAAACCTTCTTGCCACAACTCGCATTGATGTGCCATCGTGCATTAGCTGCACTACCTGAGCCACTTGTGTGGGTTGTAGAGTCCTTCTCATGCTACCACGAGTGTGAAAGCACAACCAACATTCAAAAGTGACCAAAACATCAGCCAGAAAGCATTGATACTGAGATGTGGTCTGTGGTCCCCACCTTCAGAACCACTCCTTTATTGAGTGTATCTTGATAATTGCCAATAATTTCCATCTGTCATCTATTCAATTTGCACAACAGCATGTGAAATTGTTAATCAGTGTTGCTTCCTAAGTGGACAGTTTGATTTCACAGAAGTTTGATTTACTTGGAGTTATATTCTGTTGTTTAAGTGTTCCCTTTATTTTTTTGAGCTGTGTATATAGTTTTAATTTGTTTACTTTTTTACTTTGTCCCACTATAGACTATCATTTTTTGCTGGCTAATCGCTTGCATAGCATGGGGATGCAACAGCATTTTTATGCTATGCAAACTGTCAGCTCTGTGGTGACAGATCATAGAATCATAGAATGATAGAATGGTAGAGTTGGAAGGGACCTCCTGGGTCATCTGGTCCAACCCCCTGCTCAAAGCAGGATTCACTAAATCATCAGCCTCTGTTTGAAGACTTCCATTGAAGGAGAACTCACCACCTCTCGTGGCAGCCTGTTCCACTCATTGATCACTCTGTCAAAAAGTTTTTTCTAATATCTAATCTGTGTCTCCTCCCATTCAGTTTCATCCTATTGCTTCTAGTCTTTCCTTGTGCAAATGAGAATAAAGATGATCCTTCTACAATGTGACAGCCCTTGAGATATTTGTAGACAGCTATTAAGCCTCCTCTCAGTCTTCTTTTTTGCAAGCTAAACATTCCCAAATATAAAAGATAAAGTTGCTGATCATGCACTGCATATGATCTAGCAACTTTACTAGCTCTGGTGACACCAGATGTCATCATGACGACATCTAGACACCATGACAATGATCGGGACCCCGTTAATGATGCCACGAGGTCTCCAATCCAATGGCATTGGGGCTGTCTTCCATCTGCCTGCACCGGGAATGCTGTGATCAAGTTCGATCACAGCACTTACCGGGTTAAAGTGCTGTGAGCAGTGCGTAACCACTCCTGGCACTTAGTGCCGAGTGTGAGCTGTCAGAATCAGCTGACACCTGGTGGCGATCGCGTTCGCTCAGCCTGTGTGCGTGCACGATCGCGTGGATGTAATAATCCGTCCCACATCAATAAATACCAGGGTGCAGAGACGTATTATCAGGGACCACGTCGGAAAGGGGTTAATTGATGCTGACTAAGTTCCTATGTTTTGAAAAGTTTGTTTCTATTCTTTCCTCTTTTTCATATCATTAACATGTCTGTGGATCCAGCAATTTTTACTTCTTGGTGCTGAAACTTATTTTATTGAGGGTATATATTTCCCTCCAGATTACCAAATTACCACTAATTTTTAGAAAAATATTTAGAGTTGAGAGTCCTCAGTGGTTGATACCTTTTAATGGCTAACTGAAAAGATGGTAACAAATTGCAAGCTTTCGAGACTACTCAGGTCTCTTCATCAGGCATAGTCTCAACTCTAAATATTTTTCTATCTACTGGCTAACACGGTACAAAGATATACATCTTCACTAATTTTTAAACTTCTTAAAAGTTTTTTCTCCAAATATTGACCAATATTGAGAGCAAAATACCATGAAATCAACATATATAAAAATCTTTGACATAAAAATGTACAGCTGAACTGGTAATACATCAGTTGTCATTAGAGTGAATCCCATTAGTAGTTCTGACAAGGCCCATGACCCATAGCAGAGAACTGTGAAAGGAGAGTCGTGGAAGGATTCTTGAAATGGCTGTGGTGTGTGATAAAGATACGGCAAAGCAGAGAGGTTTTTCGTCTTCAGTGAGCCAAAATTTAATAACACAACCAGTTTAAAATGGAGCTTTCACTCCAATATTTGCATTAGCATATTGTGTTTGCCTTGCATTTTTACATTTAAATTCTTTACTTGTGTGATTTCCATTTTAACTAATGAGATTTCTTTATTCACGCTGGGATAAAAATGGATTTAGCATGTAATTCTGAAGTAATGTACTTTTCATGTGTCCATTCAACCAGTTTTAAAATTGGAAACAAGAATGGGCTTTAAAAAGGAATATTTTTTTTACATGAAAAGAAATATACAATTTAATTAAACCTGTGTAAGCCTGCTGCTCCTAAGGAGGGAGAATTATTAGTGAATTTCAAAATGAACAGTAAGAAAGATGTGGTAAGGTAACTTTAGCCATAGAGGTCACTGAAGATTATTAGCATTGGTACTTGGGTACAAATAGATTTTAACAAGGGATTAAATAAACCTGTAAGAAAAAATACTAAGAATTCAATAGTCAACATTTTTAACCCATTTTTTAACCCTCCCACTGGTATGTCAGTTTTAACACTTTGACCAACGTAAAAAACACATACGTTTTAAAAAGAGTGATATGGAATTTTATTGCCCAACAACATAATTGCCCAACACACGATTGTGTGGAAAAGTGTAAACCTCTTTCCCGTTTTCCTATTCTTTTGCATGTTTGTTACTCTTAAATGTTTCAGATCACCAAACAAATTTAAATATTAGACAAAGATAACACAAGTAAAAACAAAATGCAATTTTCAAAAAGAGTTCTTTATTATAAAGGGGAAAGAGAAATCCAAACCTACAGGGCATTGTGTGAAAAAGTAATTGCCCCTAAACCTAATACCTGGTTGGGCCACCCTTAGAAGCAACAACTGCAATCAAGTGTTTGCGATAACTGGCAATGAGTCTTTTTGGCCACTCATCTGTGCCGAATTGATGTAATTCAGCCACATTGGAAGGTTTCTGAGCATGAATTGCCTTTTTAAGGTAATGCCACAGCATTTCAATTGATTTAAGGTCAGGACTTTGACTAGGTCACTCCAAAGTCTTAATTTTGTTTCTCTTAAAAAAATTCAGAGGGGATTTGATATTGTGTTTTGGATCATTGTTCTGCTGCATAACCCAAGCACGCTTGAGGTAACAAACAGATGGCCGGACATTCTCTTTGAAGATTTTTTGGTAGATAGCAGAATTCGTGGTTCCTTTTACCACAGCAAGTATTCCAGGTCCTGTAGCAGCAAAACAGCCCCAGAACATCACAGTACCACCACCATATTTTACTGTTGGTATGATGTTACTTTTCTGAAATGCTGTGTTACTTCTATCTATAGTGTTACTTCTATTCATATAAAGGGACATACACCTTCCAAAAAGTTCCACTTTGTCAGTCCACAGAGTATTCTCCCAAAAGTCATGGGGATCATCCAGATGTTTTCTGGAAATACTGAGATGAGCCTATATATTCTTATTGCTCAGCAGTGGTTTTCATCTTGAAACACTGCCATGCAGGCCATTTTTGCCCAGTCTCTTTCTTATGATGGATTTATTAACACTGACCTTAACTGAGGCAAGCAAGACCTGCAGTTCTTCAGATGTTGTTGTTGTTTTTTTTTGTGACCTCTTGGATGAGTCGTTACTGCACTCTTGGGGTAATTTTGGTCAGTTGGCCACTCTTGGGAAGGTTCACCACTTTTCCATGTTGTCGCCATTAGTGGATATTGGCTCTCACTGTGGTGCGCCGGAGCATCAAAGCATTATAATCTTTTTCAGACTGATAGATCTCAATTACTTTGTTTTTTCATTTGTTCCAGAATTTTTTGGATTGCAGCATGATGTCTAGCTTTTGACAATTTTTTTTTGTCTACTTCACTTTGGTCCTATTTAAGTGAATTCTTGAATAAAAACAGATGTGGCAGATATCATGCCTGAGTGTGACTGGTTAGGGAATTTGAATTTAGCTCCCCAAAGATGTGATAAACCACAGTTATTATATATTTTTAAGGGGGGGCAATCACGTTTCAGACAGGGCCCTGTAGGTTTGGATTTCATTTTACCTTAATAATAAACACCTTCATTTAAAAACTGCATTTTGTGTTTACTTGTGCTATCTTTGTCAAATATTTTAATTTATTTGATGATCTGAAATATTGAAATGTGACTGACATGAAAATGAATAGATAATCGAGAAGGGGCAAAAACTTTTTCACACAAATGTGTGTGTGTATATATATATATATATATATATATATAATATATATACAGTATATAGTGTATATATATATATATATATATATATACACTGGGGAAAGTAAGTTTTTGGTACACTGCCAATTTTGCAAGTATTCCCACCTACAAAAAATGGAGAGGTCTAATTTTTATCGTAGGTACACATTAACTGTGAAAGACAGAATCTTTTAAAAAAAATACAGAAAATCACATTGTATGATTTATACATAATTAATTAGCATTTTATTGCATGAAATAAATATTTAATACAATAGTAAAACAGAATTTAATATTTGGTATAGAAACCTTTGGTTCCAGTTACAGAGGTCAAATGTTTCCTGTAGTTCTTGACCAAGTTTGCACATAATGCAGCTGGGATTTGACCCACTCCTTCAAACAAATATTCTCTAGATATTTCAGGTTTTTGGGCTGTCGCTGGGCAATGTTGATTTTCAGCTCCCTCCAAAGATTTTCAGGTCTGGATACTGGCTAGGCCACTCCAGGACCTTGAAATGCTTCTTAAGGAGCCACTTTTTAGTTGCCCTTGCTGTGTTTTGGGTCATTGTTATGGTGGAAGACCCAGCCACCACTCATTTTCAATGCTCTTACTGAAGGCAGAAGGCTGTTGACCAAAATCTTGCAATACATGACCTCATGCATCCTCCCTTCACTACAGTGCAGTCTTCTTGTGTCCTTTGCTGAAAAGCACCCCCATAGCATGATATTTCCCACATCATGCTTCAGGGTTAGGGGGTGTTCTTTGGGTTGTACTCATCCTTCTTCCTTCAAACATGGAAAACATTGTTGATAGCAAAAAGTTATTTTTTGGTCTCATCTGAGCACATGACCTTCTCTCATGCCTCCTCTGGATCATCCAAATGGTCATTGGTGAACTTCAAATGTTTGGAGAGCCCCTGATGTGCCTAAACAGTGGAAACCCCCCAATTCAACCTCCAACCCTAACCCCAACACACCCCTAACCCTAGTCCCAAGACTAACCATAACCCTAACCATAAACCTAACCCTAACACACCCCTAACCCTAATCCCAACCCCAACCCTAATCCTCACTTTAGCCCCAACCCTAACCCGAACTTTAGCCCCAACCCTAACCCTAATGGGAAAATGGAAATAAATACTTTTTTTTTAAATTTTATTATTTTTCCCTAACTAAGGCTGTGATAAAGTGGGGTTTGATTTACTATTTATAGCGTGTTTTTATGTTTGGCAGCTTTCACACGCTAAAAAATGTTTTTTATTGCAAAAAATAGTTTTTGCATCACCACATTTTGATAGCTATAATTTTTCCTTATTTTGGCTCACAGAGTCATGTGAGGTCTTATTTTTTGCGGGACGAGTTGACGTTTTTATTGGTACCATTTTTGGGCACATGACATTTTTTAATCGCTTTTTATTATGATTTTTGGGAGGCAGAATGAACAAAAACCAGCAATTCATGATTTTCTTTTGGGGAGGCATTTATACCATTCCACGTGTGGTAAAATTGATAAAGCAGTTTTATTCTTCAGGTTAGCATGATTACAGCGATACCTCGTTTATATTTTTTTTACGTTTTGGCGCTTTTATACAATAACATTTTTTTTATAAAAAAAATAATTATTTTGCATCGCTTCATTCTGCGAGCTATAACTTTTTCAATTTTTCGCTGATGATGCTCTATGGCAGCTCGTTTTTTCGGGACAAGATGACGTTTTCAGCGGTACCATGTTTATTTACATCCGTCTTTTTGATCGCATGTTATTCCACTTTTTGTTTGGCGCTATGATGATAAAGCATTGTTTTGTTTGCCTTGTTTTTTTTTAAGGAGTTCACTATAGTGGTTAACTAGTGGAATACTTTTATAGGGCGGGGCGTTAACGTTAAAGATGCGACGATACTAAATATGTGTACTTTTATTGTTTTTTTATTTACATAATAATAATAATGTGCTTATTGGGGACATCACTATATAGTGTTAGATCACTGATCTGGCACTTTGCAAAGCACTGTGTCAGATCAGCAATCTGACAGGCAGTGCAGGAGGCTTTCCGGTGCCTGCTCTCAGCAGGCACTGACAAGCCACTTCCCTGCAGGACCCGAAAAAACCCCGCAGTTATCTTGGATCTGGTGGTCCTGCAGGAAGAAGGTCCTCGAAGCAATGCGATCACATCGCGCTGTTCTGAGGGTCTCAAGGAAGCACACAGGGAGCCCCCTCCCTGCGCGATGATTCCCTACGCCACTGGAATGCTGCAATCATGTTTGATCGCAGTGTGCTGGGGGTTAAAGTACCAGGAGCGGTCCATGACTGCTCCTGGCACTTGAGAATCAGCTGACACCCGGCTGCGATCGGCCTCGCTCCCCCCGTGAGTCCGATCGCATTTGACGTACTATCCCGTCCATGGTCATACGGGCCCAAGTTCCATGGACTGGATAGTATGTCTAATGTCAGAAAGGGGTTAAGCAACATCATTACTTGCATATTAAAATATCAACTTGTTAGAAAAAATATAATTTTAGCTTCTCCAATTAAGATTAGTGAATAGTGATGAGTGACTATTTCAATGTTGGGATCAGATTACAAACGCCGAATGTGCAATATTCGCCATTTTATTCGTCAAATATTTGGCAAACATAGCCGAATGCCATTGGATTCAATAGGAGGAAATAACCAACGCATACACAACACCTTCAAACGGACCCAAAAGCTGCCAAAGCACATCAAATTAGAGGCAGACATCAGGAAAGTGGTCTCAATTCACCCACAGTACAAATTTTAGAATGGCACCGCAGCAATCTGCTATGCATGTGTTATCAGTGTTTGCGCCAGCATTTGCAGCTTTGAATTGAACTTTAAAGTAAGACAAGGTGGGTGAGGGTCTCAGTGCAGGCCTGTTGTGCTGAGAGCCCTGTGAGGATCTCAAGTTGTGGGTGATAAAAATCACCTAGGCAGCTTAAAGATGCAACTATTTTTATTCCATACATTCATGGTTGTAAAACAAATCCAGGTAGATGGCCAACATACAATGTCCTCAGTCCACAAGTTCCCAATCTGAGATCGGTAGTTCCACTGGCCCCATATCAGGCGATAACCACTGTCTCCCAACTTTTGGTTGGCCCACATCTTTTTGTATCTCCAGCCGGTGTAGTGTGCAGTCATATCCCATGCTCCCCCAGACAATGGATATCACTAATGAAGCTCATGGATACCCCTCCAGCCAACAATCAATCTCCAAACTCCATAGATCATGGATCGGCTCCCTTCAAAGTCACTCCAACAACTGCTTGACTCAACCCATGTGTCTTTTCTCCTGTAAACAGGTGCTAGGATGCAGAATGCAGGGATTGCAGAGCAAAACGGTAACAATATTATTTAATTTAACAGTAAAGCTGAAAGTAATCTCACAGGGAGTTAACAGTGAACAAGAATTAAAGGAATAATAAGAATTAATGCGACAGTCTGTAGTTTAAACAGCACTTATCGTGATTCCTGCCAGTCCTCCTTGATAAACAGACAGGTGGAGGTTGTAGTACCAGCAATAGCCGGCATAGAATCCTTAGAATCCTTTTTCAGTGGTCCAACTTCTGGCTGCAGCAGGCGGTTGCCGGTTTTACCCACTGAGCCACTAGTCCATAAGCCTCAGCAGACAAAGTGAGGGAAGCTGCAGGAGTCCCTGTGACAAACGTGGGCTGATGCGCGCTGGTCAGCAGAGGGGATGGCAACTCAGTGTCCTGCAACCGGCCCACTCTTCTCTGCATGAGCGCGGTCCTAGATTTAGCTGAGCACACAGCGCTTCCCACACTCACTGTCCGCTGGAGTGCTCAGGAGATGTCGGCCGCAGTACTTAGCGACGCTGCTGCTCAGGGTGCACAGTACACTGCACACCCTCCTGGACTCTCGCTGACAGTGGGAAACTGAATTCTGCTTTGCGCTCTTTCAGCTCTGTATCCGGCTTAAATACACCCCTGTTATGTTTCGGTAGCTGAGGAGTGCAGGTAAAAAAGGCAATACACCAGAGCAGTTGGAATCTATGAGATTGCAGTACCCTGACTAACCACCACAACTAGAGGCAGCCGTGGAGCGTTCCTACGCTGGTCCTAGACGCCTCGTCACAGCCTGAGAAACTAACTACACCTAAAGATAGAAAGAGGAAAGCTATCTGCCCCGGAGCAGATCCCCAAAGAACATAGAAAGCCCCCAAACATGTAATGGCGGTTAGACAAGAAGAAATACTGACACAGACAGAAAATAGTATGAGCAAACGTTGGGGCCCAAACTACCTAAATAGAAAAGGATAGGAAGGGCACTTACTGCAATCCCAAAAAACCCTGAAAAGCACCAACTCTACTAATTTCAAAAAAAACACCTGAGATCACACGACCTCTACCACCTAAATTAGTTCTCTGGTGTAACAAAATCAAAACAGCAGCCACTGAAAAAACTGGAAAAAGCAAATGTACAAACATCAGTGGCTGAACTAAACTGAGAGGGCAAAAGCCCCCAGAGGGGACCCTGAAGGCCCCCACAGAAGTGCAGGACAAAATGCAAAAATCAAGCACAAAAACAAAAAGAAGAAAATGTCTTATCTGTTAGCAGGAGATGCAGACACGACACAGCAGGCTACAAAGGAAACAGGAATCAAGGATTGAGACCAGAACAATTGATCACCGGCAACCCTGATGGGAAGGCGACTCCCTTATATAAGACCAGTCAGTAACACCTGATTCCCAATCCTCACAATCTTCACTGGACAGTCCAGTACCGCTTGTAACCACCAGAGGGAGCCTCTGCTCAGAACTCATTTCAAGTCCATTCACAACAGTACCCCCCCCTTGAGGAGGGGTCACCGAACTCTCACTTGAGCAACCAGGTCGGTCAGGATGAGTTCTATGATACGCACGGATGAGTCTCCTAGCATGGATGTCCGAAGCAAACACCCAAGAATTGTCTTCCTGACCATAACCTCTCCACTTAACCAAATACTGGAGTTTCCGTCTAGAAAAACGAGAATCTAATATTTTCTCAACCACATACTCCAGATTGCCCACAACCAAAATAGGGTCAGGAGGCACAGCAGTAGGAACCACTGGCTCAACAAACCTCTTCAACAAGGACTTGTGGAACACGTTATGGATCTTAAATGTCCCTGGAAGAAGCAAACGAAAAGAAACAGGATTAAGAATCTCCATGATCTTATAAGGTCCAATGAACCTAGGCTTAAATTTAGGAGATGCCACTCTCATAGGAATATTTTTTGAGGACAACCAGACCAAGTCCCCCACTTTAAACCGAGGACCATCAGTCCTATGCCGGTTAGCAAACCGCTGGGCCCTCTCCTGAGAGAGGGACAACCTCTCCACTACCTGGTCCCAAATCTGTTGCATACGCTCCACAACAGAGTCAACACCTGGACAGACAGAAGCCTCCGTCTGTCCTGAAGAAAATCGAGGGTGAAACCCAGAATTACAGAAAAATGGAGACATCAAAGTGGCAGAGCTAACCCTATTATTAAGAGCAAACTCAGCCAAAGGCAAAAAAGAGACCCAGTCATCCTGATCAGCAGACACAAAGCATCTTAGATAAGTCTCCAATGTCTGGTTTGTTCTCTCAGTTTACCATTGGTCTGAGGATGAAACGCCGAGGAGAAAGACAATTGAACACCAAGTTTAGAACAAAAGGTCCTCCAAAATCTGGAAACAAACTGGACTCCTCTGTCAGACACAATGTTCTCAGGAATGCCGTGTAAACGAACCACGTGCTGAAGGAACAAAGGCATCAATTCAGAGGAGGAAGGCAACTTAGGTAATGGCACAAGATGTATCATCTTGGAAAACCTATCACAAATCACCCAGATGACGGTCATTCTCTGAGAAACAGGGAGGTCGGAAATGAAATCCATAGAGATATGGGTCCATGGTCTCTTGGGCACAGGCAATGGCATCAACAAACCACTAGAGCGAGAGCAAGACTTGGAGCGAGAGCAAGTCCCGCAGGACTGCACAAATTCCCTGACATCATGAGACAAGGTAGGCCACCAAAAGGACCGACTAACCAAGTCTCTGGTACCAAAAATTCCGGGATGACCGGCCAACGCGGAACAATGAATCTCAGACATCACACTCTTTTTCCACTGGTCCGGGACAAACAATTTCCCAACAGGGCAGCGCTCGGGCCTGTCCTCCTGACACCCCTCCAGAGCCAGTCTCAAATTGGGCGAGATGGCGGAAAGAACTACACTTTCTTTCAAAATAACAGAAGGATCAGATACCTCAGGAGAGTCCGCAAGGAAACTCCTCGAGAGGGCATCCGCCTTAACATTCTTAGTGCCAGAAGAAAGGAAACCACAAAATTAAAACGTGTGAAAAACAAGGCCCACCTGGCCTGTCTAGGATTAAGTCGCTTGGCAGATTCCAGATAAACCAGATTCTTATGGTCCGTAAGGACCACCACCTGATGTTTGGCTCCCTCCAGCCATTGTCTCCACTCTTCAAAAGCCCACTTCATGGCCAATAACTCCCGATTACCCACGTCATAATTACGTTCAGTAGGAGAAAAATTTTCGAGAGAAAAAGGCACAAGGGTTACTTTTAGAGGTCTCTGGATCTCTTTGGGACAAAACAGCACCTGCCCCAATTTCAGAGGCATCAACCTCCACCTGAAATGGCAGAGAAACATCAGGCTGCCGTAGAACAGGAGCAAAGTGAATCTCTGCTTAAGTTCCTGAAATGCAGAGACTGCCTCAGGAGGCCAATTCACCACATCAGAACCGTTTTTGGTCAAATCAGTTAATGGTTTAACAATAACCGAGAAATTACCAATAAATTTACGATAAAAATTGGCAAAACCCAAAAATCTTTGAAGAGCCTTTAATGAAGTAGGTTGGACCCAATCACAGATGGCCTGAACCTTGACCGGGTCCATTTCAATAACAGATGGGGACAAAATGAATCCCAAAAATGAGATCCTCTGTACGCCAAAAAGACACTTTGATCCCTTCACATACAGAGCATTCTCTCTCAAAATCTGGAATACAGTTCGAACATGTTTCACATGAGAGTCCCAGTCATTGGAAAAAATCAAGATATCATCCAAATAAACAATCAGAAATTTATCCACAAAATCCCTGAAAATGTCATTCATGAAGGACTGGAAGACAGAAGGAGCATTAGTGAGCCCAAAGGGCATCACAAGGTACTCAAAATGCCCCTCAGGGGTATTAAATGCCGTCTTCCATTCATCCCCGTGCTTAATGCGAATAAGGTTATATGCCCCCCTGAGGTCAAGCTTGGTAAACCAAGTAGCGTTTTTCACCCTGGAAAACAGGTCAGAAATCAAGGGTAACGGATATTGATATTTCACAGTAATATTGTTCAAAAGACGATAATCAATACACGGCCTTAATGAACCATCCTTTTTGGCCACAAAGAAAAAACCGGCACCTAAGGGTGAAGAGGATGGTCTGATATGACCCTTCTCCCATGACTCCTTGATATAAGACCGCATAGCGTCATGTTCAGTACAGACAAGTTAAAAAGGCGACCTTTAGGGAATTTACTACCAGGCACTAATTCAATAGCGCAGTCATAGCTCCTATGGGGAGGCAAGGATGCAGATTTAATTTCGCTAAACACATCAGAAAAATCAATCAAAAAGTCAGGAACATCCTGAGCCTGGGGGGAGGCAGAAAAAACAGGAGTGTTGGTATTAACACATTGGCAGCCCCAACTGGTTACAGACACAGTTTTCCAATCCAAAACAGGATTATGAGACTGTAACCAAGGGAAACCCAGTACGATAATGTCATGCAGATTATACAGAACCAAAAATTTGCAGCTCTCCTGATGATCAGGTTCAACCCTCATTATCACCTGAGTAGAGAACTGAGGTTTATTCTCAGCTAAAGGGGTAGAATCGATCCCCAGTAGGGGAATAGACTTCCGTAGGGGTATCAAGGGAAACCCACAACGTTTAGCAAAATCAAAATCCATCAGGTTAATAGCTGCTCCCGAATCAACAAAAGCCTGAGCAGAAAATGAGGACAGAGAGCATATCAGAGTAACAGTTAATAAAAACTTAGTCTGAACACTACCCAAGACAACTAAGCGTGCAAAACGTCTTCCCCGCTTAGGGCAGACTGAAATAGCATGAGAGGCATCACCACAGTAGAAACATAACCCATTGCGCTTTCGAAACTCACGACGCTGTGCCCCAGAAACCACTCTATCACACTGCATGGATTCAGAAGCAGGTTCACAAGGCAACACTATTCCACGCATACTTCTCCGCTCACGCAAACGTCTGTCAATTTGAATCGCTAATGACATAGAATCATTGAGACCAGAGGGGACAGGGAATCCCACCATAACATCCTTTACATTATCTGACAGACCCTTCCGAAAAAGGGCTGCCAAAGCGTCGTCATTCCATTTGGTCAGGACTGCCCACCTACGGAATCTCTGACAGTATAACTCAGCGTCATCAAGCCCTGATTTAATGCCAACAAGACTTTTTCAGCTTGATCAGTGATAGTAGGCTCATCGTACAATAACCCCAAGGCCTGAAAAAATGCATCAACATCACTCAAAACAGGATCCCCAGGTGTCAGGGAAAAAGCCCAATCCTGAGGATCGCCGCGCAGGAGAGAGATGACAATTTGAACCTGCTGCGCTGCGTTCCCTGAGGACTTAGATTTTAAGGCAAAAAACAATTTACAATTATTTTTGAAATTCAGAAACTTGGCTCGATCCCCCAAAAACAAATCTGGCATGGGAATCCTAGGTTCCACAACAGGCAACCTAGCAAGATAGGTAGCAATACTCCGAACCTCAGTGGCAAGCTGATCCACACGGCCAGACAACTGTGCAAACTCCATTGAGAGAAAAAATCCTCCCCAGCACCCAGAGATACAGAGGGAAAAAAAAAATGCAACAAACAGAAAAATATCTCTGACAACTCTGACAACCTTTTTTCTTTCACAATATTTTTCCCTTCTGTGAGTACCATACAATTTTCAATTTTTTGGGCCGGTGATACTGTTATGTTTCGGTAGCTGAGGAGTGCAGGTAAAAAAGGCAATACACCAGAGCAGTTGGAATCTATGAGATTGCAGTACCCTGACTAACCACCACAACTAGAGGCAGCCATGGAGCGTTCCTACGTTGGTCCTAGACGCCTCGTCACAGCCTAAAACAAACACCCCTAAAGTAGAAAGAGGAAAGCTATCTGCCCCGGAGCAGACCCCAAAGAACATAGAAACCCCCCAAAACATGTAAGGCGGTTAGACAAAAAAGAAATACTGACACGAAGAAATAGTAGGGAAAAAAGTTGGGGCCCAAACTACCTAAATAGAAAAGGAAGGGAAAAGGGCATTTACTGCAACCCAAAAAAAAACCCTGAAAAGCCCCCCCTCACTAATTTAAAAAAAAACCCCTAAATCAACCCCTCTACCACCAAAATTTAGTTCTCTGGTGAACAAAATAAAAACCCAAAAACCACTGAAAAAACGGGAAAAAAGCAAATGTACAAACATCATGGTGAACAAAACTGGGGGGGAAAAAAGCCCCCGGGGGCCCTGGGGGCCCCCACAGAATGAGGACAAAATGCAAAAATAAAGAAAAAAAAACAAAAAGAAGAAAATGTCTTATTTTTAGCAGGAAATCAACACGCACAGCAGGAAAAATGAACAGAATCAAGGATTGAACAAACAATTGACACCGGCAACCCCGATGGAGGCGACTCCCTTATATAAGCCAGCAGAACACCTATTCCCAATCCTCCCAACTTCCTGGACAGTCCGTACCCCTTTTAACCACCAGAGGGGCCCGCTCAGAACCCTTTTAAGTCCTTACAACACCCCTCTTCCGGGTCTGGGGGTGTTCAGCCCCTATTCCTTCCCCGGACAACATGGGACCGCCTCAACTTTTGGAACAAACCAAAACAGGTACCAAACACCCAGTTTCTTTCCCTTTCACTCCCTCCCCCTTAAACATTTTTCCTTGCTCACAGAAAGAGCAATTCCCCCACCTGGGACTACAGTGAGACCCCCTTTCGGCGGCTCCCCGGGCACTATCTCCATCCACACAAAGGGCCCCAGGGTTGAAGAGCTTGGGAGCTTGAAGAGCAATGGGTTGTAGGATGATTTTATTACATGTGCCTTAAATTTACTAAGATCTGTAAAATTGATTCCTGAGGATGAACGCAACAGGCAAATCCTAATAAAAAAAAAGCAAGAAAATATAAAAAAACCAACAATATCGACGCAACCAGGGGTCCAGCGGAAAAAATCTTATTAGAGAACGACTTTGCCCCCCGGAGGGTAGTCGGGTTTTTTAACCACCGACTTTCACAAAAGTCGAGTCGAAAAGAAATCGGGTTGATACGTCAAAAGTCGAAGGTCCGGAAAAACGAAACCCAATGCAAGTAATGGGGGAACAAAGTCGGCAGGGAGTGGAGGCAGTAAACACTCTACAGGCCCTTTTTAATGCCAAAGGGAAACAATTCTTTTTACTTTAACTGGCAACCTTAATTTACTTTATAATAATGTAACGCACAAACTGGGGGTTATTTGGCTAAAGTTGTGGGGGGGCGGGCTGGCTCCAGGTTTTTGTGGGCCCCGGGGGCCAAAAAGTCTCATGGTCCC
>JARQOD010000001.1:132648672-132681174 GCA_033576555.1 Oophaga sylvatica | reverse complement strand
ATTTTTTTTTGTTTTGGCGCTTTTATACAATAACATTTTTTTTATAAAAAAAATAATTATTTTGCATCGCTTCATTCTGCGAGCTATAACTTTTTCAATTTTTCGCTGATGATGCTCTATGGCAGCTCGTTTTTTCGGGACAAGATGACGTTTTCAGCGGTACCATGTTTATTTACATCCGTCTTTTTGATCGCATGTTATTCCACTTTTTGTTTGGCGCTATGATGATAAAGCATTGTTTTGTTTGCCTTGTTTTTTTTTAAGGAGTTCACTATAGTGGTTAACTAGTGGAATACTTTTATAGGGCGGGGCGTTAACGTTAAAGATGCGCGATACTAAATATGTGTACTTTTATTGTTTTTTTATTTACATAATAATAATAATGTGCTTATTGGGGACATCACTATATAGTGTTAGATCACTGATCTGGCACTTTGCAAAGCACTGTGTCAGATCAGCAATCTGACAGGCAGTGCAGGAGGCTTTCCGGTGCCTGCTCTCAGCAGGCACTGACAAGCCACTTCCCTGCAGGACCCAAAAAACCCCGCAGTTATCTTGGATCTGGTGGCCTGCAGGAAGAAGGTCCTCGAAGCAATGCGATCACATCGCGCTGTTCTGAGGGTCTCAAGGAAGCACACAGGGAGCCCCCTCCCTGCGCGATGATTCCCTACGCCACGGAATGCTGCAATCATGTTTGATCGCAGTGTGCTGGGGGTTAAAGTACCAGGAGCGGTCCATGACTGCTCCTGGCACTTGAGAATCAGCTGACACCCGGCTGCGATCGGCCTCGCTCCCCCCGTGAGTCCGATCGCATTTGACGTACTATCCCGTCCATGGTCATACGGGCCCAAGTTCCATGGACTGGATAGTATGTCTAATGTCAGAAAGGGGTTAAGCAACATCATTACTTGCATATTAAAATATCAACTTGTTAGAAAAAATATAATTTTAGCTTCTCCAATTAAGATTAGTGAATAGTGATGAGTGACTATTTCAATGTTGGGATCAGATTACAAACGCCGAATGTGCAATATTCGCCATTTTATTCGTCAAATATTTGGCGAACATAGCCGAATGCCATTGGATTCAATAGGAGGAAATAACCAACGCATACACAACACCTTCAAACGGACCCAAAAGCTGCCAAAGCACATCAAATTAGAGGCAGACATCAGGAAAGTGGTCTCAATTCACCCACAGTACAAATTTTAGAATGGCACCGCAGCAATCTGCTATGCATGTGTTATCAGTGTTTGCGCCAGCATTTGCAGCTTTGAATTGAACTTTAAAGTAAGACAAGGTGGGTGAGGGTCTCAGTGCAGGCCTGTTGTGCTGAGAGCCCTGTGAGGATCTCAAGTTGTGGGTGATAAAAATCACCTAGGCAGCTTAAAGATGCAACTATTTTTATTCCATACATTCATGGTTGTAAAACAAATCCAGGTAGATGGCCAACATACAATGTCCTCAGTCCACAAGTTCCCAATCTGAGATCGGTAGTTCCACTGGCCCCATATCAGGCGATAACCACTGTCTCCCAACTTTTGGTTGGCCCACATCTTTTTGTATCTCCAGCCGGTGTAGTGTGCAGTCATATCCCATGCTCCCCCAGACAATGGATATCACTAATGAAACTCATGGATACCCCTCCAGCCAACAATCAATCTCCAAACTCCATAGATCATGGATCGGCTCCCTTCAAAGTCACTCCAACAACTGCTTGACTCAACCCATGTGTCTTTTCTCCTGTAAACAGTGCTAGGATGCAGAATGCAGGGATTGCAGAGCAAAACGGTAACAATATTATTTAATTTAACAGTAAAGCTGAAAGTAATCTCACAGGGAGTTAACAGTGAACAAGAATTAAAGGAATAATAAGAATTAATGCGACAGTCTGTAGTTTAAACAGCACTTATCGTGATTCCTGCCAGTCCTCCTTGATAAACAGACAGGTGGAGGTTGTAGTATCAGCAATAGCCGGCATAGAATCCTTAGAATCCTTTTTCAGTGGTCCAACTTCTGGCTGCAGCAGGCGGTTGCCGGTTTTACCCACTGAGCCACTAGTCCATAAGCCTCAGCAGACAAAGTGAGGGAAGCTGCAGGAGTCCCTGTGACAAACGTGGGCTGATGCGCGCTGGTCAGCAGAGGGGATGGCAACTCAGTGTCCTGCAACCGGCACACTCTTCTCTGCATGAGCGCGGTCCTAGATTTAGCTGAGCACACAGCGCTTCCCACACTCACTGTCCGCTGGAGTGCTCAGGAGATGTCGGCCGCAGTACTTAGCGACGCTGCTGCTCAGGGTGCACAGTACACTGCACACCCTCCTGGACTCTCGCTGACAGTGGGAAACTGAATTCTGCTTTGCGCTCTTTCAGCTCTGTATCCGGCTTAAATACAGCCCCTGTTATGTTTCGGTAGCTGAGGAGTGCAGGTAAAAAAGGCAATACACCAGAGCAGTTGGAATCTATGAGATTGCAGTACCCTGACTAACCACCACAACTAGAGGCAGCCGTGGAGCGTTCCTACGCTGGTCCTAGACGCCTCGTCACAGCCTGAGAAACTAACTACACCTAAAGATAGAAAGAGGAAAGCTATCTGCCCCGGAGCAGATCCCCAAAGAACATAGAAAGCCCCCAAACATGTAATGGCGGTTAGACAAGAAGAAATACTGACACAGACAGAAAATAGTATGAGCAAACGTTGGGGCCCAAACTACCTAAATAGAAAAGGATAGGAAGGGCACTTACTGCAATCCCAAAAAACCCTGAAAAGCACCAACTCTACTAATTTAAAAAAAACACCTGAGATCACACGACCTCTACCACCTAAATTAGTTCTCTGGTGTAACAAAATCAAAACAGCAGCCACTGAAAAAACTGGAAAAAGCAAATGTACAAACATCAGTGGCTGAACTAAACTGAGAGGGCAAAAGCCCCCGGAGGGGACCCTGAAGGCCCCCACAGAAGTGCAGGACAAAATGCAAAATATAGCACAAAAACAAAAAGAAGAAAATGTCTTATCTGTTAGCAGGAGATGCAGACACGACACAGCAGGCTACAAAGGAAACAGGAATCAAGGATTGAGACCAGAACAATTGATCACCGGCAACCCTGATGGGAAGGCGACTCCCTTATATAAGACCAGTCAGTAACACCTGATTCCCAATCCTCACAATCTTCACTGGACAGTCCAGTACTGCTTGTAACCACCAGAGGGAGCCTCTGCTCAGAACTCATTTCAAGTCCATTCACAACAGTACCCCCCCCTTGAGGAGGGGTCACCGAACTCTCACTTGAGCAACCAGGTCGGTCAGGATGAGTTCTATGATACGCACGGATGAGTCTCCTAGCATGGATGTCCGAAGCAAACACCCAAGAATTGTCTTCCTGACCATAACCTCTCCACTTAACCAAATACTGGAGTTTCCGTCTAGAAAAACGAGAATCTAATATTTTCTCAACCACATACTCCAGATTGCCCACAACCAAAATAGGGTCAGGAGGCACAGCAGTAGGAACCACTGGCTCAACAAACCTTCAACAAGGACTTGTGGAACACGTTATGGATCTTAAATGTCCCTGGAAGAAGCAAACGAAAAGAAACAGGATTAAGAATCTCCATGATCTTATAAGGTCCAATGAACCTAGGCTTAAATTTAGGAGATGCCACTCTCATAGGAATATTTTTTGAGGACAACCAGACCAAGTCCCCCACTTTAAACCGAGGACCATCAGTCCTATGCCGGTTAGCAAACCGCTGGGCCCTCTCCTGAGAGAGGGACAACCTCTCCACTACCTGGTCCCAAATCTGTTGCATACGCTCCACAACAGAGTCAACACCTGGACAGACAGAAGCCTCCGTCTGTCCTGAAGAAAATCGAGGGTGAAACCCAGAATTACAGAAAAATGGAGACATCAAAGTGGCAGAGCTAACCCTATTATTAAGAGCAAACTCAGCCAAAGGCAAAAAAGAGACCCAGTCATCCTGATCAGCAGACACAAAGCATCTTAGATAAGTCTCCAATGTCTGGTTTGTTCTCTCAGTTTGACCATTGGTCTGAGGATGAAACGCCGAGGAGAAAGACAATTGAACACCAAGTTTAGAACAAAAGGTCCTCCAAAATCTGGAAACAAACTGGACTCCTCTGTCAGACACAATGTTCTCAGGAATGCCGTGTAAACGAACCACGTGCTGAAGGAACAAAGGCATCAATTCAGAGGAGGAAGGCAACTTAGGTAATGGCACAAGATGTATCATCTTGGAAAACCTATCACAAATCACCCAGATGACGGTCATTCTCTGAGAAACAGGGAGGTCGGAAATGAAATCCATAGAGATATGGGTCCATGGTCTCTTGGGCACAGGCAATGGCATCAACAAACCACTAGAGCGAGAGCAAGGCTTGGAGCGAGAGCAAGTCCCGCAGGACTGCACAAATTCCCTGACATCACGAGACAAGGTAGGCCACCAAAAGGACCGACTAACCAAGTCTCTGGTACCAAAAATTCCGGGATGACCGGCCAACGCGGAACAATGAATCTCAGACATCACACTCTTTTTCCACTGGTCCGGACAAACAATTTCCCAACAGGGCAGCGCTCGGGCCTATCCTCCTGACACCCCTCCAGAGCCAGTCTCAAATTGGGCGAGATGGCGGAAAGAACTACACTTTCTTTCAAAATAACAGAAGGATCAGATACCTCAGGAGAGTCCGCAAGGAAACTCCTCGAGAGGGCATCCGCCTTAACATTCTTAGTGCCAGGAAGAAAGGAAACCACAAAATTAAAACGTGTGAAAAACAAGGCCCACCTGGCCTGTCTAGGATTAAGTCGCTTGGCAGATTCCAGATAAACCAGATTCTTATGGTCCGTAAGGACCACCACCTGATGTTTGGCTCCCTCCAGCCATGTCTCCACTCTTCAAAAGCCCACTTCATGGCCAATAACTCCCGATTACCCACGTCATAATTACGTTCATAGGAGAAAATTTTCGAGAGAAAAAGGCACAAGGGTTACTTTTAGAGGTCTCTGGATCTCTTTGGGACAAAACGGCACCTGCCCCAATTTCAGAGGCATCAACCTCCACCTGAAATGGCAGAGAAACATCAGGCTGCCGTAGAACAGGAGCAGAAGTGAATCTCTGCTTAAGTTCCTGAAATGCAGAGACTGCCTCAGGAGGCCAATTCACCACATCAGAACCCTTTTTGGTCAAATCAGTTAATGGTTTAACAATAACCGAGAAATTACCAATAAATTTACGATAAAAATTGGCAAAACCCAAAAATCTTTGAAGAGCCTTTAATGAAGTAGGTTGGACCCAATCACAGATGGCCTGAACCTTGACCGGGTCCATTTCAATAACAGATGGGGACAAAATGAATCCCAAAAATGAGATCCTCTGTACGCCAAAAAGACACTTTGATCCCTTCACATACAGAGCATTCTCTCTCAAAATCTGGAATACAGTTCGAACATGTTTCACATGAGAGTCCCAGTCATTGGAAAAAATCAAGATATCATCCAAATAAACAATCAGAAATTTATCCACAAAATCCCTGAAAATGTCATTCATGAAGGACTGGAAGACAGAAGGAGCATTAGTGAGCCCAAAGGGCATCACAAGGTACTCAAAATGCCCCTCAGGGGTATTAAATGCCGTCTTCCATTCATCCCCGTGCTTAATGCGAATAAGGTTATATGCCCCCCTGAGGTCAAGCTTGGTAAACCAAGTAGCGTTTTTCACCCTGGAAAACAGGTCAGAAATCAAGGGTAACGGATATTGATATTTCACAGTAATATTGTTCAAAAGACGATAATCAATACACGGCCTTAATGAACCATCCTTTTTGGCCACAAAGAAAAAACCGGCACCTAAGGGTGAAGAGGATGGTCTGATATGACCCTTCTCCAATGACTCCTTGATATAAGACCGCATAGCGTCATGTTCAGGTACAGACAAGTTAAAAAGGCGACCTTTAGGGAATTTACTACCAGGCACTAATTCAATAGCGCAGTCATAGCTCCTATGGGGAGGCAAGGATGCAGATTTAATTTCGCTAAACACATCAGAAAAATCAATCAAAAAGTCAGGAACATCCTGAGCCTGGGGGAGGCAGAAAAAACAGGAGTGTTGGTATTAACACATTGGCAGCCCCAACTGGTTACAGACACAGTTTTCCAATCCAAAACAGGATTATGAGACTGTAACCAAGGGAAACCCAGTACGATAATGTCATGCAGATTATACAGAACCAAAAATTTGCAGCTCTCCTGATGATCATGTTCAACCCTCCATTATCACCTGAGTAGAGAACTGAGGTTTATTCTCAGCTAAAGGGGTAGAATCGATCCCCAGTAGGGGAATAGACTTCCGTAGGGTATCAAGGGAAACCCACAACGTTTAGCAAAATCAAAATCCATCAGGTTAATAGCTGCTCCCGAATCAACAAAAGCCTGAGCAGAAAATGAGGACAGAGAGCATATCAGAGTAACAGTTAACAAAAACTTAGTCTGAACACTACCCAAGACAACTAAGCGTGCAAAACGTCTTCCCCGCTTAGGGCAGACTGAAATAGCATGAGAGGCATCACCACAGTAGAAACATAACCCATTGCGCTTTCGAAACTCACGACGCTGTGCCCCAGAAACCACTCTATCACACTGCATGGATTCAGAAGCAGGTTCACAAGGCAACACTATTCCACGCATACTTCTCCGCTCACGCAAACGTCTGTCAATTTGAATCGCTAATGACATAGAATCATTGAGACCAGAGGGGACAGGAATCCCACCATAACATCCTTTACATTATCTGACAGACCCTTCCGAAAAAGGGCTGCCAAAGCGTCGTCATTCCATTTGGTCAGGACTGCCCACCTACGGAATCTCTGACAGTATAACTCAGCGTCATCAAGCCCCTGATTTAATGCCAACAAGACTTTTTCAGCTTGATCAGTGACAGTAGGCTCATCGTACAATAACCCCAAGGCCTGAAAAAATGCATCAACATCACTCAAAACAGGATCCCCAGGTGTCAGGGAAAAAGCCCAATCCTGAGGATCGCCGCGCAGGAGAGAGATGACAATTTGAACCTGCTGCGCTGCGTTCCCTGAGGACTTAGATTTTAAGGCAAAAAACAATTTACAATTATTTTTGAAATTCAGAAACTTGGCTCGATCCCCCAAAAACAAATCTGGCATGGGAATCCTAGGTTCCACAACAGGCAACCTAGCAAGATAGGTAGCAATACTCCGAACCTCAGTGGCAAGCTGATCCACACGGCCAGACAACTGTGCAAACTCCATTGAGAGAAAAAATCCTCCCCAGCACCCAGAGATACAGAGGGAAAAAAAAAATGCAACAAACAGAAAAATATCTCTGACAACTCTGACAACCTTTTTTCTTTCACATATTTTTCCCTTCTGTGAGTACCATACAATTTTCAATTTTTTGGGCCGGTGATACTGTTATGTTTCGGTAGCTGAGGAGTGCAGGTAAAAAAGGCAATACACCAGAGCAGTTGGAATCTATGAGATTGCAGTACCCTGACTAACCACCACAACTAGAGGCAGCCGTGGAGCATTCCTACGTTGGTCCTAGACGCCTCGTCACAGCCTGAGAAACTAACTACACCTAAAGATAGAAAGAGGAAAGCTATCTGCCCCGGAGCAGATCCCCAAAGAACATAGAAAGCCCCCAAACATGTAATGGCGGTTAGACAAGAAGAAATACTGACACAGACAGAAAATAGTATGAGCAAACGTTGGGGCCCAAACTACCTAATAGAAAAGGATAGGAAGGGCACTTACTGCAATCCCAAAAAACCCTGAAAAGCACCAACTCTACTAATTTCAAAAAAAACACCTGAGATCACACGACCTCTACCACCTAAATTAGTTCTCTGGTGTAACAAAATCAAAACAGCAGCCACTGAAAAAACTGGAAAAAGCAAATGTACAAACATCAGTGGCTGAACTAAACTGAGAGGGCAAAAGCCCCCGGAGGGGACCCTGAAGGCCCCCACAGAAGTGCAGGACAAAATGCAAAAATATAGCACAAAAACAAAAAGAAGAAAATGTCTTATCTGTTAGCAGGAGATGCAGACACGACACAGCAGGCTACAAAGGAAACAGGAATCAAGGATTGAGACCAGAACAATTGATCACCGGCAACCCTGATGGGAAGGCGACTCCCTTATATAAGACCAGTCAGTAACACCTGATTCCCAATCCTCACAATCTTCACTGGACAGTCCAGTACCGCTTGTAACCACCAGAGGGAGCCTCTGCTCAGAACTCATTTCAAGTCCATTCACAACACGCCCCCTCTTCCTGGGTCATGGGGTCTGTTCAGTCCCCTATTCCTTCCCTGGACAGCATGGGACGCAGCCTCAACAGTTCTGGATCAAACTCAATACAGGTACCAACAGCCCAGTCTTCTTCCTTACACTCCCTCCCCCTTAAACATTTTCCTTTAGCTCACAGAATGAAGCATATTCCATCACCTGGGACTACATGTGAGACCCCTTGCGGTGACGGCTCCCCTGGGTCTACTATCTCCATCCACACAATGGGCCTAGGCTTGAAGAGCTTGGAGAGCTTGAAGAGCAATGGCTTGATAGGATGATTGATTTACATGTGCCTTAAGTTTACATAAGATCTGTAAATATTGATTCCTGAGGATGAACTGACAAGCAGGCAAATCACTAATAAAAAACAGCAAGAAAATATATAATAAAACACAACAATATCGACGCAACCAGTGCTCCATGCTGGAAAAAGTCTCTATTAGAGATGAGCGACTTTGCCTCCGGGAGGGTCGAGTCGGGTTTTGAACCACCCGACTTTCACAAAAGTCGAGTCGAACGAAATCGGTTGACTATCGTCAAAAGTCGAAGGTCCGACTGAAACACGAAACCCAATGCAAGTCAATGGGGAAGCAAAGTCGGCAGGGAGTGGAGGACAGTAAAACACACTACAGTGCCCATTTCAATGCCAACGACATCAATTCTTATTACTTAAGCTTGGCAACCTTAATTTACTTTATAATAATAGTAACGCATTCATAACTGGGGGTTATTTGGCTAAAGTTGTGGGGGACAGGGCTGGCTCCAGGTTTTTGTGGGCCCCGGGCCAAAGAGTCTCAGTGGTCCCCTTTAACACATACCACAATTGATGATAATCCGATACGCAGAGAAATATAGGTATAGTACAATGCCAAATACTTCACTTCCTACATTACATGACTGATATCTATTTTAAATTCTACAATAGCTCAAAAACCGGACAGTATATTCCTCCATACAGTATTATGCCCACCATATAGTGTGCCATACAGAATAATGAGCCCCATATATTGCTCCATACATAATTGGTCCCATACAATGTTCCATACAGTATAGGATGAGCTCCACATAATGATACAGTATATGATGGTCCCCATATAATGTGCCATACAGTATAGGACGGTCCCCATAGAGTATAATGAGCCCCAGATATTGCTCCACACAGTATAATGAGTCGCATATAAAGCTCCATACAGTATATGATGGGCCCCATATACTGCTCCTACAGAATGGGCTCCATATAATGCTCCATACAGAATAGGCCCTATATGTGCTCCATATGATGCTCCATACCCTATATGATGCCTCATAAATAATGAACCCCATATGATGCTCTAGTATATGATGGGCCCCATGGATGATGCTCCAGTGTATGATGGGCCTATATAATGCTCCATACATAATGGGCCCCATATGATGCTCCAGTATATGAGGGGCCCCATGGATGATGCTCCAGTGTATGATGGGCCTATATAATGCTCCATATATAATGGGCCCCATATGATGCTCCATTGTATAATGGGCCCCGTATATGATGCTCCAGTGTATGATGGGCCCCATTTATAATGCTCCAGTGTATGATGGACCCCATGGATGATGCTCCAGTGTATGATGGGCATATATAATGCTCCATATATAATGGGTCCCATATGATGCTCCAGTATATGATGGGCCCCATGGATGATGCTCCAGTGTATAATGGGCCTATATAATGCTCCATATATAATGGTCCCCATATGATGCTCCATTGTATAATGGGCCCCATATATAATGCTCTAGTGTTTGATGGGCCCCATTTATAATGCTCCAGTGTATGATGTGCCCCATGGATCATGCTCCAGTGTATGATGGGCGTATATAATGCTCCATATATAATGGGCCCCATATGATGCTCCAGTATATGATGGGCCCCATGGATGATGCTCCAGTGTATGATGGGCCTATACAATGCTCCATATATAATGGACCCCATATGATGCTCCATTGTATAATGGGCCCCATGTATGATGCTCCAGCGTATGATGGGCCCCATTTATAATGCTCCATTGTATGATGGGCCCCATGGAACATGCTCCAGTGTATGATGGGCCTATATAATGCTCCATATATAATGGGCCCCATATGATGCTCCAGTATATGATGGGCCCCATGGATGATGCTCCAGTGTATGATGGGCCCCATTTATAATGCTGCAGTGTATGATGGGCCTCATATATAATGCTACAGTTTATAATGGGCCCTGTCTATGATGCTCAAGTGTATGATGGGCCCCATATACAGTACAGACCAAAAGTTTGAACACACCTTCTCATTCAATGATTTTTCTGTATTTTCATGCTATGAAAATTGCGGAATTACACTGAATGCATCAAAACTATGAATTAACACATGTGGAATTATACATTACACTTTACAAAAAAGTGTGAAACAGCGGAAAATATGTCTTATATTCTAGATTCTTCAAAGTAGCCACCTTTTGCTTTGATTACTGCTTTGCACGCAGAAAAGGTGAACGGATGGACTCTACATGCCTGGTTCCCACCGTGAAGCATGGAGGAGGAGGTGTGATGGTGTGGGGGTGCTTTGCTGGTGACACTGTTGGGGATTTATTCAAAATTTAAGGCATACTGAACCAGCATGGCTACCACAGCATCTTGCAGCGGCATGCTATTCAATCAGGTTTGTGTTTAGTTGGACCATCATTTATTTTTCAACAGGCAAATGACCCCAAACACACCTCCAGGCTGTGTAAGGGCTATTTGACCAAGAAGGAGAGTGTTGGGGTGCTACACCAAATGACCTGGCCTCCACAGTCACCAGACCTGAACCCAATCGAGATGGTTTGGGTGAGCTGGACCGCTCACCACTTCAATTTTGAATAAATCCCCAACAGCGTCACCAGCAAAGCACCCCCACACCATCACGCCACCTCCTCCATGCTTCACAGTGGGAACCAGGCATGTAGAGTCCATCCGTTCACCTTTTCTGTGTGCAAAGCACCACAAAAGGTGGCTATTTTGAAGAACCTAGAATATAAGACATATTTTCAGTTGTTACACACTTGTTGTTCCACATGTGTTACTTCATAGTTTTGATGCCTTCAGTGTGATTCTACAATTTTCATAGTCATGAAAATACAGAAAAATCTTTGAATGAGAAGGTGTGTCCAAACTTTTGGTCTGTACTGTATAATTCTCCAGTGTATAATGCTCCCCATATATTGCTCCAAATATTTAAAAATATGGAATACCACCATCCGAACTATTTCTTTGATTGATGGGGCGGTCAAGAAAGAGGAACCCATGTGCATTCTGTCGATTGACGCAGAAAAGGCTTTCGACAGGGTGCACTGGGATTTTATATTTCAAACGTTAGAAGGAATTGGCTTAAAAGAAACTATGCTCCGTAGAATTTCTGCCCTGTACTCATCTCCCAGTGCTCAAGTTAAAATTAATGGCGCACTTTCAAACACATTTTTAATACGGAACGGCACGAGGCAAGGCTGTCCTCTTGCACCCTTGCTTTATATACTCACTATGGAATATCTAGCAACCGCGATACGGAATAATCCCTCCATTAGAGGCATAAAAGCCCAATCAGAAGAACACAAACTGGCACTTTTTGCAGATGATGTCCCATTGTATGTCTCTTCCCCAACTATAAGTCTCCCAAATATTATCTCAGAATTACATAGATTTGGTCGTCTGAGCAATTTCAAAATTAATACCCACAAATCGGAGATTCTCAATATCTCAATCCAACCAAGTGAGGTGGAGAGTTTTGCAGTTTCATTTCCCTTTAAGTGGTGTTCAGATTCTCTTACCTATTTAGGAATAAAAATCACCGCCAAAGTATCTGATCTTTATGAAGCAAACTTTAAGACAGCTTTACATAAAGCTTAGTTAGACTTAGAAAAATGGCATAAACTACCTTTATCTTGGTTTGGAAGAGTGAGCAATATTAAAATGGATCTATTACCCCGTCTCCTATATTATTTCCAAACAATCCCTTGTATTTACCAGCCTCCTTTTTCTCATGTCGTAAAAAAGAGATTACTCGTATTATTTGGTCACAAAAACGAGCATACTTTTTGTTAAGTAGATCGAAGCAAGAAGGGGGAATAGATTTGCCAGATTTTGCTATGTATAGTCAAGCAACAATTGGTACATGTATTTTAGATCTGTTTCATAATAAAAACAACAAAAAATGGGTTACATTAGAAAATTATCTTAATGGACGTGACTCCCGTATAGTTATTTGATCCCCGATGGAAGAATGGGATATACCTCTACCCTTCCTCACCAAAAACATGATATCATTTATGAAAAGAGGGAGTCGAGAGCTGGGAGTATGTTAGTCTCCTGGCTCCTTAACTCCTATATATGACAATCCATCCTTTCCTGCAGGATTAAAAAGAGACACTTATCTACATAAAAATAGAGCTTGATGCCCCATAGTCCATGATTATGTTACATGGACAGGGATGAGGTCTCTCCTGGACATTTTTCTGGACAAGGAGCTGCCAACAGGTGCATGGTTCTTTTATGAAGAAATAAAGAGTTTTATTATTAAATTAGCCAAACAATCTGATCCATACTGAATATTATCTCCGTTTCAGACTCTTTGTTTATCAACAAACCCTATAGATCACACTATCTCTTTATTACACAAAACCTTCCAAGAAGGGCAGACGCCATCGAGAGATTTCCAAGCATTTTTTTCAAAATGGGAGATTGATTTGGGTAGAACCTTATCAGTTGAAGAAAGAACAAAGTGTTATGATCTGCTACAAGCACTAAGGAAAGATGGGAATTCTGTCCCTACAATAAAACTGAGCTGGATCCCTACAATGTAACGGGTAACCTGATCCTGCGACCAGACCCGCTAAAGTCCTCAGCTAGTCTGAACGAAGACCTATAGTTGCGAGGAAGGAATCCCTACAAGATCTAGGGACTGGGAGAAAAGGTGGACACCTCCTAACAGAAATTGTAGCAGGGAAAAATAAAACAGAAAACAAATTACTTAGAGATCCTAAGATCAAGCAAAACTGACTGAGTTAGGCACCTAAGCACCCGGCTAGCTTAAGAGTAGGTAATACAATGAAGTCCAGCAAAGGCAGAAGGGCGGAGCCAGACTAAATAGGGAAAGAAGGTCATGTGACCAGCAAACTGAAACAAAACCTAACAAGAAGGTTCTAACAGTACCCTCCCTTCAAAGAGGATCCTCCGGATCCCCTAGGATTTAGGCTTATCCGGAAACCTCTTGTGAAACGCACTGACAAGTCTAGACGCAGAAACATCATCCGCCCTACACCATGAGTTATCCTCGGGTCCATAACCCTTCCAAGCGACGAGGTACTGTAAACTCCCTCTATACCGTCTAGAATTTAGGATGCGGGAAATCTCATATTGCCCGTCCTCCACCACCAGGGGAACAGTGGCCGAGACGTCTCCTTCTGAGACCTCAGCTTTTTTCAAGAGAGAAACATGAAACACCGGATTAATTTCCAGGAGGTGGAAGCTCCAACTTAACAGCAGATTGGTTAATAACCTGAAGCACCTTAAAGGGCCCTACAAACTTGGGACCCAATTTCTTAGACGGAATCCTCAAGCGCAGATTCTTAGAAGACAACCAAACCATGTCACCAATAGCAAACAAAACCTCTTGTCGTTTTCTATCAAAATACACTTTGGATCTTTTGTTAGCCTCCTGAAGATTACCACGCACATCAGTCCAAACTCTCTCCAAAACACCAGAAAAATTCTCCTCTTCAGGTACAGCCGATCCCAAGTTGGAAAATGACCCAAACGACGGATGTCTCCCAGTACAACAAAAAAAAGGCGAACAACCAGCAGAAGCGGATGTATGGTTGTTAAGAGCAAACTCAGCAAGTGGCAGAAACTCAGACCACCCCTCTTGATTATCAGTCACAAAACAACGCAAGAACTGCTCAACATCCTGGTTTTTCCTTTCTGTCTGGCCATTAGACTCAGGATGATATCCGGATGAAAACGACAAATGAACTCCCAACCTGTCACAAAAGGCGCGCCAAAAACGAGCCACAAACTGAGGTCCCCTATCAGAAACAATGTCAGTAGGAACACCATGTAGTCTGACTATTTCCTTGACAAAGGCCTTAGCGAGAGTCTTAGCGCAGGGCAGTTTGATGAAAGGAACCAAGTGACACATCTTGCTAAAACGGTCCACGACCACCCAGATGACAGTGAAACCCTCAGAGGAAGGAAGGTCAGTAATAAAGTCCATAGCCAAATGTGTCCAAGGTGCACTAGGGACCTCCAGAGGGCAAAGCAACCCCGCAGCAGGAGTATGAGAAGACTTAGATCTAGCACACACAGTGCATTGACGCACCCACTTAACGACTTCCTTCTGCCATCCTGGCCACCAAAAACTGCGACCCACAGTCTCTTGGTCTCAGAGATTCCAGGATGACCTGCCAACCGAGAGTCATGACATTCAACAAACAAATCTCTCCTCAGGGTACCAGGCACAAACAACCTCCCATGCGGCGTGTTAGATGGGGCATTCTCCTGTGCTTTAAGAATCTCATCTTCCAACACGGAGTCCAAAACAGCAATAACAACCCCCTCTTGCAAGATGTTTTCCTCCTCCTCCTCAGTACCCACCATAGGAGAAAAGCTGCGAGACAAAGCATCAGCTTTAACATTTTTAGTACCTGGGATGTAAGTAACGGTAAAATTAAACCGTGAGAAAAACAGTGCCCACCTAGCCTGACAGGCATTCAAGCGTTTGGCAGCATCAAGGTAGATCAGATTTTTATGATCGGTGAAGACTTGAACGGGAAATTCCGCTCCCTCCAAAAAATGACGCCAGTGTTCAAATGCGAGTTTAATTGCCAACAATTCCCGATTACCGATATCATAATTTAGTTCAGACTCAGAAAATTTCTTTGAAAAAAAAGCACAGGGATGTACTCCATCCGTCTTTGCCTGAGACAACACCGCGCCGACCCACACAGAAGAAGCATCAACCTCAACCAAAAATGGTTTAGTCACATCAGGCTGCGTAAGGATGGGAGCAGAGCTGAACCTCTCCTTTAGCAACACAAAAGCCTCAATGGCCTCCGTAGTCCACTGAACCGCATCAGCACCTTTCCTGGTGAGATCGGTCAGAGGTTTGGCAATCACAGAAATTTTTTTTATGAATTTTCTATAATAATTGGCGAACCCCAAAAACCTCTGTATTGATTTCACACCAATAGGTCTAGGCCAATCCTGCACAGCTTGCACCTTCACCGGGTCCATCTCAAAACCTTCACTGGAGACAATGTAGCCCAAAAAACGAAGTCTCTGTACAGCGAACTCACATTTTTCTAGTTTGGCAAAAAGTGAATTATCACTCAGTAACTGTAATACTTCACGCACACTCCTCCAATGAGACTCCAAATCCAGTGAACAAATCAAAATGTCATCCAAATACACAACCACACTTCTGCCGATCAAAGGTCTAAGGATGTCATTAATAAGATTCTGAAAAAATGCCGGAGCACTGGAAAGCCCAAAAGGCATGACCAGATTCTCAAAATGACCCAGTGGAGTGTTAAACGCAGTCTTCCATTCATCCCCCTCCTTCATGCGCAACAAATTGTATGCCCCTCGAAGATCAATTTTCGAGAACCACTTGGCCCCCACTAACTGGTTAAACAAATCAGGAATCAATGGCAGTGGGTAAGGATTGCGTACAGTAATTTTATTAATCTCACGAAAGTCTAGACAAGGCCGTAAACCGCCGTCCTTTTTTTTAACAAAAAAAAATCCAACCGCCACAGGAGATTTGGAAGGCCTAATGTGACCGGCGGCCAAGCTTGTCTGTATGTATTCCTCCAAAGCCTTTCTCTCAGGAATAGTCAAATTAAATAAACGACTTTTAGGAAGAGTCGCTCCAGGGACAAATTCAATTGCACAATCATAATCTCTATGAGGAGGCAATACCTGCGATTCCTTATCAGAAAAAACTTTCCAAAAATCCTGAATAGGTACAGGTAACTCCCCCTTAACTACAGCAGCAATACGCCCGTTACAACACTTGTCGTAACAATTAGGACTCCAGGACTTAATTTCATTGGTAGACCAATCCAGTACCGGATTGTGCAATTTTAACCAGGGTAACCCCAAAATCACCGGTGAGGGCAAATTATTCAAAACTACCAAATCCAAATTCTCTTGATGAACACCATTAATATAAGAGGAAATTCACAGATATGGTGAGTAACATTTTTCAAGTGAGAACCATCCAGAGACACCACATTAATAGGAGAAGACAGAAGTTTGGGTTTTAATTTTAGTTTTTCCAAAAATTTCCCATCAATCACATTGAGAGTTGAACCACAATCCACAAATACCCGAAACTCCATTAATTCCTCCTCAACAGCAGTGGTAGCAGAAAGAAAGACACCTTTATTGTTTAAACAAGCTATGCGGGTGAAACTGACCTAATTTTTTTCTCTCTCTTTATTCATTCGAAGCGCACAGTTCTTAATGAAAAGGTCAGATTTACCACAATAGAAACACAAGCCCTCCGCAAATCTACGGTCTTTTTCCCGAGAGTGAGGTGTCATTGCTCCAATTTCCATCGGCTCTGCAATGTCAGTACAGTCCCTCTGCAAACTTGGAGATGACAAGGCAGATTTACTCTCATTAACCCTTGCACGCAGTCTCCTATCCACCCGTATGGCTAATTGCATAGCCTCTTGCAAGTTACCAGGTATAGGATAAGCAATCAGCAAATCTTTAACCCTTTCACTTAACCCTGCAAGAAATAAACTTTTCAAAGCTGAATCGTTCCAGCCCACCTGAGTGGACCACCTTCGGAAGTGAGTACAATATTTTTCCACATTACCTGATCCCTGTCTCAAACATCTCAATTCTGTCTCAGCTGATGAAACACGATCCGGATCGTCATACAATAACCCCAAAGCAGAAAAAAAACTATCCACTGATCCAAAGCATGGATCACTAGGCTGCAGAGAAAAGGCCCAGTCCTGAGGTTCTTTGCGCAAAAGTGACATTATGAACCCTATGCACTGTGATTCATCACCAGAGGATCCGGGTCTCAAACGGAAATACAACAAGCAAGCATTTTTAAAAGAAAAAAAATCTTGTTGTTCACCAAAAAATAAATCAGGCAAACGTACCTTTGGCTCCACGAAATGTGCTCCAGAACAACTACTCACGTGTTGCTGGATCTCAGCCACCTCCAGAGAGAGTCGCTGCAGGCGTTGAGCCAAATCCTGAACCGACACCATGATGGAACAGAAAATCTTCCTTAGTGATTTTTTTTTTTTTTTTTTTTTCTTGGCTGGATTTACTGTTATGATCTGCTACAAGCACTAAGGAAAGATGGGAATTCTGTCCCTACAATAAAACTGAGCTGGATCCCTACGATGTAACGGGTAACCTGATCCTGCGACCAGACCCGCTAAAGTCCTCAGCTAGTCTGAACGAAGACCTATAGTTGCGAGGAAGGAATCCCTACAAGATCTAGGGACTGGGAGAAAAGGTGGACACCTCCTAACAGAAATTGTAGCAGGGAAAAATAAAACAGAAAACAAATTACTTAGAGATCCTAAGATCAAGCAAAACTGACTGAGTTAGGCACCTAAGCACCCGGCTAGCTTAAGAGTAGGTAATACAATGAAGTCCAGCAAAGGCAGAAGGGCGGAGCCAGACTAAATAGGGAAAAAAGGTCATGTGACCAGCAAACTGAAACAAAACCTAACAAGAGGGTTCTAACACAAAGATTCTCTTATGCACATTCAGGTCATCGCTCTGTTCGTCATCACAGGAGAGGAGCTACAAAATCTTGTCAAGGTGGTACAGATGCCCATCAGATTTAAACTTAATTTATCCAACATCACCGGATATGTGCTGTAGATGCTTAAAAGATAGAGGTTCATTTGTACACATTTGGTGGCACTGCCCACTCATGCAGAAACTGTGGTTAGCATCCTTTGATCTCTTCAACAAGCTGTCTATAACCAAAATTACACCCTCAATGGAGGTGGCCTTGATGTAGCTCCTCGATTTCTAGATTTAAGAAAGGTCTTCTTAGACATATTCTCACTGCTACCAGGAACGTGATTACTAGATTTTGGAAACAGGAAAAGGTTCCCTCGCGTTCTGATTTGGTGATGGAACTCAATGACATGTATAGAATGGAACAGCTGATAGGACAACTGAATGGTACCACAGGAAAGTTATATAACAGTTGGGCCCCCTGGGTTATGTTTAGAGAATCATCGTAATTGGACTCTTGGTTGATAGACCCATAGATGATGGGTCATATGAGTTTACCTACTGGATGGAGCCACATTTCCTACCCCACTCCTTAAAATCCTCCCCTCTCCGCCTCCCCCTTTTCTTTTTTTTTTTCTTTTCCCTTCTTTCCCCCTTGTTTCTTCTCCATCTTCTTTTCTTTTGTAGACCTAGAGTCATAGTCTAGGTACCTTCTTTAAAATTTATAAACAAAGTAATACTGATGTTAATTGCCTACATGAGCAAACACCTCAGGCGCTCATCCAACATTTGTTTTATATGTATGACTTTCTGTGGAAAAGTTATAGTTGCTATATAATTTTTTTTTTGCATGTGATAGTAGAAGAGGTATGTTCTTTTCTTTTCCAGTTGTTAAGGATTGATGTGTATAAATACCTAAATAAACTTGATTTACACAAAAAAATGAAATACCTCTCCTGGCTGGGCACTGCTCTACTCTGGACTACTCAGCATTGCCATCTTCCAGCTCTTTGCACTGTGACTGTTCAGGCAGAGGGCGCACAGACGTGACGTCATCGCGCTCTCTGAACTGAATGTCACTGTCAGGAAACGCGGAAGACGTCACAGTGGTGGAGCAGTGAGAGGTAAGTATTGCAAGTACTGGGGCCCTGAGCACGTGGGGGGCCCACTCTTGGGCATCGGCACTGGCACAGGGCCCCTCATAGTACGAATGAGTCTCTGACGGTGAGTGTGCCCCCCACGTGCTCAGGGCTAGGCACTTGCCCTGGTGCGCCAGGTGCTGACGCCGGCCCTGGGGGGGTTACAGCCCAGTTAGGGAGGTGGCAAAAACTGGCATATGTTGAGGTGTAGGCTGGACGTTCAGTAGCTTAAATGGAGGAATTGGAGAAATCAGAGGAAGGTGGTACAAAATCCTTTAAAACCCAGGTATGGTTCATTTTAATGAAGGTGAGATCAGCAACATTTTGGGTTGACAGCCGGGTCCTTCTTTCTGTCAAGGATTGATCCAGCAGCACTGAAGACTCTTTCTGATAGCACACTACCAGCAGGGCACGCGAGCTTCTGTAAGGCATACTGTGCCAATTCAGGCCAGGTATCCAGTTTACAGGCCCAATAGTCAAAGGGTAATGAACTGTGAGGGAGAACATCGATAGGGGAGGTGAGGTAATTTTGAACCATAGTTGACAACTGTTGTCTCCTGTCTGTTGCAATCGATTCAGTAATACCAGTCGTGTAAGCGATCCTCGAGAAATCAGACCACAACATGGTCATGAAACCCCTGTCTCCAACTCCACTTCGGCTGTGAGCACCACGAACACCTCTTCCATTTGGCCCAGTACGGCTCGTGGTAGAACCTGCACCGCTGCTGTGTGCTGGGAATGCCTCTAACAAACGGTTTACCAGAGTTGCTGGTTTGTTCCCCAATATTAGCTCTAGGTTCTCCTGTGGCATGATGTTCTGTAATTTGCCTTTATAGTGTGGATCGAGGATGCTGGCCAACCAGTAGTCGTCATCCTTCATAATTTTGGCAAGGCGGGGGTCCCTTTTTAGGATCTGCAAGACATAATCGACATGTGGGCCAATGTTCTAGGTGTCAATGATGCACTGCCAGTGGTGGGTGGAGGAGCACTTTCTGGCAAATCCACATCCCTCCAGTCACGCACAAACCCTGTACCTGACCTAGGCAAGCCAACATTTTCTCTTGCCCCCTGAGAAGCATTCTCCTCCCTAAAATAATCATCCCCCTCATCCTCCTTTTCTTCCTCTTCTTCCTCCACCTTGTCCAGGACAGTTCCCTGAGCAGACAATGGCTGACTGTCATCAAGGCTTCCCTCCTCCTCCTCTTCCTCCTCCGCTGCAGACGCCTGATCCTTAATGTTCGTCAAAGTTTGCATGAGCAGACGCATTATTGGGATGCTCATGCTTTTGATGGCGTTGTCTGCGCTTACCAGCCGTGTGCATTCCTCAAAACACTGAAGGACTTACAGAGGTCTTTCAGCTTTGACCACTGCACACCCGACAACTCCATGTCTGCCCTCAAATTGCTTGCCCGTATATCCTCCCACAAATGCATTACAGCCCGCCTCTGTTCGCACAGCCTCTCAGCCATGTGCATGGTGGAGTTCCACCTTGTTGCAACATCTATGATTAGGCGGTGCTTGGGGAGGTGGAGCGATCTCTACAGCTTCTGCATACAACTGGAGTCTACATGCGAGCGACGAATGTGCGAGCACAGACTTCGCACCTTATGGAGCAGGGCTGTTAACTCCGGATAATTATTTATGAAGCACTGCACCACCAGGTTCAAGGTGTGAGCCAGCAAGGTATGTGTCTGAGTTTTGCCAGGGCTATGGCCGCCACAAAATTACGGCCGTTATCACTGACTTTCTTGCCTGGCTCAAGATGTAGACTGCCCAGCCATGACTCAGTTTCTGGCTGCAAGTAGTCGGCCAGTACCTCCGCGGTGTGTCTGTTGTCGCCCAAAGACATCATCTTTAAAACAGCCTGCTCACGCTTACCACTAGCTGTTAGATAGTGGGACACCTCGTGTGCAACACTGGCAGCTGCGGATGGAGTGTTCGTGCGACTGCTCTCTGTCGACGAGCTTTTGCTTCTGGAAGAGTAGGAGGAGGGTCGAACGCCTACAGCCAACTGTTTCCTATACCGTGGGCAAGGCAGCACTGTCCCACCATCACTGTCCCCTGTGGACCCTGCATCCACCACATTAACCCAATGTGCAGTGATGGACACGTAATGGCCCTGGCCATGCTACTTGCCCATGCATCTGTTGTGAGGTGCACCTTTCCACTCACTGATTGTTTGAGTGCATGGACAATGCGGTCTTTCACATGCAGGTGGAGGGCAGGGATGGCTTTTCTAGAAATGATGTGCTGACTGGGTAGGTTATAGCATGGGACAGCGTAGGCCATGAGCTCTCGGAACGCTGCGCTTTCAACCAAATGGAAGGGCATCATCTCTAATGAGATCAGTTTGGCAATTTTGGCATTCAAAGCCAGTGTACATGGATGAGAGGATGAGTACTTTCTTGTCCTACTCAGAGTGTCTGCTAGGGTGAGCTAGACTTGAGAGCTGCATATGGGGGAACTAGCAGTGGACATGATGGACTGAGAAGGGGTTGGTGATGGTGGTGGTGGTGTTGATGGCCTAGATGCAGTATTTCGTTGCAAAAACATTGTGATTCCCTGACTGCTTTGGCCTTGCGACGACACCTCAACATTTCTTGCTGGTGGTGTGCTAACCGGTGGGCTTACAGTGGGGAAAGCGATGTAGCGTTGCTGTCTACCTTCAGTCGGTGCAGGTGCATTTGTGCTACCTGAGATTTTGTAGTTTGTCCACGCTTGCAAGTGCATGGTGTTTAAATGTCTAAGCATGCAACTGGTATTCAAATTTCGGACATTTTTCCCTCGGCTAAAGGTCCTTCCGCACTTCTTACAGATAACCTTTGCCTCATCAATAGGATAGGATTTTGTTCAAAAACGTGCCACACTGCACTCTTCCTAGTATGGGATACATTTTCAGGGCTTGCACGCTGTGCTAATTTGACCGTCTGGCCAAGCTGTCCTGCAACTCTTTTTGTTTTTTTAACAAGTTTTGGACTGCTACGGGCCTGCCAGAGAAACGCAGCTGCGATGTTGATGCCTGCTGCGGATCCTCCTCCTCTTCTGACCTATTGCCAGCGGCACCCTCTTCCCCTAATGGATGCCAATCTGGGTCAACAACTGGGTCATCCATCACCTCCTCTTCAATTTCATCTGCACCTTCCTCTGTGTCACCGTGTAAGGTGGTATAGTATGCGGGAAGGGGCACCTGAGTTTCATCAGGGTCAGATTCTGGCTCCGGAGACTGGGAGGGCAATGTAGTCTCTGGGTGAACGTACCAGCAGAATCATATAGAACTGGCTGTGCATCAGTGCAATCCATGTCAGATTCATCTTTGACTGGGGAATTCAGAATTTGACTTGATAACTCAGGCATGGTATGTGAAAAGAGCTCCATGGAGTAATCGGAAGTGTGGCCTGCCGCATCCTTCACTTTTGGTGGGGGTGAAGGACACAAAGAAAGGTGTTGTTCCTGACCAGAAGCCTGTACTGACACTCAGTGCTTGCATTTTTTTGAAACTTCAGAAGAGGAGGCGATAGAGCTGAAGGCTGTTTCGGCAATGTAAGCCAAAACCTGTTCCTGATGCTCCGGCTTTAAAAGCGGTTTACCTACTCCCAGAAAAGGGAGCCTTCCAGGCCTTCTGGAGCCAGATGAAGGCTCAACACCTCCTGCCTTAGGTGCTATTGTGCTTTTGGCACTACCAGCAGATGCACCACCACCACCATCAGTACCAGCTGCCCACCCCCCGCCCACGGCCTCTTCCACCATACTTCCTCATGTTTGGGAAAATGTACCAAAAATACCAGCAGATATATGGTACAGTATCAGAAGCGTACAGCTGTATACAGTGTAGAGGAAATTGTAAATCTCCGTATATATTTCTGGAGTAACACACAGACGCTCACTCAGTATGGATTAGACCAGAATATAAAAAGCAGAAATAGGGTACTGTATCAGAAGCGTACAGCTGTATACAGTGTTGGGGTAATTTTAAATCTCTGTATATATTTCCGGAGTAACACACAGACGCTCACTCAGTATGGATTAGACCAGAATATAAAAAGCAGAAATAGGGTACTGTATCAGAAGCGTACAGCTGTATACAGTGTTGGGGTAATTTTAAATCTCTATATATTTCCGGAGTAACACACAGACGCTCACAGGCTCAATATGGATTAGACCAGAATATAAAAAGCAGAAAAAGGGTACTGTATCAGAAGCGTACAGCTGTATACAGTGTTGGGGTAATTTTAAATCTCCGTATATATTTCCGGAGTAACACACAGACGCTCACAGGCTCAGTATGGATTAGACCAGAATTTAAAAAGCAAAAAAAGGGTACTGTATCAGAAGCATACAGCTGTATACAGTGTTGGGGTAATTTTAAATCTCTGTATATATTGCCGGAGTAACACAGACGCTCAAAGGCTCAGTGTGAATTAGACGAGACTATAAAAAGCAGAAAAAGGGTACTGTATCAGAAGCAAAAATCTGTATACAGTGTAGGGCAAATTGTAAATCTCCGTATATATTTCCGGAGTTACACACAGATAGTCAGCATGCATTTGTCCGTGATACCAGCCGGTACACGGTAGTGTGGGAAGAGCGTACACCTCTATACGGAGTGGGAAAAAATGAATGATCGGTAAGTGTGCAGAAAAAAGAATAAAAGTATTAGTGCTGTGTAAAAAGCAGTCTGCACAGCAGTGTATACACAGCAATACAGCTAGTAGGCAGCCTAATAACCAGCGCTGCTGCACACAAGATAATCCTCCCCTGTCACTGGCAGGCAGCCTAATAACCAGCGCTGCTGCACACAAGAAAATCCTCCACTGTCACTGCACACTAACTGTACAGCACAATTGCTATCAGCACAAGCACATAAGAACTTCTCTTTCCAGCCCTAACTCTCTCCTTACTGATAAACAGCGTCAGCAACCTCTCCCTACTGTTAAGATCGGCAGAAGTAAAATGGCCGTCGGCGTTCAGGGCTTTTATAGACACTATGACGCCCCCAAAGCAAGACAATGACTGCAATACCCTTCTCTAAGATGGTGGTGGACGCTGCCCATGTCATCTCGTTGCCCACAGTGTACGTCCTTGCTCATTGGCTGAAAAAAGGCGCCTGCAAGCATTATGGGAACATCGACTTTGGCGCTCGGGTCAATGACCGCATGGCAGACTTCACGCTATGGTCTTGTTTCGCTCGGTGAAACTCGACTTTAGCAAAAGTCGGCGACTTATGAATATGACCGACCTGTTTCGCTCAACTCTAGTCTCTATCTCTTAGAGGTGTAGACTCCGCTCTACGTCCATTCGTTGTAGAGTCTTTAGTAAGTGGCCATATTCTCACAAGCCCTGATTAGTGTTGAGCATTCCGATACCGCAAGTATCGGGTATCGGCCGATATTCCGGTATCGGAATTCCGATACTGAGTTCCGATACTTTTGCCATATCGTATACCGGAATCGGAAGTTCCCATAATGCTATGAGAAGCAGTGTGATTTTATTCAGCCAATGAGGAATCCTAAGAAGTGTGGGCACATCCTGTAATGGTGCGGTCATGTTAACTAATGGCATGGCTGTGATTGGCTGCTGAAATGTCAGAATGCACTATAAAAGGCGACGCCGCCATTTTGGTTTCACTCTGCTGTGACTTCAGTTAGGGACAGAACGCTGCTCTTCTGACTCTGAGGGACAGTTAGAGATTGAGATTTTGTGAACTGTTCTGTAGGCAGCTATTTTACAAACCGCTGTGTAAAGCTTCGTTTTGCCTTGCAGTGCTGTTTTCACAGCTCTCTGCAAGGTCTGTGTGTGAGTGCAGGTGACGCTGCAGTTTGGTCTGCATCCATCGCTGTTTGTAGTCAGCTGCATGTGTCACTCACTGCCTCATCCTTTTTTTTTGTTTTTGTAATTGGTGCTGCTTCATTCAATTTCAATTAACTCTCATCTATTAGTGTGACGCGCTTCCATCCGTATCCAATACATTGGTTGCAAACACTATAGAAGTACATAGCGGAGCCTTTCAGAGCTAGTGAACAGTTGTCTGCAGTGTTCACGGCTGTCTGGGAGGTCTCTTTGTGAGTGCAGATCACGCTGAAGTTAGTTCTTCATCCACTGCTGGTTGGAGTCTGCTAAGCGTGTGTCACTGCCTCATCCTTTATTTTTTTTGTAATTGGTGCTGCTCCATTCAATTTCAAATAACTCTCATCTATTAGTGTGACGCGCTTCCTTCCGTATCCAATACATTGGTTGCAAACACTATAGAAGTACATAGCGGAGCCTTTCAGAGCTAGTGAACAGTTGTCTGCAGTGTTCACGGCTGTCTGGGAGGTCTCTTTGTGAGTGCAGATCACGCTGAAGTTAGTTCTTCATCCACTGCTGGTTGGAGTCTGCTAAGCGTGTGTCACTGCCTCATCCTTTTATTTTTTTTGTAATTGGTGCTGCTCCATTCAATTTCAAATAACTCTCATGTATTAGTGTGACGCGCTTCCATCTGTATCCAATACATTGGTTGCAAACACTATAGAAGTACATAGCGGAGCCTTTCAGAGCTAGTGAACAGTTGTCTGCAGTGTTCACGGCTGTCTGGGAGGTCTCTTTGTGAGTGCAGATCACGCTGAAATTAGTTCTTCATCCACTGCTGGTTGGAGTCTGCTGAGCGTGTGTCACTGCCTCATCCTTTTATTTTTTTTGTAATTGGTGCTGCTCCATTCAATTTCAAATAACTCTCATGAATTAGTGTGACGCGCTTCCATCCGTATCCAATACATTGGTTGCAAACACTATAGAAGTACATAGCGGAGCCTTTTGGCTGGTTTGCGGCCTTCAGGACCAGACAGATTAGTATTACCGTATTTTTTGCAGCCTTATCTATTGCATTCTAGTTTCCTGCATTGTAATAGCTAAAAAAAATTTGTGACTGATACTATCGATTGTACATCTTTTGTCTCAATCCCAACCTTTGTTTTTTTGGAAAAACACTAAAAAGTTAATAAAGTTCATCAAACAACACTTGACACTTGCTAGGCCACATTAGCTGATATTAAAGTGTAGTCCACACTTAATAAACTTAGTGTTTCTTATACCTGTTAGCAGCTGTTCAGAATAAGCACACTAAGGCTTTAGTACTTTCCTGCCTATCTTTATCAATCTACCAAGATGAAGAAGACAGGGAGTAAGGCATGTGGTCGTGGGCGTGGAGTTTCAGCAGAGAGAGGACGTGGGGATTCTGTGCCAGCTGCGGCCACCAGTGACACAGCATCCACCAGTTTTCCCAGTGAGCGGTCCTTTATGGGCAATTTTGTAGGAGCTCGGCTTAACCCCCTGCTGCGGGAAGAACAAATTGAAGCCGTTGTCGGATAGATGGCAGCTAACGTATCGACTTCAATTGCTTCCACCTCCTCTCATGACCAGAGCACTGAAGAGCAACCATCTGTCTCTTCACCACCTGCCAAATTGCCCAGGCAGTCAGAGAGCTCTGTACAGGAGCCAGCTCAGTCTCTACTTCTGTTCTCAGAACCTGTTGGCTTGGAAAGAGGGGGCCAGCCAAGCAGCATTCTAGAATGTGAAGAAGAGGGAGTATGCAGTGATGCGCAACTGCTTTGTCTCTCTGAATATGAAGAGGCGGGTGAGCCAGTGCCAATGGTCAGCACACCGCAGAACGCATCTGATGATGATGAGACTCAGGTGCCAGTTTCTGTTGCGCATGGTGCTGGCCAGACGACCCAACAGCAGCAGGTGTTGGAAGAGGGTTGTGGAGATGATGAGGTCCTTGACCCATCATGGCGTGAGGAACAGGAAGGTGGTGGGAGCAGCTCTGAGGAAGAGATTCCCCCAACGGTCCAATCAGGAGGGAGAGGTAGGCTGCAGACTCGGTTGCCTGTAGCCTCCAGTTTGGCACCCGTTCGGAGCAGTTCTCTTCCAAAAGCAAAAACGGGCGCTCCCAGGACTTGCAGTGCGTGGTCCTTTTTTGACACAGTTGCAGATGACATTTGCTATGTCAAATGCAAGCTGTGTAATCAAAAAGTCAAAAGAGGTAAAAGTGCCTGCAACCTCAATACCACTAATATGTGGAAACATGTGCGGACAAAGCATGTGGTGGAGTTACAAAGACACACTGGAGACGTAGGCCAACCTACAGCACCACCTACATCTTCAGCTCGTGTTGGAGCCTCTTCCTCCAGCTCACACACAGCTGTTTTGGCTTCCTCACAGGATCGCCATGGAAGAACCTCTGTCACTGGTGTACAGAGACCCAGTGTAATTCCACCCACAGCACCAAGTTCCCTGTCATCCTCACACTCCCAGGCCACTGTACAGCCATCGGTAGCACAGGCATGGGTGAAAAGGTGGCCCTACTCGGCAAACCATCCCCGAGCACAGGCTCTGAATGCTGGCAATGCAAAACTCCTGTCCCTTGAAATGCTGTCATTCAGGCTGGTGGAGACTGACAAATTCCGTAACTTAATGGCATTGGCAGTCCCACAATACAACGTGCCCAGCCACTTTTATTTCAGCAGGTAAGCCGTCCCAGCCCTGCAAAAGCATGTGGAGGGAAAAATTAAACATTCGCTACTAAACGCCATCAGTAGCAAGGTCCACCTGACCACCGATGCGTGGACCAGTACCCAATGGACAGGGACGATACCTTTCCCTCACTGCCAATTGGGTCAATGTTGTGGAGCCGGGTACAGATCTTGCGAGTGGCGCTGTCCGTGTTCTGTCCACTCCAAGGATTGCAGGAATCCAGTCTGTACACATTGACTCCTCCTCCTACTCCAGTTCCTCAGAATCATTGCTGCAGGAGCCATCACAGTCTACCTCAACATGGACCCGTGAACGCTTACCTGTTACGACCGATATGAGCACAGCCGTGGCAAAACGTCAACAGGCTGTCCTGAAATTAATTTCAATGGGGAATCGAAGCCACATAGCGCAGGAGCTCTGGAATGCCATAAAGCAGGAGAGCGACGTGTGGTTTGTGCCAGCGAATCTCCAGCAAGGCTTGGTAGTGTGTGACAATAGCCGAAATCTGGTGGCAGCTCTGGGCATAGGCAACCTCACTCACAAACCATGTCTGGCACATGTACTCAACTTGGTCGTGCAGAGTTTTTTGAGGGACTATCCGGATCTTGATGCACTGCTGCATAAGGTTCGCATAGAGTGCGCTCACTTGCTGCGTTCCAGCATGGCCAGATCGCGCATTGCAGCTCTGCAACGCCGATTCTGCCTTCCGGAACATCGCATCATGTGTGACCTACCCACCAGGTGGAATTCCACGTTACATATGTTGGAGCGGTTGTGTGAGCAGCAGGCAGCAGTAATGGAGTACCAGCTGCATCAGGCGCAATCAACTCGCAATTTTCGCCGTTCACACTTCACCACCACTGAGTGGGCCTCTATGAAGGACATCTGCCACGTTTTGCGTGCGTTTGAGGACTCAACGTGGATGGCGAGTGCAGATGATGCACTAGTCAGCATGACTGTCCCCCTTATCTGCCTGCTTCAATAAAAACTGCAAGCACTAAGGGATGAGGTTTTGGAAGAGGTGGAGGATGAGGAGTCACAAATTCCATCACCTTCTGGACAGTCAGCGCAACGTGGTTCCTCACAAAGGCCTAGGCAGGGGACACTATGTGAGGAGGATGAGGAGGAGTCAATGGAGGAGGAAGACATCGCTCTAGAGGAGGGAGGTACACAATGCTCTAGTAGTCAGTATGTTGAGCGAGGGTGGGGTGATGCAGAGCAGGCAGAGATGACGCCTCTTACAGGGGACAGCGTTTCTTGGCCAGTTGGGAGTCTGCAGCACATGGTTGATTTCGTGCTGCAGTGCCTGAGAAACGACCGCCGCATCGCCCACATTCTCACCACGTCTGATCATTAGGTGTACACCCTCCTCGACCCTCGCTACCGGGACAACTTACAAAGCCTCATAACACCGTTGAACCGGGAGCGTAAAATGCGGAGTACCAAGACACACTGGTGCAATCCATCATGTTCTCCATTCCAGCCGAGAGCACTGCTGCTGCTACTGCTTTACAAAGCAGCTCTGTGCGTCGAGGCAGTGGAGGAAGCTCTGCACCAAGAGGGAGCAGAAGCAGCGCCTCTGCACAGGGCAAGACCAGTATGGCCCAAATGTGGCAAAGTTTTGTGTCACCGCCACAAATGTCTACACCATCACAGACGGCTCCAGTCAGCAGGAGGCAACGTTTCCGTCAGATGGTGACAGACTACATGTCTTGCCCTCTCAGTGTACTCCCAGACGGCTCTTCCCCCTTCAAGTTTTGGGTCTCTAAGCTGGATACATGGCCAGAGCTTAGCCAGTTAGCATTGGAGGTGCTAGCTTGCCCTGCTGCTAGTGTATTATCGGAGCGCGTCTTTAGTGCCGCAGGTGGTGTACCAACAGACCGTCGCATGCGACTATCCTCCGATAACGTAGACCGGCTTACTTTTATGAAAATGAACAAGGCGTGGATCTCGCCTGAATTTGCCTGTCCAGTTTCCGATTAAATAACTGGTTGGCAACAGTATCCATGTCTCCTGTTCTGTTCATCTTTCTACCACCTTACCTGTACTCCCTGGGCTCCAACACTGCCAGTTGCTGCTCAGAAGTGCCATGAGCACAGAGAAAAACACAAGCTCCTGTGTTAGTGGGGTTCAGTAACGCCATGTGCACAGAGAAAAACACAAGCTTCCGTGTTAGTGGGGTTCAGTAACGCCAGCTGTTCCCCTGCTGTGTGTCCGGCAAGAAGTCTCCTGCTCCCTCCACATGCACACAACATCAGATGTCTAACTTGCTCCACATAGGGTAGAGCCGACACCCTGATTGATATGCTCAAAACCCGATAAACGGCAGCTTTCCAACCATAAAATGATGAATTTTAGTACAAAATATGTACAAATATACATTTTAAATATAAGCGCATATATGCACATGGCGAGTGCAAATGCTAACCAAAAACCCTACATAGGGTATAGGGGTTGAAATTAATGCATAAAAGTACATTTCATAATCCATTATTGCTGCTTAAGGAGCGGTATCTACACCTGTAATATACTGCAGACAATGGATGTAGGACTAGTCATCATCATCATCATCATCATGACTTATATATGTGACATTAAAAAATACACAGATTGAGGACAACTGTAAGTTCACACCCCATATATGAAAGTTCCTGCATGTAATCCTGATAATAAGGCGCAATAATCATGCATAACCTATAAAAAGTTCATCGTGCATAGTGAAAATATCAAATGTATACCTGCAAGTGCAGTTGAAACAACGCCAACGGATAGAAAAGGTTTATGCTATCTAGGTATCACAGTGCATAGCTACTGATGGACAATGGCGATATAATACTGTACCTCAATAAAGGCAGCGGCACCCCTCATGCTTGTTTGGCTTGTAGCTTCTTCAAGAGGGGACGTGCGTGTTTGGTTGCTCATAGGTGCATGTTTATACAGGAAATCAGTCATGAATGCGGCTTTGGAGCGGCCCTACCGCTGAAGAACGCTGCGCAACGTCACTGCAAGTGAGAGTCATATAACGGCCAGACGCTCCCCTACCCGACGTGTCAGAGCAGGAAGGCAGTGTGGTCGGAAAAAACCGTCGCACAAGCATACATGCACTTCCCCTCTTGAACTTTCTACAAGCGAAAAGCGCATGAGTGCTGCCGCAGCCTTTATTGAAGTAGAGTATTATATCGCCATTCGCCATCACTGGCTATGCACTCTCTGATACATAGATAGCATATACCTTTGCTTTGTTTCACCTGCACTTGCAGGCACCCACATCAATTTTCACTATGCACAATGCATTTTTTATCGGTTATGCTTGATCATTGCGCCATATTATCATGAGTCCATGCTGGACATTTAATATATGGGGTGCCAAGTAACAGTTTTCCTCAATGAGTGTATTTTTAACTGTCACATATAACTTGTAATGAGGAAGATGACTAGTACTACATCCATTGTCTGCACTATATTACAGGTGTACATAGCATTCCTTAGGCAGCATTAATTTCTTCAGAAATGTACTTGTATGCATTCATTTCAACCCCTATAGTTTTTTTTTTTTTTGGTCGTGTTGCATTTCTTGTTGCCATGTGCATATATGCGTTTATATTTTAAATGTCTTTATTTCAATAATTTTGAATTCAATGCATCATTTTATGGTCCTAGTTAAGCTTACGTTTCTCTTGTTTGGAGTATATAAATTTTGAAGTGCCACGGAACAAGGCAACTACTCTATATGTGATTTCTACACCCTCCTTGACCCTGGGCTTCAACACCGCCAGTTGCTGCTCAGAAGTGCTGTATGCACAGAGAAAAACACTCGCTCCTGTGTTTGTGGGGTTCAGTAACGCCAGCTGTTCCCCTGCTGTGTGTCCGGCAATAATTTCTGCTATCTCCACATGCTCAAAACAACATCAGATGTCTATCTTGCTCCACATGGGGATGAGGCTACACCCTGATTGATATGCTCAAAACGAGAAAAATGGCAGCTTTCAAACCATAAAATTGTTAATCGTTGTCCCAAATATGTTCCAAAATACTTTTTAAATATAAGTGCATATATGCACATGTCGAATACAAATGCAAACCAAAAAGCCTAAATATGGTATAGGGCAGTGATGGCGAACCTTGGCACTCCAGCTGTTGGAGAACTACAACTCCCAGCATACCTCAACTGCTGCAGGTTGCAAGGGCATGCTGGGAGTTGTAGTTTTACAACAGCTGGAGTGCCAAGGTTAGCCATAACTGGTATAGGGGTTGAAATGAATGCATACAAGTACATTTCATAATCCATTGTTGCTTAAGGAACGGGATCTACACCTGTAATATAGTGCTAACAATGGATGTAGGACTACTCATCATCATCATTACTTATATTTGTGACAGTAAAAAATACACTGATTTAGGCCAACTCTTAGTTCACACCCCATATATGAAAGGTCCAGCATCTAATCCTGATAATAAGGCGCAATAATCATGCATAATCTATAAAAAGTGTATCGTGCATACTGACAATAGCAAGTTATACCTGCAAGTGCAGGTGAAACAACGCCAACTGATAGAAAAGGTTTATGCTATCTAGGTATCAGAGTGCATAGCGACTGCTGGACAATGGCGATATAATACTGTACCTCAATAAACACTGCGGCACACCTCCCGCGCGTTTTGCTTGTAGCTTCTTCAAGAGGGGACGTACGTGTATGTTTGCTCATAGGTGCATGTTTAGTGAGTAAAACAGTCATGACGAC
>JARQOD010000001.1:132516198-132648572 GCA_033576555.1 Oophaga sylvatica | reverse complement strand
GTGTGGGCAACCTGTAATGGTGGGTTGTTAAAAAAGGGCATGGCTGTGATGGTGTAAAAGTCAGAAGGGCCTAAAAAGGGGCGACCCCCCCTTTTGGTTTCACTCGCTGGATTCTTTGGGGAAAACGTCTTTCTGACTTGAGGGACAGTTAGAGATTGAGATTTTGTGAACTGTTCTGGGGGCAGCTTTTTAAAAACGTGTGTAAAGCTTTTTTTGCCTTCAGTGTTTTCAAGCTCTCTGCAAGGTCGTTGTGGGTGGGTACGCTGCAGTTTGGTCGCCCCATCGTTTGTAGTCAGTCATGTGTCACTCCGCCTCACCTTTTTTTTTTTTTTTGTAATTGGGCTCTTCAATTTAATTTTTAACTTTATTTTGTGTGCCCGGTTCCTTTCCGTACCAATACATTGGTTAAACACAAAGAAGTAATGCGGAGCTTTCGAGCTAGAAAAACATTTTGTTGCAGGTTCACGGCTGTCTGGGAGGTCTTTTGTGGTGAGTCACGCTGAAGTTTTTTTCTTCTCCATGCTGGGGGAGTTGAAGGTGTGTCACTCCCTTCCCCTTTTTTTTTTTTGAAAAGGTGCTGCCCATTAAATTTCAAATAACTTTTTTTAGGTGACGCGCTTCCTTTTTTTTTTCCCTTAAAATTTTGGTTAAAAAACACTATAGAAAAATGCGGGCCTTTCAGAGTAGTGAAAGTTGTCTGCAGTGTTACGGCTGTTGGGAGGCTCTTTGTGAGGAGATCCGTGAAGTTGTTTTTACCCAGCTGGTTGGGTCTGTAAGCGTGTGTCATGCCTTCCTTTTATTTTTTTTGTAATTGGGCTGCTCATTCAATTTCAAATAACTCTCTGTTTTAGTGGACGGTTTCCCATCTGTTCCAATCTTGGTTGCAAACACTATAGAAGTACTAGGGGGCCCTTTCAGGCTAGAAAAACATTTTGTCTGCAGTGTTCACGGCTGTCTGGGGGTTTTTGGGGTGCGATCACGCTAAAATTTAGTTCTTCATCCACTGTGGTTGGGTCTGCTAGGTGGTCACGCCTCACCTTTTTTTTTTTTTTGTTTTTGGTTGCTCCATTCAATTTAAAAAAACCTCATGAATTGTGTGCGCGTTCCTCTTCCAAATTTTCATTGGTTAAAAAACACTTAGAAGAATAGCGGACCCTTTTTGGGGTGGTTTGGGCCCTTTCAGGACCAGACGATTGATTCCTTTTTTTTTGCAGCCTTATCTTTTTTTATTTCCTGCTTGTATAGCAAAAAAATTTTGTCTTAACGATTGTAATTTTTGTCTCAACCCCAACCTTTGTTTTTTTTGGAAAAAAACATAAAAAAATTAAAGTCAAAAAAAACATTGCATTGGGGGGGCCACATTACAAAAAAAAAGTGTGCACATTTAAAAAAATTATTTTTTTATACCTGTTAGCGCTGTTCAAAATAACCCCCCAAGGCTTTGATTTTTGCTTCTTTATCAATCTACCAAGATGAAGAAGACAGGGGGTAAGGCATGTGGTGTGGGGTGGGTTTTTTAGCGAGAGGGACGTGGGGATTCTGTGCCAGCTGCGGCCCCCAGTGACCAGCATCACAGTTTTCCGTGAGCGGTCTTTTTGGGAAATTTTTTGGAGCCGGGGTTAAAAACCCCGCTGCGGGAAGAAAAATTGAAAGCCTTTTCGGAAGATGGGCAATATCGCTTCAATTGCTTCACCCCCTCTCATGCCAGAGCATGAAAAAGCAACCTCGTTCTTCCCACTGCCAAATTGCCCCGGAGTCAGAGGCTCTGTCAGGGCCAGCTCAGTCTCTACTTTGTTCTCAGAATGTTGGGGTTTGGAAAGAGGGGGCCAGCCCGATTCAGAAGTGAAGAAGGGGAGTTGCAGTGAGCGCAAAAGCTTTGTTCCTTTAATATGAAGGGGGGTGAGCCGTTTCCCCTGGCGCAACCGCAGAAGATTGATGGTGGCCAGGGGCGTTTCTGTTGCGCTGGGTGGCCGACGACCCCCAACCCCGCAGGTTTTGGAAGGGGTTTGGGTGATGAGGTCCTTGCCCCTATGGCTGAGGAACAGGAAGGTGGGGGGCGTTGGGAAGAGATTCCCCCAAGGCCCCAATCAGGGGGGAGGGGCTGCGACTCGGTTGCGTAGCCCCTTGGCCCCGTTCGGGCAGTTTTCCAAAAGCAAAAACGGGCGCTCCCAGGACTTGCAGTGCGTGGTCCTTTTTTGCCCAGTTGCAGATGACATTTGCTATGTCAAATGCAAGCTGTGTATCAAAAAGTCAAAAGAGGTAAAGTGCCTGCAACCTCAATACCACTAATAGTGGAAACATGTGCGGACAAAGCATGGGTGGAGTTACAAAGACACACTGGAGACGTAGGCCAACCCACAGCACCACCTAATCTTCAGCTCGTGTTGGAGCCTCTTCCTCCAGCTCACACACAGTGTTTTGGCTTCCTCACAGGACGCCATGGAAGAACCTCTGTCACGGGTACAGAGACCCAGTGTAATTCCACCCACAGCCCCAAGTTCCTGTCATCCTCACCCCCAGGCCCTGACAGCCTCGGTAGCCAGGAATGGGTGAAAAGGTGGCCCTACTCGGAAAAACCATCCCCGAGCAAGGCTCTGAATTGGCAAGCAAAACCCTGCCCCTTGAAATGCTGTCATTCAGGTGGGGGGAAACGAAAAAATTCCGTAACTTAATGGCTTGGCAGTCCCACAATAAACGTGCCACCCACTTTATTTCGCAGGTAAGCCGTCCCAGCCCTGCAAAAGCATGTGGAGGGAAAAATTAAACATTCGCTACTAAGCCATCGTAGCAAGGTCCACCGACCCCCGATGCGTGGACAGTCCCCCCATGGACAGGGCGATACCTTTCCCTCACTCCCAATTGGGTCAATGTTGTGGGGCCGGGTACAGATCTTGCGAGTGGCGCTGTCCGTGTTCTGTCCACTCCAAGGATTGCAGGAATCCAGTCTGTACACATTGACTCCTCCTCCTACTCCAGTTCCTCAGAATCATTGCTGCAGGAGCCATCACAGTCTACCTCAACATGGACCCGTAAAACGCTTACCTGTTACGACCGATATGACCCAGCCGTGGCAAAACGTCAACAGGCTGTCCTGAAATTAATTTCAATGGGGAATCGAAGCCCCCATAGCGCAGGAGTTGGAATGCCATAAAGCAGGAGAGCGACGTGTGGTTTGTGCCAGCGAAATCTCCAGCAAGGCTGGTAGTGTGTGACAATAGCCAAAAATCTGGTGGCAGCTCTGGGGATAGGCAACCTCACTCACATACCATGTCTGGCACATGTGCTCACTTGGTCGTGCAGAGTTTTTTGAGGGACTATCCGGGATCTTGATGCACTGCTGCATAAGGTTCGCTAGAGTGCGCTCACTTGCGCGTTCCGCATGGCCAGATCGCGCATTGCAGCTCTGCAACGCCGATTCTGCCTTCCGGAACATCGCATCATGTGTGACTACCACCAGGTGGAATTCCACGTTACATTGTTGGAGCGGTTGTGTGAGCAGCAGGCGCAGTAATGGAGTACCAGCTGCATCAGGCGCAATCAACTCGCAATTTTCGCCGTTCACACTTCACACCACTGAGTGGGCCTCTATGAAGGACATCTGCCACGTTTTGCGTGCGTTTTGAGGACTCAACGTGGATGGCGGTGCAGATGATGCACTAGTCAGCATGACTGTCCCCTTATCTGCCTGCTTCAATAAAAACTGCAAGCACTAAGGGTGAGGTTTTGGAAGAGGTGGAGGATGAGGAGTCACAAATTCCATCACCTTCTGGACAGTCAGCGCAACGTGGTTCCTCACAAAGGCCTAGGCAGGGGACACTATGTGAGGAGGATGAGGAGGAGTCAATGGAGGAGGAAGACATCGCTCTAGAGGAGGGAGGTACACAATGCTCTAGTAGTCAGTATGTTGAGCGAGGGTGGGGTGATGCAGAGCAGGCAGAGATGACGCCTCTTACAGGGGACAGCGTTTCTTGGCAGTTGGGAGTCTGCAGCACATGGTTGATTTCGTGCTGCAGTGCCTGAGAAACGACCGCGCATCGCCCACATTCTCACCACGTCTGATCATTAGGTGTACACCCTCCTCGACCCTCGCTACCGGGACAACTTACAAAGCCTCATAACACCGTTTGAACCGGGAGCGTAAAATGCGGGAGTACCAAGACCACACTGGTGCAATCCATCATGTTCTCCATTCCAGCCGAGAGCACTGCTGTGCTACTGCTTTACAAAGCAGCTCTGTGCGTCGAGGCAGTGGAGGAAGCTCTGCACCAAGAGGGAGCAGAAGCAGCGCCTCTGCACAGGGCAAGACCAGTATGGCCCAAATGTGGCAAAGTTTTGTGTCACCGCCACAAATGTCTACACCATCACAGACGGCTCCAGTCAGCAGGAGCAACGTTTCCGTCAGATGGTGACAGACTACATGGTCTTGCCCTCTCGTGTACTCCCAGACGGCTCTTCCCCCTTCAAGTTTTGGGTCTCTAAGCTGGATTCATGGCCAGAGCTTAGCAGTTAGCATTGGGGTGCTAGCTTGCCCTGCTGCTAGTGTATTATCGGAGCGCGTCTTTAGTTGCCGCAGGTGGTGTACCAACAGACGTCGCATGCGACTATCCTCCGATAACGTAGACCGGCTTACTTTTATGAAAATGACAAGGCGTGGATCTCGCCTGAATTTGCCTGTCCAGTTTCCGATTAAATAACTGGTTGGCAACAGTTATCCATGTCTCCTGTTCTGTTCATCTTTCTACCACCTTACCTGTACTCCTGGGCTCCAACACTGCCAGTTGTGCTCAGAAGTGCCATGAGCACAGAGAAAAAACACAAGCTCCTGTGTTAGTGGGGTTCAGTAACGCCATGTGCACAGGAGAAAAACACAAGCTTCCGTGTTAGGGGGGGTTCAGTAACGCCAGCTGTTCCCTGCTGTGTGTCCGGCAAGAAGTCTCCTGCCCCCCCACATGCACAACAACATCAGATGTCTAACTTGCTCCACATAGGGTAGAGCGACACCTGATTGATATGCTCAAAACCCGATAAACGGCAGCTTTCCAACCATAAAATGATGAATTTTACAAAATATGTACAAATATACATTTTAAATATAAGCGATATATGACATGGCGAGTGCAATGCTAACCAAAACCCTAAATGGGTATAGGGGTTGAAATTAATGCATAAAAGTAATTTCATAATCCTTATTGCGCTTAAGGAGCGGTATCTACACCTGTAATATACTGCAGGACAATGGATGTAGACTAGTCATCATCATCATCATCATCATGACTTATATATGTGACATTAAAAAATACACAGATTGAGGACAACTGTAAGTTCCCACCCCATATATAAAAGTTCCTGATGTAATCTGATAATAAGGCGCAATAATCATGCAAAACCTATAAAAAGTTCATCGTGCATAGTGAAAATATCAAATGATACCTGCAAGTGCAGTTAAAAACAACGCCAACGGATAGAAAAGGTTTATGCTATCTAGGTATCACAGTGCTAGCTACTGAGGGGACAATGGCGAATAATACTGTACCTCAATAAAGGCAGCGGCACCCCTCATGCTTGTTTGGCTTGTAGCTTCTTCAAGAGGGGACGTGCGTGTTTGGTTGTCATAGGTGCATGTTTATACAGGAAATCAGTCATGAATGCGGCTTTTGGGGGGCCCCTCCCGCTGAAGAACGCTGCGCAACGTCACTGCAAGGAGAGTCATTAACGGCCAGACGCTCCCTCCCGACGTGTCAGAGCAGGAAGGCAGTGGGTCGGAAAAACCGTCGCACAAGCATACATGCATTTCCCCCTCTTGAACTTTTACAAGCGAAAGCGCATGAGTGCTGCCGCAGCCTTTTTTGAAGTAGGTATTATATCGCCATTCGCCATCACTGGCTATGCACTCTCTGATACATAGATAGCATATACCTTTGCTTTGTTTCACCTGCACTTGCAGGCACCCACATCAATTTTCACTTTTTGCACAATGCATTTTTTATCGGTTAGGCTTGATCATTGCGCCATATTATCATGAGTCCATGTGGACATTTAATATATGGGGTGCCAAGTAACAGTTTTCCTCAATGAGTGTTTTTTTTAACTGTCACATATAACTTGTAATGAGGAAGATGACTAGTACTACACCCATTGTCTGCACTATATTCAGGTGTACATAGCATTCCTTAGGCAGCATTAATTTCTTCAGAAATGTATTGTATGCATTCATTTAACCCTATAGTTTTTTTTTTTTTTTTGGTCGGTTGCATTTCTTGTTCCCCATGTGCATTTTGCGTTTATATTTTAAATGTTTTATTTCAATAATTTGAATTAAAATGCATCATTTTATGGTCCTAGTTAAGCTTACGTTTCTCTTGTTTGGATTTATAAAAATTTTTGAAGTGCCACGGAACAAGGCAACTACTCTATATGTGATTTCTACACCCCCCTGCCTGGGCTTCAACACCGCCAGTTGTGCTCAGAAGTGCTTTTATGCACGAGAAAACACTCGCTCCTGTGTTTGTGGGGTTCAGTAACGCCAGTGTTCCCCTGCTGTGTGTCCGGCAAAAATTATTCTGGGTTCTCCACATGCTCAAAACAACATCAGATATCTATCTTGCTCCACATGGGGATGAGGCTACCCCTGATTGATATGCTCAAAAAGAGAAAAAACGGCAGCTTTCAAACCATAAAATTGTTAATCGTTGTCCCAAATATGTTCCAAACCCTTTTTAAATATAAGTGCATTATGCACATGTCGAATACAAATGCAAACCAAAAAAACCTAAATATGGTATAGGGCAGTGATGGCGAACCTTGGCACTCCAGCTGTTGGGAGAACTACAAAATCCAGCATACCTCAAAATGCTGCAGGTTGCAAGGGCTGCTGGGAGTTGTAGTTTTACAACAGCTGGAGTGCCAAGGTTAGCCATAACTGGTATAGGGGTTGAAATGATGCATACAAGTACATTTCATAATCCCTTGTTGCTTAAGGAACGGGATCTACACCTGTAATATAGGCTAACAATGTAGGACTACTCATCATCATCATTACTTATATTTTTTGACAGTAAAAAATACACTGATTTAGCCAACTCTTAGTTCAAAACCCATTTGAAAGGTCGCTCTAATCCTGTTAAGGGCAATAAAATGCATAATCTATAAAAAGGTATGTGTACTGACAATAGCAAGTTATACCTGCAAGTGCGGGAAAAACGCCAACTGATAGAAAGGTTTTTGCTATCTAGGTATTTTGAGTGCATAGGACTGCTGGCAAAAGGGGATAAATACTGTACTCAATAAACACTGCGGCACACCCCCGCGCTTTTTGCTTGTGCTTTTTCAAGAGGGGAGTGGTATTTTGCTCTAGGTGCTTTTTTTAGGGTAAAACATCTGGGGGATGTTTTGGGGGTTTTTTCCGATACCGAAATATGGGTATCGGGATATTGTAGGAAATTCCGATACTTTTTTCCGATTTTTTTCCATAAGTTTCCGGGGAAGGAAAAGCCCTTTAATTCTTGAGAAAAAATGTGATTTTAGTCACCAAAATGGGAATTAAAAGTGGGGCAAACCTGACGCGGGGGGTATTTTATATGGGCAGGTGTGTTGGGTTGCTGAAAGATGAAATGCACTAAAAAGGGCCCCGCCCCTTTTAGGTCACTTGCTGTAACCTTTGGAAAGACGCGTTTTTGGGGGGATCTGGGGCAGTTGGATTGGATTTAGTGTCTGTTTTTTGGCGGCTTTTCCCCCCGGCTGTGTAAAGTTCCTTTTTCCCCTGCAGGTTTTTTTAACGCCTGAAGGTGTGTGTGAGTGCGGGTCGGCTTTGTTGTATGAAACGTGTTTTTTGGCATCTGCCGGTCACCCCCGACTCTTTTTTTTTTTTTCAGTGAAAAAAACGCCCCGCCATTTTAGCGTCACTGTGTTTTTTTTAAATTAAAGGGAAAAAAACCTGTGTGCTATTAGGGAAGTTAGGATTGCGTTTTGTTCTGGTTGGGCGGTGCCCAACCCCGTGTGAAAGCTTCCTTTTCCCTCAGTGTTTTTTTAAAGTCTGAAAGGTGTGTTGAGGGGTGGCTGAGGTTTTGTCGTTGCACGCTGTCTGTGGGATTGCACGTGACCACGACTTTTTTTTTTTTTCAGTGTAATTTTTGCTCCCCCCTTTTTAATTTTGAAAAATAGTTGCGCGCTTCCACCGTTTAAAACCTTGGTTGCAAAACATATGGGAAGCCCCTGGGTTTCCACAAAAAGTAAACATTTGTTTCGTTTCCTGCATTTTGTGTTTTTTTTTTTTTTTTGGGCATCACGTCCTTTATTAAAATGGGGTGTACCTGGGGGTCTGCATGGCTTCCTTGAATTTTTTTCAAAAAAATTGTGCTGCTTTTTTTTTTTAAATTTTTTAAAAAATTATTATGTGCCCCTCTTCCATCAAAATAAATACTTGCTTGAAACAATAAAATCCAAAAAAAGGCCTTTCCACAAATAAAAACAGTTTTTTTCGTTCACGTGTCGGGGGGTTTTTTTTTTTTTAGGGTGTAGTCCCGCCCCATTAACCACCGCAGTTGTACTCGGGGGGTGTCGTCACGGCCAAACCTTTTTTTTTTTTAAAAATTGCTTGCTTTTTCTATTTTTTTTTAAAAAAATTATTATTTGACGTCTTCCTAAAATAAATAAAATTGTTTGCAAATTTAATTAAAAGTCCAAAAAAGGCCTTTAAGAAGTAACTTGGTTTCTTTCCCCATGTAGCTGAGGTTTCATTTTTTTTTAGGTTTTGTAGCCCCCGCCACTTCCCCCAGGGGGTTTGTACCTTTGCTGAGGTTGTCAGGGGCTATCCTTGAATTTTTTTTAAAAATTGCTCGCTTTTTCTTTTTTAAAATTTAAAAAAAATTTTTGGGGTGACGCTTTCCCCAAAATACAATACATTGCTTGAAAATTAATGAAGTCCAAAAAAGGCCTTTCAAAAAAAAAGTGCGTTTTTTTTTCGGTTTTTTTCCCCCACTTGTCTGGGTTTTTTTTTTTGTGGGTGTGATCCCGCTCCACTTAAACCCCGCGGGACTTGGGTGCGACGGTCCCCTTTTTTAAATTTTTTTAAAAAATTGCTGCTGTTTATTCTATTTTAAATTTACAAAAAATTTAGTTTTGAGTTTTCCAAAAAAAATAAACATTGCTTGCAAATTTAGAACCCAAAAAAAGGCCTTTCCAGAAGTAACGTTTTTTTTCGTGTTCCTGTGTTTTTATTTTTTTGTGGATTTAAAACCCCGTCCACTTAACCCCGCGGGGATTGCGGTGTCTTCCTGGCCCCCTTTGAATTTTTAAAAATTTGCTGTGTTTATTCTTTTTAAAATTTAAAAAAAATTATTTAGTGGCGTTTTCCATCAAAAAATACATTGCTTCAAAATTAATGAATCCAAAAAAAGGCCTTTCACGAAAGAACAGTTGTGTTTCATTTTTCATGTTGCTGGGTTTCTTTTTTTGGGGGAAGTGTAGTCCGTCCATTAAAAACCCGCTTTACTCGGGTGTCTGTCATGGTCTCCTTGAATTTTTTTAAAAAGTGTTTTTTTATTCTTTTTAAAAATTTAAAAAAAAATTAATTAGTTGACGCTTTCCATAAAAATAAAATAATTTTTTTAAAAAAAATTTAAAGAAGCCCACAAAAAAGGGCCCTTTTCACGAAAGGGAACAGTTGTTTTCTGTTCACTTTTGGGGGTTTCTTTTTTTTGGGGGGTAGTCCCGCCCACTTCAACCCCGCGGTTTTGTACTCTGCGGGTGTCTGTCACGGTTTTTCCTTTAATTTTTTTAAAAAATTGTCCCTGCTTTTTTTTTTAAATTTAAAAAAATTATTTGTGCGCTTTCCCAAAAAAAAAATTTTGCTTAAAAAAATAAAGCCCAAAAAAAAGGCCTTTCCAGAAGGGAAAACAGTTTTTTTTTCAGTGTTCACGTATTTGGGGTTTTTTTTTTTTTTGTAGGGTGTAGCCCCCCTCCATTAACCCCCGCGCGTTACTCGTGGTGTCTGTAGGCCTTTCCTTTTAAATTTTTTAAAAAAATTGCTGGGCTTTTTTCTTTTTTAAAATTTTAAAAAATTATTAGTGTGGCTTTTCCATAAAAAACAATATTTTGTTAAAAAATTAATGAAGCCCAAAAAAAAAGGCCTTTCACGAAAGTGAAAAAGTTGTGTTCAGTTTTTATGGTCGGGTTTCATTTTTTTTTGGATTAGACCCCCTCCTTTAACCCCCCGGGTACTCTGCTGATTTTCTGTCACGGTTCCCCTTGAATTTTTTAAAAATTTTTTGCTGGTTTTTTTTTTTTTAAAATTTAGAAAAATTATTAGTTGACCCCTTTTCCACAAAATAAAAATACATTGCTTGAAAATTAAAAGAAGCCCCAAAAAAAAAGGCCTTTCACAGAAATGAACAGTTGTTTTCGTTTCACTGTATTGATTTCTTTTTTTTGGGGGAGTGTAGCCCCCGCTCCATTAACCCCCGCAGGGACTCTGCTGAGTGTCTGTATGGCTCACCTTGTTTTTTTAAAAATGCTGCGCTTTATTTTTTTTTAAATTTAAAAAAAATTTTGTGACCTTTCCCCTAAAATTTTAAAAAACTTTGTTGAAATTAATAGAAGCCCAAAAAAAGGCCCTTTTTTCACGCAAGTAAAGTTGTTTTCAGGTTTTCATGTAGTTGGGTTTTTCATTTTTTTGTAGGGGAGACCCCCCCCACTAACCCCGCAGCGGATCTTGGGGGGTCGTAGGGGCCCCTTTTAATTTTTCAAAAATTCGTTTTTTATTCTATTTTAATTTAAAAAAAAATATATTTGGACGCTTTCCAAAAATAAATAATTGTTGAAAACTTAATAAATCCAAAAAAAAGGCCCTTTTTCACAGCAAGTGCATTTGTGTTCAGTTTCACTTGTTGGGGTTTATTTTTTTTTGGAGGTAGACCCGTCCAACTTCAACCCCCCAAGGGGTACTTGTAGTTCGTCAGGCTCTCCTTGTAATTTTTAAAATTTTTGCTGTTTATCTTTTAAAATTTACAAAAATTATTAGTGTGAGCTCTTCATCAAAAAACAAAAATTTGTTGAAAAAAAAGGGGAAGTCCCAAAAGGCCTTTCACGAATAACGTTGTGTTTCGGTTTCCCTGTAGTTGAGGTTTCTTTTTTGTAGGAGGTGACCCCTCCTTAACCCCCAGCGTTACTCTGTGGTTTGTCAGGTCACCTTTAATTTTTTCAAAAAATTCGCGCTTTTTTTTTTTTAAATTTTTTAAAAAAATTATTATTGCGTTTTTCCAGAGGACGCTTTGTTGGCCATTTGTGGTCTGCAGCCCCTGGTTATTTCTGCGACTGCCTGGAAAGGGGCGATCGGCCATTTTCCCCAGTCGTTATTGGGGTTTTACCCCCCCTGACCCTCGTTTTGGGAAAATTAAAAAGCCTACCCCGGGGAAACCGGGCCGAAAAGGTTGGGGGGCCCAAGCACACGTTGGAAACCAAATTTTTCTCCTTCCACCAGAGCGTGTGTGTATGTTTAAAAAGCAGCTTGTGCGTCGGGGCTTGTGCACCTTTTGAAAAAAGGGGAAACAAAGCGCCCTTGCACAGGGCAAGACTTTTTTTACAAATGGGAAAAATTTTGGCAGCGCCCCAAAAGGGAACCAAGTGTGGGAATTTTTAATTTTTTGGTTTTGATTGTTCCCCATAATATTTCATAAAAAGTTGTTCAAAAAATTTTTTCTTTGTTCAGTTTTTTTCCCCCCTATCCTGTGGGAGTTGATGGAAATGCACATGTACCTTAACTGGGAAACTGTGAACTGCTGAAAAAAAATGTTTTTGGAAGATGGGGAAGGGCCATTCTTGGATCCTCGACTGACCCCAATCCCCACAAAATGTTGGTAGAGGGGGCTGGGGGTTCGCTCCCCCTTTTTAAAACAGAAGGGGGGTCAGTTTAAAAAATTTTTTAGAAGATGTCTTCGGTAAAGGCTGAACACACCAGAAAATTTTCTTTCAAAAAAATTTGGGGTCTTTGTTGGTTTTGCTTTATTTTTTATTGAAAATTTTTTATGTTTTTTTTTGTATTTGATTTTTTGGTAGCTTTGGAGGGTGGCTTGCCCGGGCCCAGTTTTTATTGGCGTCTTTGGCGCAGGGGGTAAAAAACGACCGTCCATGGATTCCCCTCGAAAAGTGACGGTTTTTTTGAAAATAACGGCGGTTACCTAATTTTTCCCTTCCTTTTAGTTAAAAAACTTTTCCAACTTTTCCAAGTTTTGTTTTTTTAAATTTTCTCCACCTGAACTTTCCCCCTGGGCTACAACACCCAGTCACGGGGGAATAAACCAAAAAAATTTTTCCCCAAAAAAAATTAGCGAAAGATCCTGCCCATTTTATCGCCAGGCCCTCTTCCTACAATGTGTCTTTTTTTTGATGGAGAAAGTTTTGATCGGAAAAAGGGTGCTCCCCCCGTTAAGCCCCACCCCGGGGGCAACACAGCCCCCGCCTCCCTTGACGATCGTTGGCAAGGAATTCCTTTTGAATGGGGGTGCAAAAAAACGGTGCCCCACAGGCCCCCCTTTTATTCCCCTTTTGAGACCCCTTGTGATTTTTAACCGGCCCCACCGACCATGGGTTTTTTCAAAGGGCCTAAAAAATTTTTAAGGCCCCAAGGGTTTTTAAATGAGGTGGGACTGGGGTTCTGGGCAGGACAAGATTTTTCAAAACCGTTTTAATTCTTTTGGGGCCCCCCCCAGAAAACCGTTGTTAATTTTTGTGGGGTTTTTTTTACAAAAGTACCCCGACTGCGCTGCGCTAAGCCCCTTCCAACCTCCGTAGCTGCGGAGAGAATTGCAAAAAAAAATTTAAAAAAGTTTTTAAACCCGTCGAAATTTGGTTTTAGCTCAATTTTTTAAATACTGTAGCTCCCCCGGGGTGTTGGGGGTTCCCCTTCAACCAGTAAAATTTTTACGGGGTAGATAACGGGGGCCGCTGGGGTTGCCCTTAACAAATTTGACTTACTTTTAAAATATTCTTCAGGCCCCCGGGGTCAAATTTCCCCTCTCCCCAACAAAACCCTTGATAGGAGGGGGTTTTCCTCCCCCAAAGGCAAAAGGTTATCCCCTGCAACATTTTTTTTGCTGGAGCTGTAGTAGCCAAAAAGTGCTAAAAAGGCCCTTGTGTCGCCCCCGGTGGAACAATGTATCAAAAGTCTGCCAACCGGACAAAATTTGATATAATGGTCAATGAGGGGAGAAGGTGGTCCGGCAGATGTAAGGTTTTTTTGGTTTTAGTGAACTTTTGTGCAGTTTGAATGGCTGGGCAACCCTCCTGTCCCCAATTATGATTAAGGTGCGTACCCAATTGGAGGGTACCCTCACTAAAAATTTAAAATTTGGCTGAAAACCCTTTTAGTCCCGGAGTTTCCGTTTTAAAAATAACTTACCCGCTGTCCTTCCGTCCTAATTTGTTTTTTAAAGGAAAAGGGGTGATTTTGTGTTTGGGGTGGAACCGTTTTCCTTACAAAAATTTACCCCCCATTTCCGTATTTCCCCTTATATAAGTCTGATGTATTCTTGTAAAAAGGGTTTTGGGGTTTTGGGGGTTGGGGTTTTATGTCCCATGTTTATTCGAAGCGTAAATTTGGACGAATGTGTTTTTTTTGCTAGTCTTAATGTTCCCTCTTTTCTACCAAAAGATTTAACATGGTTTTTTAAAATTTGTTATTACTCTTCTCTCTCGTCGATATCCCCTAGTGTAAGTAACCTTCCCTGCTTACATCTTTTTTAACCTTGTTGATGAACTTGTCTTTTTTCCCGTTTCCTAGCGAAATTTTTCCTGCCCCGCGGTAGTTTTGCCTTTATTTTTTAGGTTTTTTTGAAACCTATTTTTCCCGGTTCCCCCCTTCCCTGCCCCCCATAAAATTGGGGCCTTCCCCTAGTTTTCCTTACCCCTTAAATTTAAAAACCCATTGTTCACATGATGTGAAATTCTCATCCATTAAAAAATAGGGGGAAGCCCCAAATTTTTGGTTTCCCCACGCCCCATATTGGCGGGTCCGCACGGGGCGGGTCTTATAGTACGCTTGAAATTGCCTTTCCACCCCCTTTAATAGTCCTGTGCTAAAAATATAAATCTATTCTGGCCCAAGTCATTGGCCAAAGAATAAATATTCATGCCTCGGGTTTTTGGGTGTAAAATGTTCAAAGTTACTGGTTTTTTCAAAAGGGTTTTTTTAAAAAACGTTGTTGGACCATTCATTCGCCCCCTAAGTTTTCCTGGTTGATTCAAAATTTTTAAGCCCCCCGGGTTGGTTTTTTACTTCCCCTTGGCCTGTTGCTTGGTCCGGGGAAATTTTTCCCGGGGGCCCAAAAATCCCTATCACATGTCAGGCGGAAAACCGTAAAGGGAACGTGCTTTTTTTGTTTGCGTAGGGGTTTTTTAAAAAATATTACTGTTTTTTTTTTTCGTCCAAGGGAAAATAATTTGCAAAAAGTTAATTTTAAGCCTCTTAATTTAACACCGTCCCAAAACCGGAAAAGGAAGGTTTGTTGTGGGATAAAGCCGCCTTTTTGCGTCACTTTTGTTAATTCATTTGGGAAAAAACGGCTCTGGGGGATTTGGGGGGACAGTTAAAAATTCGATTTTGTTCTGTGCTTTGGGCCCCGGCCCCCCTTTCCAACCCGGTTGTCATTTCCCCTTTTGCCTTCTTTTTTTTTTTCCACTTGAAGGTGTGGTGGGGAAGTCAGGTGACGCGCTGCGTTTGCTGGGATACAACTTTTATTGGAAACTGTCCTTCCAAACTTTTTTTTTTTTTTTTTTTTTGTGTTTTTGGGGGTCCATTCAATTAAATTTTTAGTGGAGTTTTTTCCTCCGTACCAAAAAAAAGGTTTTTGAAAAAAACTGTAGAAGGACACAAAAAGCCCTTTCACAGCTAAGAGTTGTGTTCACTGGAGTCTAGTTTTAATTTATTCAATTTTGATCACGCTCAAGTTATTCTTCAAGCAATGCTGCTTGTTACTTCTGCTGAGCGTGTCTTACTGCCTCATCCTTGTCAGTTTTCTCGAATTGGTTGTACATGTACATCAAAGTAGTCTTCATTTTGATCGAAATCCAAGCAGGTACCGGACTCTTATGGCTGCTTTTGTACGGTTGGATGGCTCCAACATTCAATAAGACTTAGATGCAATCGGGGCACCTGTCAAGGCCCAATCCTTTTCTCCCTCTGATATAATAATAATAATAATCTTTATTTATATAGCGCCAAAAACATATTCCGCAGCGCTTTACACTTTAAACAGTTTCAAAACACAAAGTCATAGGTAACAACGTTAACAATACAATAATTAAAGCAAAATAAGCCGACCCTGTCGTGAGAGCTTACAATCTACAATGAGGTGGGGGAGATACAAAGTACAGGTGTGTATTTATAATGGTGCATTTCCAATGATGGTCCAGCCATCTTGAGGGGAGTGAGGCATGGATGGAGGTAGTGATATGGGCTCCACATACACACTTAAACATAGATACGACTTTGGTTATTGAATGTGATAGGCCACTCTGAACAAATGTGTTTTGAGGGGGTGCCTGAAACCAGGCAAATTGTGGTAGTCCATAATTTCTTGTGGTAGAGCATTCCAGAGGATTTGCGCAGCGCGGGAGAAGTCTTGGAGTCGGGAGTGGGAGGTACGGATTACTGCAGAGGTTAGTCGAAAGTCATTTGCAGAGCGCAGCAGGTCGGTTAGGCCGATAGATAGAAAATGAGGGAGGAGATGTAGGGGGTGCTGCACTGTGGAGAGCTTTGTGGGTGAGAACAGTACTTTGAATTGGATCCTATTAATGTGAATGGGCAGCCGTGTAAGGACTGGCGAAAGAGCGGACGCGTCCGAGTACCGATTAGCCAGATGGATGACCCTGGTGCTGCATTAAGGATGGACTGGAGAGGGGGATAGTCGGGTAATGGGGGAGGCCAAGTAATAGAGCATTGCATAGTCCAGGCGGGAGGTGGATCAATGCTACAGTGAGGGTTTTTGTTTTTTTCCGGTGGAAAAAGGGCGGATTCTAGAGATGTTCTTTAGGGTTTACACGGCAAATATCTAACAAAACGGTCATGCGGAGAGACTTGCACCTACTGCACTCAGGGTCTTCAGCTCCTTTGTGAGAAAACTAATGTTTGGCCAGCCAGTATATACAATAAAGTTCATGAGAAATGGGAACTGTGGTTGGCTTCATTTTGGTACTGGGTGCTAATACCAAACCATGGTGTGTGCCATTCAATGGATATTCCTGGCTGGTTGGAGACAAGCTCATTCCCACAGAAAAGTACCAGAAAGCTAAGGATTATGGTGGCCTCTCTCAACATGAAGGAGTTTGCTCGTTGTCTAGGAGACCGACCACCCTGCTGTGTACCTTGTCAACGTTGTGTTGAAGCTTGCAAGGATTAAGAGGTTACAGTGGTAAGTCTGGTTTTTACTAAAGATCCTGCTGTGTATTATTAGTTTTTATGTTTAAAAAAAAATTTTTATCTTAGGAATGTTAAATAAATTTTTCTTTTTTTTTTTAAATACAATGTATCTTATGAATGTTAAATTATTTTATTTTTTTTTGATAAAATAAAATGTATCTTATGAATGTTAAATAACCATTTTTTTTTTTTCAGGTAATTTGATCTACCGTAGCTAGTTGCTGATCGTTGACTCTACCCCTCTCTCCAGAATGTTACTCGGGTTATGGGGAGAAAATCACCGCTATTTCCAGACTGATTTCATGTTAATGTGTCTGGCTCTTACACAGCACACAGCACTTGATGTTAGTTTATCTTTTTCCTAAATTATTTGTTACACTGCCCTTCTCACATTTAATTTGCACTTTTTTTTTTAAGCACAAGTTTTTTTACACTTCCTTGTTCTGTAAGTTGGCTTAATGGTTAAATGTTTTATACTAGATGTAAATATGTAACATGTAAATTTTTATTAAGATTTTGCAATTATTGGGTTTACACACCATCAGGCTCTTTCGTCCCTCTCCCTTAGAGTAGCGGTAATATATTGGACCCCAGGCTCGCCCACACAGTTCCTTGACCACTTCTCTGCCTGGCTGCCGCACTTTCATGTCCTCAGAAGTACCAACCCTTATCCTTGGAGACTTCAACATCCCCATTAACAGCCCTACTTCCACACTCAAAACACATTTGTTCAGAGCGGCCTATCACATTCACTAATCAAAGTCATTCTACGTGTAACTGTGTGTGTGTGTAGCCCATTCACTATCTCCATCCATCCCTCACTCCCTGAAAATGGCTGGACCATCATTGTAAATATAAACCATTGTATATAAAACAACTGTACTTTGTAGCTCCCCCTCCTCATTGTAGATTGTAAGGTCTCACGAGCAGGGGCGGCTTATATTGCTTTAATTATTGTATTGTTAACGTTGTCACTTATGACTTGTGTTATGAAACTGTTAAAACTGTACAGCGCTGCGGAATCTGTGGCGCTATATAAATAAAGATTATTATTATAGAGGCCCACTCAGTAGTGGTGAAGTGAACGGCGCAAATTGCGAGTTGATTGCAACTGATGCAGCTGATACTCCATTACTGCTGGCTGCTGCTCACACAACCGCTCCAACATATGTAACGTGGAATTCCACCTGGTGGGTACGTCACATATGATGCGATGTTCAGGAAGGCAAAATCTGCGTTGCAGAGCTGCAATGCGCGATCTGGCCATGGTGGAATGTCGCAAGTTAGCGCACTGTAGGCGGACCTTGTGCAGCAGTGCATCAAGATCGGATAGTCCCTCAAAAAACTCTGGACGACCAAGTTTAGCACATGTGCCAGACATGGTATGTGAGTGACGTTGCCTAGGCCCAGACCTGCCACCAGATTTCGGCCATTGTCCACACACTACCAAGCCTGGCTGGAGATTCGCTGGCAAAATACACATGTCGCTCTCTTGCTTTATGGCATTCCAGAGCTCCAGCGCTGTGTGGCTTTGATTCCCCATGGAAATTAATTTCAGGACGGCCTGTTGACGTTTGGCCACGTCTGTGCTCATATCAGTCAACAGGCTCGCTGTCTGGGTATTATGTTTGACACCAATCTCTCCTTCACCTCCCATATACAATCTGTTGCCCGCTATTGCCACCTACACCTAAAGAACATCTCTCCCGAATCCAAGACTTCTCCGCGCTGCGCCAATTACTGTGGAATGCTGTACCCCAAGAAATTAGAACTATCCACAATTTGCATGTTTTGGGGCGCTCACTCTAAACACATTTCTTCATAGCGGCCTATCACATTCACTAATCAAAGTCATTCTATGTGTAAGTGTGTGTGTGTAGCCCATTCACTATCTCCATCCATCCCTCACTCCCTCAAAATGGCTGGGCCATCATTCTAAATACACCATTGTATATAAACACCTGTACTTTGTATCTCCCCACATATTTGTAAATTGTAAGCTCTCCGAGCATGTGCGGATTATATTGCTTTCATTATTGTATTGGTAACGTTGTTACTTATGACTTGTGTTCTGAAACTGTTAAACTGTAAAGCGCTGCATAATCTGTTGGCGCTATATAACTAAAGATTCTTATTAAGCGTTCACGGGTCCATGTGGAGGTAGACCGTGACGGCTCCTGCAACGATGTTTCTGAGGAAATGGAGAAGGAGGAGTCAATGTGTACAGACTTGATTCCCGCAATCCTTGTAGTTGCCTGAACACGTACAGCGCCACTCGCAAGATCTGTACCCGGCTCCACAACATTGACCCAATGGGCAGTAAGGGAAAGGTATCGTCCCTGGCCATGGGTACTGGTCCACGCAGCGGTGGTCAGGTGGACATTGCTACTGACGGAGTTTAGTAGCGCATGTTTAATTTTAACCTCAACAACATGCTTTTGCAGACCAGGGACGGCTTGCCTGCTGAAATAAATCAGCTTGGCACATTGTATTGTGGGACTGCCAATGCCATTAAGTTCCGTAAACTGTCAGTCTCCACCAGCCTGAATGACAGCATTTCAAGGGACAGGAGTTTTGCAATGCCAGCATTCAGAGCCTGTGCTCGTGGATGGTTTGCCGAGATTGGGCCTACACCCGATACGCCACAACCTGACACCCACAGATAAACAAGCCATAAAATCTCTGAAAGATAACCCAACATTGTTATTAAACCAGCAGATAAGGGGGGTGCTATCGTTATTATGAATAAGACCCAATCTATTGCCGAAATTCATAGACAACTGTCAGTTAACCTAACCTACAGACAACTCAATTGTGACCCTACATTTTACATCTGTCAAAAAATTGATCGTATCCTGACAAAAAAATCTTTAATTGATCACCATAGACTGTAAGACTATGACATTCCTTAATATTCAATACCCCATCACCCCTGTTTTCTACACACTCCCAAAAATCAACAAAAAACTACATTATCCACCCGCATACCCTAGAGGGATAATTCTCCGTGTTCTACAGTATCACCCAAATGTTTAACATGTTGCCTAATTCCTATGTATATATATTCTTCACCCTATGTATTTATTGTATATATTGTATATATTATACATTGTCATTGACTGTAAATTTTTCTATCTCTTCCAGCGACTATTTGATAAAGGCCACTGCGTTGCCCAAAACGTCAGTCAGTAGTCTCATAGCTATTTTCTTTTTTCACATCAAGTGTGCAATAAAAATTTCCAATTTAACCATGACATATGCAGTTAAACTTGTGCAGTGATTCTCTATAGACTGTACATCTTCAGTGTGTCTTTGTAACTCAACTACGTGTTTTCTCCGCACATGTTTACACATATTTGTGGTATTGAGGTTACTGACACTTTACCTCTTTTTACTTTTTGATTACACAGCTTGCATTTGACATAGCAAATATCATCTGCAAGTGTGTGAAAAAAGGACCACGCAGTGCAAGTCCTGGGAGCGTCCGTTTAGACTTTTGTAAGAGAAATCCGAACAGGTGCCAAAATGGAGGCTACAGGCAACAGAGTATGCAGCCTAACTCTCCCTCCTGTTTGTACCGTTGGGGCAATCGCTTCCTCAGAGCTGCTACCACCACCTTCCTGTTCCTCACGCCATGTTGGGTCTTGGACCTCATCATCTCCACTAACCTCTTCCAACACCTGCTGCTGTTGGGTGGTCTGGCCACCACCATGCTCAACAGAAACTGGCACCTGAGTCTCATCATCATCAGATGCGTTCTGCGGTGTGCTGACCATCGGCACTGTCTCACCCGCCTCTTCAGATTCAGAGAGACACAGCTGTTGCGCATCACTGCATACTCCCTCTTCTTCACATTCCAGAATGCTGCTTGGCTGTGCCCCTGTTTGCAAACCAACAGATTCTGAGAACAGAAGCAGAGACTCAGCTGGCTCCTGTACAGAACTCTCTGACTGACTGGGCAATTTGGCAGGCGGTGAAGAGACAGATGGTTGATCAACAGTGCTGTGTTCCTGAGAGGAGGTGGAAACAATTGAAGTCGATGCATTGGACCCTGGGCTCCAACACCGCCAGTTGTTGCCTGTAAGTGCTGTTAGCACAGTCAACACTTGCTCCTGTGTTACTGGGGTTGAGTAATGGCAGCTGTTCCCTGCTGTGTGTACGACAAAAAGTCATGCTGCCTCCACCCTGTCCTCCTCTCATCCCTGGGCTCCAACACCACCAGTTGTTGCTCGGAAGTAATTGGCACGGGTACTGACTCATGCCCACCCTGGTTACAGCACCACAGCTGTTTCCTGGCAGTGTCAACGTAAATTAGCCTCAAATAAGTTGTCCTGTCATGTTGCATTCCGGTTATCCGACTCTATGGTGCCTGCAGTTTAGGTGATTCCTATGTGTGCTGTGGGATATGTAAATAAAGGCTCTTTCCGTTGTGAAAATAGGACAAGCACCCACTGTAGGACTGTGTGATTTGGTAACTGCAGACGGCTTGCGGCCTGTCAACTTACATTTTCATGGGTGCCTTATGGTACCCGTCCGAGTTCCAGTACCGTCAGCTGGTTCTCCACAGTGCCTTTGGCCTAGGTGCCTCCATCTCGGTATCCGAGTTCCTGCAATGTCTGCTTGTCCTTGGTAGTGCTTTGGAGCACAGGTACCTCTGCTTAGTAACCGTGTCCCAGTAACGTCAGCTGGTCCTCGGTTGTGCCATTGGCTCTTTTCCTTCTGCTGCCCCTCCGGGTTCCAGCACAGTCAGCTGGTCCTCGTTACTTGCATTGGCTCTTGTACCTTCTGCTACCCGTCGGGGTTCCAGTGCCGTCAACTGGTTCTCCGCAGTGCCTTTGGCCTAGGTGCCTCCATCTCGGTATCCGAGTTCCTGCAATGTCTGCTTGTCCTTGGTAGTGCTTTGGAGCACAGGTACCTCCTGCTTAGTAACCGTGTCCCAGTAACGTCAGCTGGTCCTCGGTTGTGCCATTGGCTCTTTTCCTTCTGCTGCCCCTCCGGGTTCCAGCACAGTCAGCTGGTCCTCGTTACTTGCATTGGCTCTTGTACCTTCTGCTACCCGTCGGGGTTCCAGTGCCGTCAACTGGTTCTCCGCAGTGCCTTTGGCCTAGGTGCCTCCATCTCGGTATCCGAGTTCCTGCAATGTCTGCTTGTCCTTGGTAGTGCTTTGGAGCACAGGTACATCCTGCTTAGTAACCGTGTCCCAGTAACGTCAGCTGGTCCTCGGTTGTGCCATTGGCTCTTTTCCTTCTGCTGCCCCTCCGGGTTCCAGCACAGTCAGCTGGTCCTCGTTACTTGCATTGGCTCTTGTACCTTCTGCTACCCGTCCGGGTTCCAGTACCGTCAAACTGGTTCTCCGCAGTGCCTTTGGCCTAGGTGCCTCCATCTCGGTATCCGAGTTCCAGCAACGTCTGCTGGTCCTTGGTAGTGCTTTGGAGCACAGGTACCTCCTGCTTAGTAACCGTGTCCCAGTAACATCAGCTGGTACAAGGTTGTGCTACAAATACAAGATACAGAACAAGAGACACAAGAACAATAAGCAGAAGATCTAAAGGCAGAAGAACATGAAGTATAAGACCAAAATGAAGAGCAAAATATATGCTCTAAATTCTAAGCAAAAGAAGACTAAGCAGTGTATGGGGGTGAGTCCGTTCCTCCTCGTGGTGCCCCTGGTAAATGCCTGATGCTGCAGGCTAAACTGAACACGGACAAATACTGTTGTAATTTAAATCTTTTGTGGCAGCAAGAACGGAACGATGAAAAAATCATACTTTTACAGATTACAAGTACAGGAATCTATGTCACAAATAAGAATATGATGAAGAAGATGAGGACTATAATATGAAGAAGAATAATAGTTTAAAAAGAACAATATGAGTAATGTTAACAAAAACATGAAAAGCAAGAAGTTTTAGAAGAAGATAAAGAAGGTGAAAATGAAGAATAATTTGATGACAAAGATGATGCTGCTGAATAGAGTTGAGCGATACTTTCCGATATGCTAAAGTATCGGAATCGGAATGGTATCGCCGATATCACTAAAATATCGGCGATACCCGATACCGATACCGGAAGTCCCATGTAAGTCTATGGGAACAAAATATTGCAACTAAAAAAACCCCATTCTTTCCTTGTAAACACTAAATATACACACATAGAATACATATATATATATATACATGTCATTGTGACATATATATATACATATATGTATAGTTTATACACTTCTACATAGTAAAATATCCTTTGATTCAATTGCCGGGTAAAGCCGGCTTCAGTGAAAAGACAGAAGCACCCGACATGAAATGACACTTGGTGTACATAGGGTTAAACATTTCTTTTCATGTCCTTTGCTATCTAATTTGCACAAACAATTAAATCAGACTATGTGTGCAAAATTTCACACCTGTAGGGGTTAATTAAAGGTGTAAATTTGTTGTAAAAAAAACGGACTTTTTTGCTACGAATTTACACCTTTAATTAACCCCTAGAGGTGTGAAATTTTGCACACATAGTCTGATTTAATTGTTTGCGCAAATTAGATAGCAAAGGACATGAAAAGACATGGTTAACCCTATGTACACCAAGTGTCATTTCATGTCGGGTTCTGCATTTTCACAAAAGCCGGCAATTGAATTAGCGGCTATTATACTATGTAGAAGTGTATGAACTACAAATATAAATATATATATATATATGTGTCACAAATTCAATGACATGTATATATATATATGAGGTGTAAAATTGCTGAAAAAAAATGCGTGGGTCCCGCCCTATTTTCGCAACCAGACAGACAAAGCCAGTGAGTGGGGGCAGATAATAATAGCCCAGAGAGGGACCATTATTTTTGCCCCCCCCCGGCTACTAACATCTGCCCCCAGACACCCCAGGAAAGACAAATCTATAATTAGATTCGCCCTTTGTGGCACTTTGCCCGTCTATTCCCATTGCCCTGTAGCGGTGGCGAATGGGTTAATATGGGGTTAAAGCCACCTTGCTATTGAAAGGTGACCTTAAGCCAGGTTAATAATTGAGAGCTGTCAATTAGACAACTATCAATTATTAATCCTATTGCATGAAATAAAAATAAAACACACACACTTTAATTAAAAATCATTTTAATGAAATAAAGACACATGTTTTTGACCATCTTTTATTTTACTGCAAAAACCATTTCCTGTAATAAAAATAAAATAAAAAAGCAAAATTATTCTTACCTATCCCATGCACAGTCAGGTCCCACGGTGTTAATCCTTCAGAAAGGGTTAATGTTTACTGCAGGGACCGCAGCTAATGCTGCAGCCTCACAGTAAACCCCAAATGAATGAGTTCCTCTCCTGCCTGACAGGAGAGTAAAGGCTGGGTGTCACATAACGATACACCAGCGATCCCGACAACGATATGCACTTGTCAGGATCGCTGGTGTATCGCTACATGATCGCTGCTGAGCTGCCAAACAGGCAGCTCAGGCAGCGATCTGGGACAGCGACACTGCGGGTAACATCGCTTAAGGGCCCGTCTCACATAGCGATATCGCTACCGAGATCGCTGCTGAGTCACTAGTTTTGTGACGCAGCAGCGAGCTCACCAGCGATATCGCTGTGTGTGACATTCAGCGACGATCAGCCCCCCTGCCGGGTATCGCTGATCGTCGCAGAAATGTCAGGACCTTTTTTTGATCGCTGGTTTCCCTCTGACAGGCACGCATCGCTGCGTGTGACAGGCGGGAAACCAGCGATCAAAGGTCCTGACATTTCAGCGACGATCAGCGATACCGGCAGGGGGGCTGATCGTCGCTGAATGTCACACACAGCGATATCGCTGGTGAGCTCGCTGCTGCGTCACAAAACTAGTGACTCAGCAGCGATCTCGGTAGCGATATCGCTATGTGAGACGGGCCCTTAAGTGGAAAGCTTAATTGATTGCTTTCCACTTTCACTTCAGGTCAGCCAGGGACACAATCAGTGACGTCAGAGGGAACTGATTAACAAAAATAGGGGTTCCCTTCGAAAAAAAAATGGCGTGGGGTCCCCCCTATTTTTGTTAACCAGCCAGATGAAGCAGACCGCTGAGGCCTGGATTTTCAGGCTGTTAAGGAGCCAAGATCCATGGACCTTGCCAGCCTGATAATACCAGGCCACAGCAGTCTGCATATCTTGGCTGATTAACAAAAATAGGGGATCCCATCGAAAAAAATTGGTGTGGGGTCCCCCCTATTTTTGTTAACCAGCCAGATGAAGCAGACCGCTGAGGCCTGGATTTTCAGGCTGTTAAGGAGCCAAGATCCATGGACCTTGCCAGCCTGATAATACCAGGCCACAGCAGTCTGCATATCTTGGCTGATTAACAAAAATAGGGGATCCCCTCGAAAAAAATTGGCGTGGGGTCCCCCCTATTTTTGTTAACCAGCCAGATGAAGCAGACCGCTGAGGCCTGGATTTTCAGGCTGTTAAGGAGCCAAGATCCATGGACCTTGCCAGCCTGATAATACCAGGCCACAGCAGTCTGCATATCTTGGCTGATTAACAAAAATAGGGGATCCCCTCGAAAAAAATTAGCGTGGGGTCCCCCCTATTTTTGTTAACCAGCCAGATGAAGCAGACCGCTGAGGCCTGGTTTTTCAGGCTGGTAAGGATCCAATATCCATGGACCTTGCCAGCCTGATAATACCAGGCCACAGCAGTCTGCTTAGCTTGGCTGGTTAACAAAAATAGGGGATCCCCTCGAAAAAAATTGGTGTGGGGTCCCCCCTATTTTTGTTAACCAGCCAGATGAAGCAGACCGCTGAGGCCTGGATTTTCAGGCTGTTAAGGAGCCAAGATCCATGGACCTTGCAAGCCTGATAATACCAGGCCACAGCAGTCTGCTTAGCTTGGCTGGTTAACAAAAATAGGGGATCCCCTCGAAAAAAAAAACGGCGTGGGGATCCCCCCTATTTTTGTTAACCAGCCAAGTAAAATGCAGACTGCTGCGGCCTGGTATTAAAAGACTGTCAAGGCCCATGGATTTTGGCCCTCAACAGCCTGATAATACCAGGCTACAGCAGCCCCACATTTGGCGCATCAAAAGATGTGCCAATTGTGGCACTTTACCCGGCTCTTCCCACTTGCCCTGTAGCGGTGGCAAGCGGGGTAATAAGGGGTTATTGTCACCATTGATCGCACGGTGACAATAAGCCCGGTTAATAATGGAGAGGTGTCAATAAGACACCGATCCATTATTAATCCCAAAGTTATTAAATGTGTAAAAAAAAGACAAAGCAAGAAAAAAGTATTTTAATGAAATAAAAGAGACAACACAGTTTTCATTTCTTTTATTATACTCTCATTCCTGCGACGCCATCGATCTCCTGTAAAAAAGAAAAAAAAAAAAACCAACAGTATACCACCTGTCCGACGCAGTCCATAACGATAGTCCCACGACGATCCAGCTCTGCTACATCGCAATGACAGGCAGAGCCTGTCATTGCAACGCAGCACAGCTGATTACCTGCTTCCCCGGCGGTGACGTCATCGGACTGACTGCTTTACGGCCGGGATTACCCAGCAGTCACTGCAGTTATCGCGAGAAACTGCATGTGACCGCCGGGGAGAAGAGGATGGCGGCCATTAAGCAGTCCAGGACGTGACCGCCGGAGATCTTCTGCCGGGTAAGTGCCGCTGACTCCTGACAGACCCGACTGACGGACACTGACAGTGACAGTGACATCCCGATTCCGGTATCCGATAAGACGAAAATATCGGAACTCGGAATCGGAATTCCGATACAGCTAATATCGGCCGATACCCGATATTTGCAGTATCGGAATGCTCAACACTACTGCTGAAGATTATGAAGGAGAAAGTGTGTCAAAAGTTAAAAAGGTGAAGAGCATTGAAGTTGTGAAACATACATATTTGCCAAAATAGAAAAAAGGTTAACAACATTGTCAATTTCTTCGTCAATCCGAACGTATTTCCTAAAAAAAAAAAAATTAATGCTATTCCATTGGATTGGGTTAAACATCTATGCCTTTAATGTCTCCTCAACCTCCCCCAATACATTCTACATTACTCTTTGTTGTTTTCCTTCATGTACAATTAACCTACAAGGCTAGAATGGGTTTTTTTTAATTTCGATATTTTGTTCCCATAGACTTACATTGGACTTCCGGTATCGGTATCGGGTATCGCCGATATTTTTTGGGTATCGGCGATACCATTCCGATTCCGATACTTTTGGATATCGGAAAGTATCGCTCAACTCTAATGACGACGGCTTTGTGTTGCCCGCTACGCTAGCGCTGACGAACGCTGCGCTACGTGACTGCAAGTCAGCATCATATGACGCACAGATGCTCCCCTACCCAACGCGTCAGAGCAGGAAGCCAGTCTGTGCGTCAAAACCAACGTGCAAGCATATATGCACTTCCCCTCTTCAACAAGATAGAAGCAAAACGAGCGTGAGTGGTGCCGCAGCCTTTATTGAGGTACAGTATTATATCGCCATTCGTCATCAGTGGCTATGCAGTCTGCTCGATAGATCAAAACCACAAAAAGCAGATTAAAAAAAATCCAAAATTCAAGAAAACACCACCAAAAACAGGCAGAGATGCTTACCTGTCTGAAAAGGCCTCAATACTGATGCACTGACATGAGTGCAGCGGACCCAAATAAAATAGCGACTACACAGGTGCATTAATACCAAATTAAACAGCCAGCTTTCAATCGGTTTGGCCGTGTGGTACACAAGTGCACAAAAGTACAATCTGTATATGGCAATGTTCACACTAGGAATGCAGAGCGTCTGGTTCACAGCCTACAGCTGGCTGTTTAATTTGGTATTAATGCACCTGTGTAGTCGCCATTTTACTTGGGTCCACTGCACTCTGTCAGTGCATCAGTATTGAGGCCTTTTAAGACAGGTAAGCATCTCAGTCTGCTTGATAGCATATACCTTATCTATCCGTTGGCATGGTTTCACCTGCACTGGCAGGCATACATAGCAATTTTCACTATGCACGATGCACTTTTTCTAGGTTATGCTTGATCAGATCATTGATTATTGCGCAATATTATCAGGATTACATGCTGGACCTATAATATATGTGCTGAGCCTGTTAACTAACATTTTTCAACAATGACTGTATTTTTTACTGTCACATATAACTTGTAATGATGATGATGAGAAGTCGTACATTGTAAAGCTTATCTTTCTCTTGTTTGGAGTATATACATTTTGAAGTGCCACGTAAGAAGGCAACTACTCAATATAGGATTTCTACACCCTCCTTGATCCTGGGCTCCAACACCGCCAGTTGCTGCTCGGAAGTGCCGTCTGCACAGTCAACACTTGCTCCTGTGTTATTGGGTTTCAGTAATGTCAGCTGATCCCCAGCTGTGTAGCTGGCAATCTTTCCTGCTCTGTCCACACTCACCCAAGTTCAGATTTTCAACATGGTCCAATTTGTCCTCTGCCTCCACCCTGTTCTACTCTCATCCCTGGGCTCCAACACTGCCAGTTGCTGCCCGGAAGTGCCGTCTGCACAGTCAACACTTACTCCTGTGTTATTGGGGTTCAGTAATGCCAGCTGTTCCCCTGCTGTGTGTACGGCAAGAAGTCCTGCTACCTCCAATTTCAAGTTACACCAGATTAGAATGTTGCTCATACTAGGCCTCAGCCTACACCCGACGGACCCTGGGCTCCAACACCGCCAGTTGCTGCTCGGAAGTGCCGTCTGCACAGTCAACACTTGCTCCTGTATTATTGGGTTTCAGTAACGTCAGCTGATCCCCAGCTGTTTATCTGGCAATCTTTCCTGCTCTGTCCACACTCACCCAAGTTCAGATTTTCAACTTGGTCCAATTTGTCCTCTGCCTCCACCCTGTTCTACTCTCATCCCTGGGCTCCAACACCGCCAGTTGCTGCTCGGAACTGCTGTATGCACAGTCAACACTTGCTCCTGTGTTACTGAGGTTCAGTAATGCCAGCTGTTCCCCTGCTGTGTGTTTGGCAATAAGTCCTGCTACCTCTAAATTCAAGTTACACCAGAGATTAAACTTGCTCATACTAGGTCTCAGCCTACACCCTCCTTGACCCTGGGCTCCAACACCGCCAGTTGCTGCTCGGAAGTGCCGTCTGCACAGTCAACACTTGCTCCTGTGTTACTGAGGTTCAGTAATGCCAGCTGTTCCCCTGCTGTGTGTTTGGCAATAAGTCCTGCTACCTCCAAATTCAAGTTACACCAGAGATTAAACTTGCTCATACTAGGTCTCAGCCTACACCCTCCTTGACCCTGGGCTCCAACACCGCCAGTTGCTGCTCGGAAGTGCCGTCTGCACAGTCAACACTTGCTCCTGTGTTATTGGGTTTCAGTAATGTCAGCTGATCCCCAGCTATGTAGCTGGCAATCTTTCCTGCTCTGTCCACACTCACCCAAGTTCAGATTTTCAACTTGGTCCAATTTGTCCTCTGCCTCCACCCTGTTCTACTCTCATCCCTGGGCTCCAACACTGCCAGTTGCTGCCCGGAAGTGCCGTCTGCACAGTCAACACTTACTCCTGTGTTATTGGGGTTCAGTAATGCCAGCTGTTCCCCTGCTGTGTGTACGGCAAAAAGTCCTGCTACCTCCAATTTCAAGTTACACCAGATTAGAATGTTGCTCATACTAGGCCTCAGCCTACACCCTGACGGACCCTGGGCTCCAACACCGCCAGTTGCTGCTCGGAAGTGCCGTCTGCACAGTCAACACTTGCTCCTGTATTATTGGGTTTCAGTAATGTCAGCTGAACCCCAGCTGTTTAGCTGGCAATCTTTCCTGCTCTGTCCACACTCACCCAAGTTCAGATTTTCAACTTGGTCCAATTTGTCCTCTGCCTCCACCCTGTTCTACTCTCATCCCTGGGCTCCAACACATCCAGTTGCTGCTCGGAAGTGCTGTATGCACAGTCAACACTTGCTCCTGTGTTACTGAGGTTCAGTAATGCCAGCTGTTCCCCTGCTGTGTGTTTGGCAATAAGTCCTGCTACCTCCAAATTCAAATTACACCAGAGATTAAACTTGCTCATACTAGGCCTCAGCCTACACCCTCCTTGACCCTGGTCTCCAACACCGCCAGTTGCTGCTCGGAAGTGCCGTTTGCACAGTCAACACTTGCTCTTGTGTTATTGGGGTTCAGTAATGCCAGCTATTCCCCTGCTGTGTGTACGGCAAGAAGTCCTGCTACCTCCAATTTTAAGTTACACCAGATTAGAATGTTGCTCATACTAAGCCTCAGCCTACACCCTGACTGACCCTGGGCTCCAACACCGCCAGTTGCTGCTCCGAAGTGTCTTTGGCACGGGTATTCCCTCCTGCCCAGCCTGGTTAAAGCATGCCAGCTGTTTCCGGGCAGTGTCAACGTCACTTTGCCTCCAATAAGTTGTCCTGTCGTGTTGCGGTCGGGTTAGCCGACTCTATAGTGCCTGCAGTTTAGGTGCTTCCTATGTTTGCTGTGGGATATGGAACTAAAGGCTGTTTCATTAATGCCAATAGGACAAGCACCCCCTGTAGAACTGTGGGATTCGGTAACTGCGGCCGGCTCGAGGCCTTTCAACTTTTTTTTTCATGGGTACCTTCAGCTACCCATCCGGGTTCCAGTACCGTCAGCTGGTCCTCGGCAGTGCCTTTGGCCTAGGTGCCTCCATCTCGGTATCCGAGTTCCAGCAACGTCTGCTGGTCCTTGGTAGTTCTTAATAGCACAGGTACCTCCTGCTTAGTAACCGTGTCCCAGTACCGTCAGCTGGTTCTCGGTTGTGCCATTGGCTCTGTTCCTTCTGCTGCCCCTCCAGGATACAGCACAGTCAGCTGGTCCTCGTTACTTCGATTGTCTCTTGTACCTTCTGCTACCCATACGGGTTCCAGTACCGTCAGCTGGTTCTCGGCAGTGCCTTTGGCCTAGGTGCCTCCATCTCGGTATCCGAGTTCCAGCAACGTCTGCTGGTCCTTGGTAGTGCTTAGTAGCACAGATACCTCCTGCTTAGTAACCGTGTCACAGTACCGTCAGCTGGGCCTCGGTTGTGCCATTGGCTCTGTTCCTTCTGCTGCCCCTCCGGGTTCCAGCACAGTCAGCTGGTCGTCGTTACTTGCATTGTCTCTTGTACCTTCTGCTACCCATCCGGGTTCCAGTACCGTCAGCTTGTTCTCGGCAGTGCCTTTGGCCTAGGTGCCTCCATCTCGGTATCCGAGTTCCAGCAACGTCTGCTGGTCCTTGGTAGTGCTTAGTAGCACAGGTACCTCCTGCTTAGTAACCGTGTCCCAGTACCGTCAGCTGGTCCTCGGTTGTGCCATTGGCTCTGTTCCTTCTGCTGCCCCTCCGGGTTCCAGCACAGTCAGCTGGTCCTCGTTACTTCCATTGTCTCTTGTACCTTCTGCTACCCATCCGGGTTCCAGTACCGTCAGCTGGTTCTCGGCAGTGCCTTTGGCCTAGGTGCCTCCATCTCGGTATCCGAGTTCCATCAACGTCTGCCGGTCCTTGGTAGTGCTTAGTAGCACAGGTACCTCCTGCTTAGTAACCGTGTCCCAGTACCGTCAGCTGGTCCTCGGTTGTGCCATTGGCTCTGTTCCTTCTGCTGCCCCTCCGGGTTCCAGCACAGTCAGCTGGTCCTCGTTACTTCCATTGTCTCTTGTACCTTCTGCTACCCATACGGGTTCCAGTACCGTCAGCTGGTTCTCGGCAGTGCCTTTGGCCTAGGTGCCTCCATCTCGGTATCCGAGTTCCATCAACGTCTGCCGGTCCTTGGTAGTGCTTAGTAGCACAGGTACCTCCTGCTTAGTAACCGTGTCCCAGTACCGTCAGCTGGTCCTCGGTTGTGCCATTGGCTCTGTTCCTTCTGCTGCCCCTCCGGGTTCCAGCACAGTCAGCTGGTCCTCGTTACTTCCATTGTCTCTTGTACCTTCTGCTACCCATCCGGGTTCCAGTACCTTCAACTGGTTCTCGGCAGTGCCTTTGGCCTAGGTGCCTCCATCTCGGTATCTGAGTTCCAGCAACGTCTGCTGGTCCTTGGTTGTGCTTAGTAGCACAGGTACCTCCTGCTTAGTAACCGTGTCACAGTACCGTCAGCTGGTCCTCGGTTGTGCCATTGGCTCTGTTCCTTCTGCTGCCCCTCCGGGTTCCAGCACAGTCAGCTGGTCCTCGTTACTTCCATTGTCTCTTGTACCTTCTGCTACCCATCCGGGTTCCAGTACCTTCAGCTGGTTCTCGGCAGTGCCTTTGGCCTAGGTGCCTCCATCTCGGTATCTGAGTTCCAGCAACGTCTGCTGGTCCTTGGTTGTGCTTAGTAGCACAGGTACCTCCTGCTTAGTAACCGTGTCACAGTACCGTCAGCTGGTCCTCGGTTGTGCCATTGGCTCTGTTCCTTCTGCTGCCCCTCCGGGTTCCAGCACAGTCAGCTGGTCCTCGTTACTTCCATTGTCTCTTGTACCTTCTGCTAAGAGCATGGAAGTAGTGAAACATACATATGTGCCAAAACAGAAAAAAGGTTAATAACATAGTCAATTTCTTCGTAACTCCGAACGTCTTAAAAAAAATTTTTATTCCTGCTATTCCATTTGATTGGGCTAAACCTCTATGCCTTTAATGTCTCCTCCACCTCCCCCAATACATTCTACATTATTCTTAGTTGTTTTCCTTCATGTACAATTAACCTACAAGGAAAGAAAGGGGTTATTTTAATTCCGATATTTTTATCCCATTGACTTACATTGATTTCCGGTATTGGAATCGGCGATATCCGATACTTTTTGAGTATCGGACCGATCCAATCTGATCCGATATTTTGCAATATCGGAAAGTATCGCTCAACACTAGCCCTGATACCACAAGCAGGAGCTTAACCTGCTTTCATGCTCAGCCACAGTCAGGTAGCACATACATAAGTTTCGCAGACTACTATTGTTAGAAAAATCTAAGAATAGTAAAACGGGTAGTTGATTCAAAATGGGTGGGACCTAAAACTTTCCAAAAATTATTGGCAGACACCACCAAAGTGGGCTCAATTGCAATAGAGTAGAACTAGTATAATGGGGATCAAAACCTCTTCCACTATAGCCAGCCCAGCAGATGTTGACCCAACCAGGAGTGTTCAGAGATTTCAAACAATTAGTGGCAGACACCACCAAAGTGGCATCAATTTCACCAGAGTAGAAATAGTATAATGGGGACCGACACCTCTTCCACTACAGTCAACTCAGCACATGGAAACTGTAATGAGCAAGGTTGTGTAACCACTGTGTCATAGTCATCGGAAAGCCTGGAGGGGCGTAACTAGGTGTCCTAGCAAATCTGACCTCAGATAAGTGCCAGCAGGTAAAAACCCAAGGAGGTACAAGATTATGGCACCAGGTGCTACTCCAGGGCTGACGTACAGAGAGTGGCAGCTGATCTCCTAGAGTGGGTAGGCTGGTACGGCCTGAAGAAAAGATCAAGAATTTAGACAGGCACTGTAGGGACACTGGAACCACAGACACAGATACTGAGGTACAGAAAAGCACTGGCAGGCACGGGCTGGACTGACTGATGTACAGAAGAGCACAGAGAGGTACGAACAGACAGGTACAGGGTAGACAAGCAGACTGGCAGACCTGGGGAACCTGACAACTAGCAAGCATGCAAGGTAAGCTAACAACATTGCTTAGGCACCTCCATATTGGAGGAGAAGCCTTTAATAGAAGGTATAGCTTAGCTATTGGCTGAGAACTCCTTAGGGCGACATGCATGGTCCTTTAATAGGGAGAGAGTGGGCACGAAATAAGCATAGTGCCAGGGCCTACAACTGAACCTCGGGGGACACCGACACATATGGGGCAAGATGAGGAGGTGGTGTGTGAGTGGGAGACACTGAATGTCCTGTCTGTAAGGTACGAGTAGATTCAACAAAGGGCCAAGTCTGTAATGGCAAGAGATCATAAAGTCTGTAATAAGAGGAAATGATCCACTGTGTCAAAGGCAGATGCCAGGTCCAGGAGAAGGAGGAGTACAAACTAGCATCGCTTTCATTTGGCTGTTAGTAGGTCGTTGGTGACTTTAATCAGGGCAGTTTCAGTGGAATGGTGCAGTCGGAAGCCATATTGTAAGTGGTCAAAGAGGAAGCAAGAGAAGAAGTTGGAGGACAGTTCAAAATGGACGTGGTGTTCCAGTAGTTTGGAGGCATAGGGGAGAAGTGAGATGGGGCAATAGCTAGATACAGAGGGTGGGTCAAGGGTGGGCTTTTGGAGGATGGGTGTGATCAAGGTATGTTTCAATCAGGAGGGGAAAACACCAGTTGTTAGTGACAGGTTGAAGAGCTGGGTTAGGCTTGGGATGTAGACTGTGGTAAGGTTTGGAATGAGGTGGTACTTTATTGGGTCAAGGTCACAGGTGGTGAGGCAAAGTCTGCAGCTGAGATGAGAGGAGAGGGAAGGGGAGCGTGTGGCCGTGGGAGAGAATTTAAATTACTGAATAGCTGTTTAGAGTTGTGAGACAGGTATGATACGAGAGATGAGAAGAAGGTTTGTTTTGTTGCAGTGAGCAATTGAGCAGTAATTTTTACAACTTCTGTTACTAGAGATGCTACTCCATTCCCTTTCTTTGGCAGCCGCACAGCAGTATGCTTTGTAGATGAGGGCCAGAAAGAACATGTGCTCCAGTAGATGGCAAGCACTGCATGTGACCTCTTCTACTTTTCCTTCACCTTAACATCACACATAGTACAGTCCTCAGAGGTGGCACCACAATAACCCTTGTTTCCCCACATGTCACAACTCTCCAACCACCCAACTAACTGTAGTGAACCACAGATGACTGAGTCTGCAGATCTGTTCACACATTCTTTGCTAAGGCCAACAGAAGTGTGCTCCAAAGACTCACAGAGTCAAGAGAAGGAAATCATCTGCACAGATGCCCAATTTTTTTTTCAGTTTGATCCAGGGCTGGACGAAGTAGGGTGTGATTAGAATCAGACGTTAACTTCGGGAGGTGCAGGTGATCCTGATGAGACACATACTTGAGGCACCTGCTGATTGTACTGTGCTATCAGGGCAGGAAGAGGAGGAGGGGGACTCTCAGGGCGATGAGTGGGAGAACAGAGAGGATGACAATGAGGTAGTATATCCCATTGGTGTAAAGCCAGAGGCATGCAGCTGAGTATCTCAGCAGAGGAGGAAGAAGAGGAGGTTATGTTGCGGCTTCCCACAGACACAGAGTTATGATACCATAACAAGCAATGCATCTTCAGCCTCAGCTCTGTCAATGGCCAGCAGTGTTGTGAATAGGCTGGAAATGAGTTCTGAGCAGAAGCTCCCTCTGGTGGTTACAAACGGTACTGGACTGTCCAGTGAAGATTGTGAGGATTGGGAATCAGGTGTTACTGACTGGTCTTATATAAGGGAGTCGCCTTCCCATCAGGGTTGCCGGTGATCAATTGTTCTGGTCTCAATCCTTGATTCCTGTTTCCTTTGTAGCCTGCTGTGTCGTGTCTGAATCTCCTGCTAACAGATAAGACATTTTCTTCTTTTTGTTTTTGTGCTTGATTTTTGCATTTTGTCCTGCACTTCTGTGGGGGCCTTCAGGGTCCCTTCTGGGGGCTTTTGCCCTCTCAGTTCAGTTCAGCCACTGATGTTTGTACATTTGCTTTTTCCAGTTTTTTCAGTGGCTGCTGTTTTGTTTTTGGTTACACCAGAGAACTAATTTAGGTGGTAGAGGTGAAATTAGTAGAGTTGGTGCTTTTCAGGGTTTTTTGGGATTGCAGTAAGTGCCCTTCCTATCCTTTTCTATTTAGTAAGTTTGGGCCCCAACGTTTGCTCATACTATTTTCTGTCTGTGTCAGTATTTCTTCTTGTCTAACCGCCATTACATGTTTGGGGGCTTTCTGTGTTCTTTGGGGATCTGCTCCGGGGCAGATAGCTTTCCTCTTTCTATCTTTAGGTGTAGTTAGTTTCTCAGGCTGTGACGAGGCGTCTAGGACCAACGTAGGAACGCTCCACGGCTGCCTCTAGTTGTGGTGGTTAGTCAGGGTACTGCAATCTCATAGTTTCCAACTGCTCTGGTGTATTTCCTTTTTTGCCTGCTCTCCTCAGCTACCAAATCATAACACAGCAGCGTTCGCAGGTCTGCAGTTGCCCAGCTTGAGTCTTTTTTGAGACCACGAAAAATAATAAAAATCATGTTATCTGCCAACTTTGATAAAAACAACAGAGTACAGTTAGAAAGCTGCAAAATTTGACTATATATGGAAGAACTGGCACATGCGTGATCAACATGCGTTAATCTGGGAATCTCACTGTGCTAAAATGCAGACTAGTGGGCCTCGCCAACCACTATTCACCCCATCAACTGCATCTTCTGCTTCAACCTCCTCCCTCACCATAACAAGTGCTGTCACACAGGTCTCCGGCTGCAGAACCTCCAATTATTTACCCGCTACAGATGGGGTGAGTGAGAGCCTGATACAGAAGTGGACATGCCTGCTGTTTTTGACTGATCTTAGATACCAAGCACACCCCATCTTTCTTAATCCATCATGACATATCTGCCTGCACCATTCTCACAGTCCAGCAACTTGTTGTGTTCACCCTAATCCACCCTCTGTCAGCACAGCAGCCAGCCCTCATTTGTACAGTTGTGTATAGCAAAGCAATGGAGGGCACCAAACAATACAATATCAAAAAAACACAAATGGTCAACCTGCAATATGTCAAAGATTATGCGAAAAAAAAAGAGAAAAAGAAACATACCACCACCAGGGACCATGAGAATATTTATAATAATAATAAAGAGCCCCATGATAGGGAATAGGTCCCCTGAACCCAAATATATAGTACAATTCACAAACATGTCCTGGCTAAGAAATACAAAACCCTCCCTCATAACACAAATGTAATGCAGTGAGGAAAATAAATATATCAGATATAAACCAGCATAGCTGGAGAAAAAATGCATAGGACAGATGAATATCTATAAATGTCACGCGGTCTTATGATATGTGTACGATGTCAGTAAACTATTCTTAAAAGAACAACACTCTATACAACATATAGATTAGCAACATCAGCATGTAAATATAGAATAGATTTACCTGACACGATATCCGTTGAACTCAGGGTTAATCTTGAGGACTTGATACACTGTCACAGGAAAGAGGAGGACCGGGGTCTAACCTGACCCTAAACTGGGGTCCTAACTAATCCCTCACCTTGGAGGTACTGATAATGGTTCAGAGGTCCAAGTCTCCAGCCTAACCCTGTCTCCTATCAGACCCTGAACCCTGTAATCAGTCCTAAGAAGGATACTGATTACCACCAAAGGATATGGGCTGATCTCTGCTAAATACACAGATTAGACATATAAGACAGACTGGAGAAAACACAGACTTGCATACACACTCAAACACAGAAGGAACATAAATGATCTGGGATATTAAACTCTAAGCAAGGTGAGCTTAAAACAACTAAGGAGCTCTTTAACTTAAGTCTATACAGATACAATCCTATCTGTGGTCTGCATGAAGAATTTCACTGGCAACTCCCAACACAGACAACCAGAGATTTAAAGGAAACCAATCAACAAATAATTAATTGCAGCCGGGAGAAAACTGCACCCAGTCCCAGAACTGAGCACAGACAGAATTAACTCCCTAACTGCCAAACACAAAGAAACAGCAACTCAGCTGTGAGAAGTCAGAATGTGCAACCGCGACGATCTTCGTGGCGATGCACACATGACAATAGATCACAGAGTCAGATACCACAAATGACATAAATGGATACAATACCTACACCTACCTAAACGCTGCCTCACTGCATGAGCTGGAATTAAAGAGGGCAGGGATGCCGAATAGAAGGCTCATGTGATGAACATGACCAGGTTATCAAGTCTAGAGTGTTAGGCTGGACCGTGCCCGATGCGTGTCGCCATCAAAATGGCTTCGTCCCCTGTATTCCTACTACTGCCCCGTGACACAGGGGTTAGTGAACTAAACTACTAAACAGCTAGTGTTGGCAAACAAAACAAATACACACCAGAACATAGAGAACTAAACTAATAGACAACAGGGGCTAGAGAATTAAACTACTAAACAGCTTGGTTTGGAGAACTAAACTAGCACACCCCAGGGGATGGAGAACTAAATCACTAGACACCAAGGTGTCACAAGTCTTGGAATCCCCAGGGCTTCTGGGGCAAACCTCTGTATCTAACATTTCCTCCTGTGCTTCTTCCTCCTCCACCTCCTCTAGGGACTCCAACTGCGCCCTCAACCTCTGTCTTAGGCCCCTTTCACACGTCAGTGTCTCCGGTACCTGTAGTGACAGTTTTCTCACGTACCAGAGACACTGACACACGTAGACCGATTCAAATGAATGGGTCTATGCAGATGTCCGCGTGTTTATAAGGACCGTGTGCCTGTGTGCAAAACACGCAGACATGTCCGTTTTTCTTCGGCAGCACGAACCTCAAAATTGTGGCACACGTGCACACAGAGAACAGTTCACACTGTCCTCCGTGCGCATGGACGGCCGCCGGGGAAGAAGCGGCTACAGAATGCGCTGTCCCCCTACTTGTGGTGCTGAAATCGAGCAGGAGAGAATGAATGAAAAACCCGACATGGGATCCCCCATATTTTTGAACCAACTCGGCAAAACTATACAGGTGGGGGCTGCTATTCTCAGGCTGGAAAGGGGCCATGAATATGGGCCCCCAGCCTAAAAACAGTAGCCCGCAGCTGCACAGAAAAGGTGCATCTATTAGATGCGCCTATTCTGGAGCTTTGTCGGGTTCTTCCCACTTGCCCTGTAGCGGTGGAAAGTGGGGTAAATAAGGGGTTAATGTCACCTTTCTAGTGTAAGGTGACATTAAGCTAGGCTTAGTAATGAAGAGGTGTCATAAGACACCTCTTCATTACTAATCTTATAGTAAGTAAAGGGTTAATTAAACACCACACATTAAGAATAAGGTCTTTTAATGAAATAATGCAACACACAGTTTTGACATCTTTATTAAACTACTATTCCCAGCAAAGCCCTCAATTTCCTAGAAAAAAGTTAAATATTAAACCAACAATGTACCCATATCTGTCCAGCGTACAGTTAAGTCCATCGCGCAATCCATCTCAGGGGGTTAATCAGTTTACAGCCGGAGCGCTGCTAATGCAGCCACTCTGACTGTAAACTACTGGGGAATTAATGGAAGCAGCGAGCATAGGCTCAGTGAGTAGTGGGGATGTCACTGAGTCTGTGCTCGCTGACAGCTGAACTCCTGTGACCTCATCACCGTCATTTTCCCACCCTTCTGCTTCCTCCTCTTCCCGGGACAACCACCACCACCTCCTCCTGCAGACTATGCAAATGTGCCTCAGCATGTAGACAGTAATAGTGATTCTAATGATGGCATCATCAGCGGTAACCATCTTAGTAGCAATTTTGATAACGTGCAGAAGGTGGAGAGGTCCTTCATCTGTGTCCACTCCGCAAGTGCGGCACATGTAGAATGCGGCACACATATGCCACACGGATGTGCCACGTGTACACACAGACATCTCTGTACCGATTTTTCCGGTACTGGAAATATCTAGACGTGTGAAAGAGGCCTTAATGAGACACACGTTCCAACACTGCAGAGTTAATCACCCCACCTCTATACTACGCAGCCAGGCTAACTGCAATCAGGCAGTGCTTAAATTAGTATGCAGTTTGACATTTTGCATAGCCTGACACAACGCAGTATGGACATAGTGCAATTCACACTTGCAGAGTGGACACAGATGAAGGACCTCTCCACCTTCTGCACGTTATCAAAATTGCTACTAAGATGGTTACCGCTGATGATGCCATCATTAGAATCACTATTACTGTCTACATGCTGAGGCACATTTGCATAGTCTGCAGGAGGAGGTGGTGGTTGTCCCGGGGAAGAGGAGGAAGCAGAAGGGTTAACAATATCTCTAAGTTCAAGTCTGTCATCTCACAGGTGGTTACCATGGGAGGAACAAATGGAGAAGTATGAGAAGGACGAAAAGGAATAGGTGATGGACGCGCAATAGTTAGAAGAAGAAGATAATGATTTCCTCTTTGTTGTCCGTGGTTGCCAGGATGGGATGGAGGAAGCAAGCTTGAGTGTTATCCCGCCACCAAAACACTATGGACTTGTACATCATGAAAGAGACCGATCCATGAGTGCCTTTTTGCAGCACTATCTGCAACATGATTGTTACCCGTATCGTTATGATTTGAAATTGTGCTGACTACTCGGTTTCCACTCGATTTACAATACAAAAGTGCATTTTGCCAGTTGTTGCCCCCTGGAAAGGGACGCGCCCATGCTGCAGTATCAAAACATGCTTGAAGACAACCTTGACAGTGGTTTTCCCTAAGACATCAGTGAGGCACATAGTGTGTGTCGCAGCGATAGGCTTCCTACTTAGGGAAGGTTGAGTTATCAATGCAAAAAACATTAGCAGCCTTGAAGTTCTGGAGTCCTGGGTTCCAACCCTGCCAAGGACAGCATCTGCAGTTTGTATGTTCTCCCTGTGTTTGAGAGGGTTTCTGCCCAGTACTCATTTTTCTTCCCACACTCCAAAGACATACTGATAGGAAATTTAGATTGTGAGTCCCAATGAGGACAGTGCCACTAATCTCTGCAAAACGATGTGAAATTATTGGTGCTATATAAGTGATACTTTAATGCTACAATCCACTGTTGGTTTACATTCTAGCCACGTACAAGAAAGTAGAAAAGAAATGGTCCCATCTTTATACATTTCTGGATGATATATCACCCATTAATCTCCATTCATTTAGGGATTCAAGCAATTTTATGACTGGAATGCAATGTGCATGGGCTGATTATTATTCATGCCAAGCCATTTTACAATATCACACTCACTGTAGAAACAGAATGGCTTAATGATGTTATTGAATGGCATCCCAAGATAAAAATTACCGTATATCTATGAAATACTTTTTCTTGCTATAACATGCAAATGAAATACTTTTGCTTGATATAGCACTACAGCACAGTTTTTATTCTTTCACAAATGAGATGTTATCACATAGTATAAAAAGTTAATATGGCAGTGCCAACGCTGCTCATTCTACTGAAATAAGGAATAATTTAATCTATTCCCAATCTAATATTTTTATTATATTACTTCTAATATAGTAAAAATACAATAATAACATATCAAAAGTAATACAGTTTGTATGCCTGTTATGTAGAACTGTTTGAGTTCTTTAAAAGTATACAGTGAACTTCTTACACAGTCAGGCTACATTAGTTTAGGGCACCCTACATAGGCAATACTGTATACTGGTAAATTAAGTTTTGGATGTGTATTTTGAAGCTCTGTGCCCAAAGACAAACAATTCTCCAGGTTCTGTTATTATAGCACAGCTCTTACTCCAGCACCCCTTAAAGTTTAGTCTCCTGTGCCCACTTTGCAAGTTTATTCTGTCAAGTTTCACATTGTTTTATGTACTCCAGTTGGTTTGTGATCTGAAAAAAGACTGCTATAATAAAAAAAGTGATTTTGAGTCAGACATTACTAAGTTTAAAGAAAATGTTCCATAAATAAATGTTTACTGCATTAGATTACTCCAAATGTAACAATTCTTCAATTTACATTTTAAATAAATTAAATATTTTGTACACATAGATGTAACAAACTTATTATGGTGTCTCCTGGGCACTCTTTTGACTTTTTCTCAGAACATAATATTGTCACACAGAAAGATACACACAGTGTCTACCCTCTTATAACATATTAACCCATTTTTGACAGAGCCAATTTTTACAATTCAGACCACTGTCACTTTATGAGGTTATAGCTCTGCACGTTTCAACGTATCCCACTGATTCTGAGAATGTTTTCTTCATGACATATTGTACTTCATGTTAGTGGTAAAATTTCTTCGATATAACTTATGTTTATTTATGAAAAAAATGGAAATTTGGCGAAAATTTTGCAATTTTCAAACTTTAAATTTTTGTCCCTTAAATCAAAGAGTGGTGTCACACAAAATAGTTAATAAATAACATTTCCCAAATGTCAAATTTTCATTGCCACAATTTTGGAAACATAATATTTTTTTGTTAGGACATTAAAAGTTGACCAGCAATTTCTCACTTTTCCAACTAAATTTAGAAAACCATTTTTTTTAGGGACCACCTCACATTTGAAGTGAGTTTAGTAGGTCAATTGTTAGGCCCCGGGATTCTCCCACTGCATTGGGTAGATCCTAAGCCTTGTCTGCCTCTGTGGTCTTCCATTCTGCCTCGGCCACAGTGGGAGCTGCTCAGCAAAGATGTCAGTCTCAGCATCTTGCTCAGACTCATGCTGTTCGTTTAGTTACCGCTGGCTCTCCAGCTAAAGCTATAGTAACTAGCAATAGGCAGGGGCGAACAGACGTTCCAGAGGCTAAGTCCAGGAATCACCCTACTGAGCATGCTCGTGAGGTGGCAACCTCTCATTGGTGGTTGGTTGTCAGCGGCTCGGGTGATGTGGCAGTTTTGGATTGGTCCACGAGCAAGGTCCTGTCTGACTGGACTTAAGCGGAGAATATAAAAGGGTCTTTGGGGTGCACATCGGTGCGCCAAGATCCTTTATGCTATGTGTATGTCAGTGGAAAGGTTCCCACTCTGAGCACGTGTGCTGCTACTAGAATGGCGATTGTATGTCTAGGCAGGCAGTGTAGGTTGGGAATTCCCGCTTGGCTTGGCAACTGTTTCCTGTTCTGTGTGTGGTTAGCACAGAAGAGTCCCACAGCAAGCACAACCACCAGCCTAGACTTCCTTGAGGGGTAGCTATAGGAACCCAAACTAGCGTCATTACTTGCTGCACTCCTGTGACGCCTAACAGGGTACAGCTCCGAGTGCTCTTTCCACACAGAGAGACGTTTAAGTACATGTGTTCACGTTGCTTGCACGCAGCATTGCTCCACCATTGTTTACTAGCTGCGGTTCCTCCATCACCACATGGTGGACCCCGGGTTGCGATAGCACCTTCTCATAATTTATATTTGGTACGATCCGCAAACCCTAACATCAATATAACAGAAAATACCCAAAAGTGACACCATTCTAAAACCTGCACCCTCAAGGTGCTCAAAACCACATTCAAGAAGATTATTAACCCTTCATGTGCTTCATGAGAACTAAAGAAATGTGCAAGGAAACAATGAACATTTAACTTTTTTCACAAAAAATATACTTTGGAAACAATTTTTTTTATTTTCACAAGGGTATAAGGAGAAAATGGACCACAAAATTTGTTGTGCAATTTCTCCTGAGTACACCAATACCCCATATGTGTGGGAAAGCCACTGTTTGGGTGCATGGCAGGGCTCAAAAGGGAGGGAGCACCATTTGACTTTTTGAAAGCAAAATTGGCTTGAACCAATGGTGGCACTATGTCATGTTTGGAGACCCTCTGACGTACTTAAACAGTGGAACCCCCCAAATCTAACTCCAATCCTAACCTCAACAAACCCCTAACCGTAACCACAACCCTAACCATAACCACAACCCTAACCATAACCACAACCCTAGCCATAACCTCAACCATAACTTTAGCCAAACCCAAACTTTAGCCCAACCCTAAGGCTAGGTTCACATTGCTTTTAGTACAATCCGTTAAACGGATCCGTTAAACGGATGTGCTGAAATGACCCAAATTTTGTGTAAATTTGGCTTCACGTTAACGCTTGGGTTTACGCATGTGATTGCGTTATGTCATTTTGATGTCCGTTCTTGAATATGTTTGAGCGATCAGATACTGTCAATATGGGTATCGGTCGATATTGGCTGTATCGGAATTCGATCCCGAGTTCGATATTTTCGTCAACGGATATCGAATCGGAATTGTCTGTCACTGTCAGTGTCGTCGGTCGGTCTGTCTGGAGTCAGCGGCACTTACCGCAGAAGATCTCCGCGGTCACATCCGGGCTGCTTAATGGCCGCCATCTCTTCTCCCGGCGGTACATGCATATCTCGCGATAACTGCAGTGAATGCTGGTAATGCGGCGAAAGCAGTCGATGACTCACCCGGGAAGTGTAAGCAGCTGTGCTCGCCGGGATGACAGCTCTGCCTGTCATTCCGATGTTTCAGAGCTAGATCGTCGTGGGACAATCGTTACTATGACTGCGTCGACAGGTGGATAGTGGTTTGTTTTTTATTTATCAGGAGTCGATGGCGTCGCAGGATGAAGAGTAATTTTAAATGAAAACTGTGTTGTCTTGTTATTTCATTAAAAGACTTTTCTTGCTGTGTCTTTTTTTTAAACATTAATAACTTTGGATTAATTATGGATCGGTGTCTTATTGACACTCTCCATTATTAACGGCTAATTGTCACCGTGCATCAACGGTGACAATAACCCTTATTACCCGCTTGCCACGCTACAGGGCAAGTGGGAAGACGGTAAAGTGCCACAATTGGCACATCTTTTGATGCGCAAATGTGGGGCTGCTGTAGCTGGTATTATCAGGCTTTTGAGGGCAAATCATGGGCCCTTTACGTCTTTTAATACTGCGTCAGTCTGCATTTTACTTGGCTGGTAACAAAAATAGGGATCCCACGCCGTTTTTTTTCGAGGGGATTCCTATTTTTGTTAACCAGCCAAGCTAAGCAGACTGCTGTGCCTGGTATTATCAGGCTTGCAAGGTCCATGGATTTGGATCCTTACCAGCCTGAAAAACCAGGCCTCAGCGTTGCTTCATATGGCTGGTTAACAAAAATAGGGGGACCCCACGCTAATTTTTTTCGAGGGATCCTATTTTTGTAATCTGCCCAGATATGCAGACTGCTGTGGCTGGTATTATCAGCTGCAAGTCCATGGATCTTGGCTCCTTAAACAGCCGAAAATCCAGGCCTCAGCGGTCTGCTTCATCTGGCTGGTTAACAAAAATAGGGGGGACCACACGCCATTTTTTTTTCGAAGGTAACCCCTATTTTTGTTAATCAGTTCCCTCTGACGTCACTGATGGTGTCCCTGGCTGACCTGAAGTGAAAGTGGAAAGCAATCAATTAAGCTTTCCACTTCCTCTCCTGTCAGCCAGGAGAGGAACTCATTCATTTGGGGGTTTACTGTGAGGCTGCAGCATTAGCTGCGGTCCCTGCAGTAAACATTAACCCTTTCTGAAGGATTACACCGTGGGACCTGACTGTGCATCGGATAGGTAAGAATAATTTTGCTTTATTATTTTATTTTTATTACAGGAAATGGTTTTAGCAGGTAAATAAAATATGGTCAAAAACTGTGTGATTATTTCATTAAACTTCTTTTTTATTAAAGTGTGTGTGTTTGATTTTTCTTTCATACAATAGGATTAATAATTGATAGTTGTCTAATTGACAGCTCTCAATTATTAACCTGGCTTAAAGTGACCTTTCAATTGCAAGGTCATTTTAACCCCTTATTAACCCATTCGACACCGCTACAGGCAATGGGAATAGACGGGCAAAGTGCAGAAAGGGCAAATCTAATTAGAGATTTCCCCTTTCTGGGGTGTCTGTGGGCAGATGTTAGTAGCCGGGGGGGCCAAAATAACGGTTCCTCTCTGGGCTATTATTATCTGCCCCACTCACTGGCTTTGTCTGTCTGGTTGCGAAAATAGGGCGGGAGCCCACGCATTTTTTTTCAGCAATTTTACACCTCATATATATATATACATGTCATTGAGTTTGTGACACATATATATATATATATATATATATATTTATAGTTCATACACTTCTACATAGTATAATAGCCGCTAATTCAATTGCCGGCTTTTGTGAAAATGCAGAACCCGACATGAAATGACATTTGGAGTACATAGGGTTAACCATGTCCTTTGCTATCTGATTTGCACAAACAATTAAATCAGTCTATGTGTGCAAAATTTCACACCTGTAGGGGTTAATTAAAGGTGTAAATTCGTAGCAAAAAAGTCCGTTTTTTTTACAACGAATTTACACCTTTAATTAACCCCTACAGGTGTGAAATTTTGCAAACATAGACTGATTTAATTGTTTGTGCAAATCAGATAGCAAACGACATGAAAAGACATGGTTAACCCTATGTACACCAAGTGTCATTTCATGTCGGGTGCTTCTGTCTTTTCACTGAAGCCGGCTTTACCCGGCAATTGAATCAGAGGATATTTTACTATGTAGAAGTGTATAAACTATACATATATGTTATATATGTCACAATGACATGTATATATATATATTGTATTCTATGTGTGTATATTTAGTGTTTACAGGAAAGAATGGGGTTTTTTTATTCCGATATTTTGTTCCATAGACTTAAGGGGACTTCGTATCGGTACGGGTAATCGCGATATTTTAATGGTATCGGCGATACATCAGATCGATACTTAGGTATCGAAAGTATCGTAACTCTTTTCTTGAAGCATCCGTTTATCTGCTTTCAGGCACTGTCAATAAAGTTGTTACATTTTTTTTTTGCCTTTTGTCTGCGTGGTATGGGAGTCGACACCCATTCTCCATTTTGAAAGCATTGAGTGAACTTCTGCTGATAGCAAGATGTTTGCGTCTGAGCTTCTGAGATTTCGCTTGAAGTATCTGCATTGTCAGCAGAGAAGGCGTATTTCTCAAAGGAGATATTGGATCCAAGAAGTTAATTTTTTAAGGGATACATATGATGCCTTTCACACCCTGTATGTTCAGCTTCAGGATCATCCCTTTAAATTTCAATGTTACCTGCGGATGTCCATCGAAACCTTTGATATTCTGCTCTCACATGTGAAGGATGACATACATCATCAGCGCAGCACTTTCCGTGAAAGTATTTGTGCAGGAGCAACGTTTAGTGGTGACCCTGAGGTAAATATCCTTTTGATAACATTGTTCTATTGACAAAGACAGGATGTAATTTATTGTGGTGCATGTCTTTTCATTTTGTACACGTTGCCAATTGTCCTAGTCAATGTAAACTTGCCTTTTTTGTGTGGTCTTTAAAAATATGTACAATATGTCCATAGTGCTAAATGTTTTTTTTTGGCTTTGTCGATAGATATCTGGCTACTGGTGAAACTTTTGCGTCACTGCATTTTCAATTTCGTCTTGGAAAATCGACCATTTGCCAGCTAGTTTGGGAAACATGTGATGCCATTTGGAACAACTTGCAACCACTTGTGCTACCAACCCCGACAACAGAAATGTGGCTATCAATTTCCCAAAAATTTGAGGATGTGGCTAATTTTCCCAATTGCATTGGTGCCGTGGATGGGAAACACATTCGGATTCATAAACCCGCGCATAGTGGATCCCTGTACTATAACTACAAAAAATACTTTACAATTGTATTAATGGCTATTGCGGATACTAGATACAGGTTTATAGCTGTGGATGTCGGCATATGGACGGACAAACGATTCCAGAGTGTTCAAAGAGTCTAACATGGGGAAATGTTTGTACAACAACAGATTCAACATTCCCTCAGCATGACCACTTCCGGGGACCAAAGGCCCAAGTTGCCCTATGTTTTAGTTGGAGATGAGGCGTTCCAACTCGGAGAAAATCTCGTAAAGCCATACTCAAGCCTTACTCTAAACAACACAAGACGCATTTTTAATTATCGATTGAGCCAAGCAAGAGTTTTGTGGAATGTACCTTTGGTATTTTAACCTCAAAATGGCGTATATTACTAACTTGCATGCAACTACAACCTGAAAATGTGGACCGTGTAGTGAAGGCATGCATCTGCCTTCACAATTTTGTGTGCAGACATGAACCCATACTGGTTGACCCCTATGACTGTGATTCGAACCTCATGAGCATAGATTCCACTTCTGTTCGTTCTACAGCTGAGATAATGAGGATTTGTTATCAATTTGCAAATTATTTCATGCAGGAAGGTGTTTTTCCTGGCAAGAGATGCATGTGTGAAAATTGACTGTTTATTAAATTGGTGTTGTGAATGGGCTTGAAATGTGTTCTGAGCATAGGCTCCCTCTGGTGGTTACAAGCGGTACTGGACTGTCCAGTGAAGATTGTGAGGATTGGGAATCAGGTGTTACTGACTGGTCTTATATAAGGGAGTCGCCTTCCATCAGGGTTGCCGGTGATCAATTGTTCTGGTCTCAATCCTTGATTCCTGTTTCCTTTGTAGCCTGCTGTGTCGTGTCTGCATCTTCTGCTAACAGATAAGACATTTTCTTCTTTTTGTTTTTGTGCTTGATTTTTGCATTTTGTCCTGCACTTCTGTGGGGGCCTTCAGGGTCCCTCGGGGGCTTTTGCCCTCTCAGTTTAGTTCAGCCACTGATGTTTGTACATTTGCTTTTTCCAGTTTTTTCAGTGGCTGCTGTTTTGATTTTGTTACACCAGAGAACTAATTTAGGTGGTAGAGGTCGTGTGATCTCAGGTGTTTTTGAAATTAGTAGAGTTGGTGCTTTTCAGGGTTTTTTGGGATTGCAGTAAGTGCCCTTCCTATCCTTTTCTATTTAGGTAGTTTGGGCCCCAACGTTTGCTCATACTATTTTCTGTCTGTGTCAGTATTTCTTCTTGTCTAACCGCCATTACATGTTTGGGGGCTTTCTATGTTCTTTGGGGATCTGCTCCGGGGCAGATAGCTTTCCTCTTTCTATCTTTAGGTGTAGTTAGTTTCTCAGGCTGTGACGAGGCGTCTAGGACCAACGTAGGAACGCTCCACGGCTGCCTCTAGTTGTGGTGGTTAGTCAGGGTACTGCAATCTCATAGATTCCAACTGCTCTGGTGTATTGCCTTTTTTACCTGCACTCCTCAGCTACCGAAACATAACAATTGGTTTATGTTCTATGTGTGTTTTAATTTTTTTCTTAAGTTGTAGGTTACTTTGAACTGTATATAACGTTAAATACATTTGAAAAATAGAATACGTACAATAAAATGTTGAATAGTATCAAATTATACTTAAAGGTTTTTAAGACATTGGTCTTCCTCTCTTATTGTTTGCATACATTTTTTGCATATACGATCCCATAGGGATGACCAACAAAAAACAAAAAAACATTAAGTTGTTAAAGCAAATATTTACACACACAGTTGAAATGCTGATAGTTACAGACTGTGATATTCCGCCGGCGTGTTGTCTGCCAACTGTACCTTGGACTGCTACATTGCCTTTGCATTTCCATGCCCATTTCACCATGGGCTCTAGATTGTGCTTGGTATGACGGCATGTCCATGGTTCTTTGTCTCAAGGAAGTGGGTTCCTGAGGGGCCAAAAATTCTTCAAATAGATCATGAAATCGTTGCCTAAACTGTAAATTTCTGTGCGACAGTATCTTTTGGGCTAGAGGCACATACGACAAAAACAGGAGCTTCCATTCATTGGCTGCATACACTGATTCTCGTGATTGAAATTCCATAATTTCCAGCCTTATATCTCTGTGTTCACTGCGGACACAGATCCTCTAGGCGTTGCAGTCCTTCGACAATTATGGCATCGACTTCTTTATTGGCTGCTGTTCTCTTGCGTCCGCGCTGTGTTTGCAGACGGGCACTGACAACAGGAGCCACAGTACCGCTGTCCATTGATCGTGGCTCACTAAGGACAGACACATCTTCAGTGCCGTCTGTTGACTTGGTTCCTGTCTTCATGGCTCCGATGCCTCAGCCTCTCGAGGCTCAGCAGTACTGCATATCGTTCTATCCAAAAAAAGAAAAATATTATTTTAGAGATTTTAATAAAGACTTGTTGCTCTATCCCATTTTACATCCGAAAAAGTTACTTACGAGCGCTGTAACATAGTAACATAGTTATTAAGGTTGAAGGAAGACTTTAAGTCCATCTAGTTCAACCCATATCCTATCCTAACCTGCCCTAACATGTTGATCCAGAGGAAGGCAAAAAAAAACCCAAGTGGCAAACAGTAAGCTTCACATTGGGGAAAAAAATTCCTTCCCGACTCCACATACGGCAATCAGACTAGCTCCCTGGATCAACGCTGTATCTAGGAAACTAGTGAATATAGCCTGTAATATTATACTTTTCAAGAAAGGCATCCAGTCCCCTCTTAAATTTTAGTAAGGAATCACTCATTACAACATTAGACGGCAGAGAGTTCCATAGTCTCACTGCTCTTACAGTAAAGAATCTGCATCTGTGATTATGGCTAAACCTTCTTTCCTCCAGACGTAGAGGATGCCCCCTTGTCCCGTCACAGGTCTAAGAGTAAAAAGATCATTAGAAAGGTCTTTGTACTGTCCCCTCATATATTTGTACATTGTAATAAGATCACCCTAAGCCTTTGTTTTTCCAAACTAAATAACCCCAAGTGTAATAACCTGTCTTGGTATTGCAGACCCCCCAGTTCTCTAATAACCTTGGTCGCTCTTCTCTGCACCCGCTCCAGTTCAGCTATGTCTTTCTTATATACCGGAGACCAGAACTGCACACAGTATTCTAAGTGTGGTCGCACCAGTGACTTGTATAGAGGTAAAATTATGTTCTCCTCATGAGCATCTATGCCTCGTCTAACGCATCCCATTATTTTATTTGCCTTGGCAGCAGCTGCCTGACATTGGCCACTAAATGTGAGTTTGTCGTCCACCCATACACCCAAGTCTTTTTCAGTGACAGTTTTGCCCAGTGTTTTACAATTAAGCACATAATTATACATCTTATTTGTTCTACCGAAGTGCATGACCTTACATTTATCCCCATTAAAGCTCATTTGCCATTTATCAGCCCAAGCTTCTAGTTTACATAAATCCTCCTGTAATATAAAATTATCCTCCTCTGTATTTATTACCCTGCAGAGTTTAGTGTCATCTGCAAATATTGAAATACTACTCTGTATGCCCCCTACAAGGTCCTTAATAAATATGTTAAAGAGAAGTGGCCCCAATACTGACCCCTGTGGTACCCCACTGCTAACCGTGACCCAGTCCGAGTGTGCTCCATTAATAACCACCCTTTGTTTTCTATCCATGAGCCAGTTCTTAACCCACTTACACATATTTTCCCCTATCCCCATTGTTCTCATTTTATGTATCAACCTTTTGTGTGGCACTGTATCAAAAGCTTTTGAGAAGTCCATGAACACCACGTCCACTGCATTCCCTTGGTCCAGTCCTGAACTTACCCCTTCATAAAAGCTTATCAGATTAGTCTGACAAGAACGGTCCCTCGTAAACCCATGCTGATACTGTGTCATGAGGTTATTCAGCTTCAGATACTCCAATATAGTATCCCTTAAAAAACCCTCCAGGATTTTACCCACAGTAGATGTTAAGCTCACTGGCCTATAATTTCCAGGTTCAGTTTTTGCCCCCTTTTGAATATTGGCACCACATTTGCTATACGCCAGTCCTGTGGTACAGACCCAGTTATTATGGAATCTTTAAAGATTAAAAATAATGGTCTATCTATAACTGTACTTAATTCCTGCAGTACTCGGGGGTGTATCCCATCCGGGCCCGGGGATTTGTCAACTTTAGTGATTTTTAGACGCCGCCGTACTTCCTGCTGGGTTAAGCAGGTCACATTTAATGGAGAAATTTTTTTATCTCTGATCATGTTATCTGTCATGGGATTTTCATGTGTAAATACAGTTGAAAAAAAGTCATTTAGCATATTGGCTTTTTCCTCATCCTCATCCACCATTTCACCCAGACTATTTTTAAGGGGACCAACACTATAATTTTTTAGTTTCTTGCTATTTATGTAGTTAAAGAATATTTTGGGATTATTTTTACTTTCTCTGGCAATGAGTCTCTCTGCCTCAATCTTTGCTGTCTTGATTTGCTTTTTACAGAATTTATTCAGTCTTCTGTATTTATTTAATGCCTCTTCACTACCTACTTGCTTTAATTCCCTAAACGCTTTCTATTTGTCCCTTATTGCGCCCCTTACAGCTCTATTTAGCCATAGTGGTTTCCTCCTAATTCTAGCATGTTTATTCCCATAGGGTATATACTGTGCACAGGTCCTATTCAGGATACTAATAAACGTCTCCCATTTTCTTTGTGTATTTTTATGTCTCAGGATATCGTCCAAGTTTATTGCACCAAGATCATCTCTCATCCGTTGGAAATTTGCCTTCCTGAAGTTTAGTGTCCTTGTAACCCCTCGACTACACATCTTATTAAAGGATACATGAAAGCTTATTATTTTGTGATCACTATTACCCAAGTGACCCCCAACCCTTATATGTGATATGCGGTCTGGCCTGTTGGATAATATTAGGTCTAGCAGTGCCCCCCCTCTTGTTGGGTCCTGAACTAGTTGTGAAAGGTAATTGTCTCTCATAGTTGCCAAAAACTTATTACCTTTGCTGGAACTGCAGGTTTCTGTTCCCCAATGTATTTCAGGGTAGTTGAAGTCCCCCATAATAATGACTTCTCCTTGAGTTGCTGCTTCATCTATTTGCTTTACGAGGATATTCTCTGTTGCTTCCATTATTTTAAGAGACTTATAACAAACCCCTATAAGTAATTTATCATTTTTCCCCCCTCCCCTAATCTCCACCCACAGAGACTCTACATCTTCATTAGATTCACAGATATCACGCAGGATGGGTTTTAAGGATGATTTTACATATAAACACACACCCCCACCTCGCTTATTTTTACGGTCATTTCTAAACAGACTATAGCCCTGTAAATTAACCGCCCAGTCGTGGCTCTCATCCAGCCAAGTCTCAGATATCCCCACCATGTCATAATTATGTTCCAACAAAATTAATTCTAATTCCGCCATTTTGTTGGTGAGGCTTCTAGCATTAGTATACATGCACTTTATGTATCTCTCTGAACCTCTATTCTTTCTTAAATTATTAACTGTTCTAACCCCACCCCCCATGCCACCCCCACCCCCAATTTCATTATTTGTGCCCAGGTCTCTATCTGCACTGCCTTCCCCTCCTATAAAATGAATACCCTCCCCCCCAGTCCCTAGTTTAAAGACTCCTCCAACCTTCTAGCCATTTTCTCCCCAGCACAGCTGCACCCTCCCCATTGAGGTGCAGCCCATCCCTAGCATAGAACCTGTAGCCAACTGAGAAGTCGGCCCAGTTCTCCAGGAACCCAAACCCCTCCTTCCTACACCAATTCTTGAGCCACTTATTAACCTCCTAAATCTCCCGTTGCCTCTCTGGTGTGGCACGTGGTACCGGCAGTATTTCAGAAAATACCACGTTGGAGGTCCTTGCTTTAAGCTTGCAGCCTAATTCCCTGAAATCATCTTTAAGGACCTTCCACCTACCTCTAACTTTGTCATTTGTGCCAATGTGCACCATGACCGCTGGGTCCTCACCAGCCCCTCCCAGTAATCTGTCAACCCGATCAGCGATGTGTCGGACTCGAGCGCCAGGTAGGCAGCACACTGTTCGACGATCCCTGTCTTTGTGACAGATTGCCCTATCTGTTCCCCTAATAATTGAGTCCCCCACTACCAGCACCTGTCTGGCCTGCCCTGCTCTCCTAATTCCCCCCTTACTGGAGCAGACACTCCCCCGGCTTTCAGAGGACATGCCTGGCTGCAGCAGTGCTACCCCTGTACTGACAACCCCCTCATCTGCCAACTTTGCAAACTTATTGGGGTGTGCCAGATCAGGACTAGCCTCCCTGGCGCTCTTCCCTCTACCCCGCTTTCTAACTGTCACCCAGCTTCCTACTTCAGTGTCCTGCAGCTCCACCCTAGCATCCCCCCGCCTCATCTATCCCATTGAGCGTCTGCTCAGTGAGCAGAAGACTCCTTTCCATATTGTCTATGGATCTCAGTGTTGCCAGCTGAACATTTAGATCCAAGATTTGGCTTCCAAATGCACAACGTGCTCACATCTCACACAGCAGAATGCACCCTCGACCGGCTGTTCAAGGACTGCATACATGTGGCAAGATGTACACTGGATGGCATTGGCAATAGTGGAGCACATATCTAATGGGGATTTCACCAGACAGCAAATATAAGTAAAAATAAATAAAAAGTATTAATAAAATATACAGTAACAGCAATTCAGTAAATCCTCCCTTGGAAACTCCCTGAATCCAAAGTCACTGAATCACAAGTCACACTTACGACCGTTCACACTTGCGCACCGGTCACACTCAGCTCGCTCACACTCGCTGAAGCAGAAGATTTAAAGAGAGATTTTTTTTTTTTTTTTTCTCCTTCAGCAGCAAATCACCCTGCTGCTCAAATGCACTTCCAAAAAGACTTGAGTCCCAACGTGACAACGTTTTCTGTAGAAGAAACAGCGCTCCATCCAGGTGAAATAATTTTCAAAAAGCTTTAATCCGCCATATAAATGCGACGTTTCGACCCATAACAGGTCTTTTTCAAGCATGTTACAAATCAAGCCAGGCTGGCCTTAAATAGTCATGGTGTGTACAAACCACCAATCGAACAAAAGGTTACAGCCCACTTATAAATTACATAACATATCATACAATCTATTACATAATATATAAATTTAGTTACATAATGATAATATAGATAATCATATCCATTCAAAAAAACACTTGAAAACAGTATAATATACAAATGGATCGCATATTGGGTTAGGATTAGTTGGGGTAGGGTTAGGGTTAGAGCGAGCGTTGTCGAAACACGGTTTGGAACAGTAGGTACTCCCGAGAACCAGCTGGCGATGCTGGAACTCGGTTTACCCTTTGGGGGAGGCACCTGTGTCCGCACTTCACTGCCACGAAACAGCCGGCGTGGCTGGATCCAGCCTCTTGTGCTTCTGCCTATAGGTGTTGGCATCTGTCATCCTTTTTTTCCACTTTGGTCTAACGAGGTACAGCTGGCTGTACTGTTGCCCAGAAACACAGCATGCTGTGAAAGTGGCAGTCGCGGAAATTGGCACTAGCTGGCGGTACTAGAGCCCAGAAACATGGCATGCTGTGAAAGTGGCAGTCACAGAAATGGGCACTAGCTGGCGGTACTAGAGCCAATGGAAAACAGTATGACGTGAAAGAGTCAGTCACAGAACCAGGTGCTAGATGTTGGTAGTAGAGGCCAGAGCACGGGCATAATAGATGACGCTGTGTGCAACATAGGCACATGACAGATCATGCATACTGCTACCAACCATGCATGTAACCTGTGTACTGTGGCCCAGGGCAGCAAAAGTCACCATAAATCCAGGCTTGGTTCATTTTTAGGAATGTAAGCCGGTCCACATTTGCAGCGGATAGTCTGGTACGTTGGTCTGTTAGTACATTGCCAGCTGCACTAAAGACGCGTTCAGAAATCACACTGGCACCAGGACAAGCCAGGACCTCCAAGGCATACTGGCCAAGCTCGGGCCATGTATCCAACTTGGAGACCCAAAACTTGAAGGGGGCGAGATCCATCTTGAAGCCCACTGACAGTGGTGAAGAGGTATTGTGCCACCATGTCACGGTAACGTTGCCTCCTAGTGCGGCGCACTGTCTGTGCTGATGGTACCCGAACTGTTTGCGGGTTCAGAAACTGTTGGAACAGGTTGGGTATACTGTACCTGTCAGTAGCAGATGTACTGCTTCTGCTACCGGCTTCTGAACTGATTCCGCTGGGCCCAGGACGCACTGAGGTGCCTGTTAGTGCATGCGCATCACTGCTATGCGGTGGAAAAGAGTACATGAGTGAATTAACCAGTGCGTCTTGGTACTCCTGCATTTTACGCGCCCGGTTCAACGGTGTAATTAGGCTTTCAAGGCTGTCCCGGTAACGTGGATCTAAGAGGGTGGCCACCCAGTAGTCATTTGTGTGGAGAATACGAGCCACGCGTGGGTCTTTTCTCAGACACTGCAGCATAAAGTCACTCATGTGCTGAAGGCTGCCAACTGGCCATGCATCGCTGTCACCAGCTGGAGGAATGTGCTCTGGCTGCTCTGCATCACCCATCCACGCTCTATCTGGTGACTACTAGTAGAGCGCTGTGTACTTTCCTCCTCTAGCTCATCCTCATAGTCCTCCTCATCCTCCTCGCTTGCTGTGTCCTGCCTGGACCTTTGTGAGGCACCCACAGAGCTTTGTAACAACCGGGCGGATGAAGATTGCCTGGTTTGTGCAAGTGTCTCATCATACTCCTCCTCCTCCTGAGAAACCTCATCCCTTAGTCCTTTAAGTGATGATTCTATAAGGCATATAAGGGGAATAGTCAGGCTGAGTAGGGCAGCATCCGCTCTCACCATCAGAGTGGAGTCCTCGAAGCACTTCAAAATGATGCATATGTCCTTCATGGATGCCCACTCTGTGGTTGAAAAGTGGGAGGGCTGAGATATGTGTCGCATACTTTGCGCCTGCTGCAGCTGCAACTCCATAATTGCAGGTTGCAGCTCACACAACCTCCGCAGCATAGGCAAAGTCGAATTCCACCTGGTGGGGAGGTCAACAATGATGCGGTGCTCGGGAAGGCCCAATCTGCGCTGCATGGCTGAAAAGTGCGATGTAGCCATGCTTGAACACCGCAAATGAGAGCACTCATATCTGACTTTGTGCAGCAGCTCCTCAAGGTCAGGATAGTTCCTAAGGAAACTCTGCTCACCAAGTTTAGGACATGTGTTGTGAATACTCTGGAGGTGACTTCTGAGCTGGAGCTCCCTCCGGTGGTTGCTGAGGGTAATGAACTAATTGCTGAATGGCAATTAATCAGAAGTGTTGGTATTTTGTTAATCAGAAGTGTTGGTATTTTTGTCAGGGTTCTTTTGGGTTGCAGTCAGAATTCTTTCCAGCAATTTTCTATCTAGACAGATTGGGCCCCAGCGTTTGCTCATTCTATTTTCTGTCTGTGTCCGTATTTTCTTCTTGTCTAAGCGCCATTACATGTTTGGGGGCTACCTATTTCTTTGGGGGTTCTGCTACAGGGCAGATAGCTTTCATCTTTCTGCCTTTAGGTGTAGCTATCTCTCCGGCTGTGACGAGGTGTCTAGGATCACCGTAGGTACGCTCCACGGCTACTTCTAGTGTGGCGGTTAGTTTAGGGTACTGCAATCCAATAGTTTCCAACCTCTCTGGTGTATTGCTATTTTGGCTCTTTTGCAATCTCCTCAGCTACCGAAACATAACAGTATTACCGGCCAAACTGAAAATTATATGGTACTCACAGAAGGGAAACATTTTTTTTTCTGTTTGTTGCATTTTTTTTCCCCTCTTTTTCTCTGGGTGTTGAGGAAGAATTTTTTTTCCCTCAATGGAGTTTGCACAGTTGTCTGGCCGTGTGGAGCAGCTTGCCACTGAGATTCGGAGTATTGCTACCTATCTTGCTAGGTTGCCGGTTGTGGAACCTAGGATCTCCATACCAGATTTATTTTTGGGGGATCGGTCTAAATTTCTGAATTTCAAAAATAACTGTAAGTTGTTTTTTGCCTTAAAACCTAAGTCCTCAGGGAACGCAGCACAGCAGGTTCAAATTGTCATCTCTCTGCTGCGCGGCGAACCTCAGGATTGGGCTTTTTCCCTGACACCTGGGGATCCTGTTTTGAATGATGTTGATGTATTTTTTCAGGCTCTGGGGTTATTGTACTATGAACCTAATGTCACTGATCAAGCTGAAAAGACCTTGTTGGCATTAAATCAGGGTCATAAAGACGCTGAGCTGTACTGTCAGAAATTTCGAAAGTGGGCAGTCCTGACAAAATGGAATGATGATGCTTTGGCAGCCCTTTTTCGGAAGGGTCTGTCAGAAAATGTAAAGGACGTTATGGTGGGATTCCCTCTTCCCTCTGGTCTGAATGATTCTATGTCTTTGGCTATTCAAATTGACAGATGTTTGCGTGAGCGCAGAGGTATGCGTGAGATAGTGTTGCCTTGTGAGCCAGCTCCTGAGGCCATGCAGTGTGATGGAGTGACTTCTGGGGCTCAGCGTCATGAGTTTCGTAAGCGCAATGGGCTATGTTTCTACTGTGGTGACGCTTCCCATGCTATTTCTGTCTGCCCTAAGCGGGGAAGACGTTTTGCGTGCTCAGTTGTCTTGGGTAGTGTTCAGACTAAATTTTTGTTGACTGTTACCCTAATTTGCTCCCTGTCCACATTTTCGCCTCAGGCTTTTGTTGATTCAGGAGCAGCTATTAACCTGATGGATTTTGACTTTGCCAAACGTTGTGGGTTTCCCATGATAGCCCTGCGGAAGTCTATTCCTTTACTGGGCATTGATTCTACCCCTTTGGCGGAGAATAGACCCCAGTTTTCTACTCAGGTGATAATGAGGGTTGAACCAGATCATCAGGAGAGTTGCAAATTTCTGGTGTTGCATAATCTGCATGACAATATTGTGCTGGGTTTCCCTTGGTTACAGACTCATAATCCTATTTTGGATTGGACATCTGTGTCTGTGACCAGTTGGGGCTGCCAATGTGTTAATACTGACACTCCTGTTTTTTCTGCCTCTCCCCAGTCTCAGGATGTCCCTGACTTTTTGATTGATTTTTTTGATGTGTTTAGTGAAAGTAAGTCTGCATCCTTACCTCCTCACAGGAGCTATGATTGCGCTATTGAGTTAGTGCCTGGTGGTAAATTTCCTAAAGGTCGCCTTTTTAATTTATCTGTACCTGAACATGATGCTATGCGATCTTATATCAAGGAGTCTTTGGAGAAGGTCATATCAGACCATCCTCTTCACCCTTGGCACCGGTTTTTTTTTTGTGGCCAAAAAAGATGGTTCATTGAGGCCGTGTATTGATTATCGCCTCCTGAATAAGATCACTGTTAAATATCAATATCTGTTACCTTTGATTTCTGACCTATTTTCCAGAGTGAAAAGTGCTAGTTGGTTTACGAAGCTTGACCTCAGGGTGGCGTATAACTTTATTCGCATTAAGCACGGGGATGAATGGAAGACGGCGTTTAATACCCCAGAGGGGCATTTTGAGTACCTAGTGATGCCTTTTGGGCTTACTAATGCCCCTCCCGTCTTCCAATCCTTCATGAATGATATTTTCAGGGATTTTGTGGATAAATTTCTGATTGTTTATTTGGATGATATCTTGATTTTTTACAACTGGGACTCTCATGCGAAACATGTTCGGACTGTGTTACAGATTTTGAGAGAGAATGCACTGTATTTGAAGGGATCAAAGTGTCTTTTTGGCGTACAGAAGGTCTCATTTCTGGGATTCATTTTGTCTCCATCTGTTATTGAAATGGACCTGGTCAAGGTTAAGGCCATCTGTGATTGGGTTCAACCTACTTCATTGAAAGCTCTTCAGAGATTTTTGGGTTTTGCCAATTTTTATCGTAAATTTATTGGTAATTTCTCCGGTATTGTTAAACCATTGACTGATTTGACCAAAAAGGGTTCCGATGTGGTGAATTGGCCTCCTGAGGCAGTTTCTGCGTTTCAGGAACTTAAGCAGAGATTCATTTCTGCTCCTGTTCTATGGCAGCCTGATGTGTCTCTGCCGTTTCAGGTGGAGGTTGATGCCTCTGAGATTGGGGCAGGTGCCGTTTTGTCCCAAAGGGATCTAGAGACTTCTAAGAGTAACCCTTGTGCCTTTTTCTCTCGAAAAATTTCTCCAACTGAACGTAATTATGACGTGGGTAATCGGGAGTTATTGGTCATGAAGTGGGCCTTTATAGAGTGGAGACATTGGCTGGAAGGAGCCAAACATCAGGTAGTGGTCCTCACGGACCCTAAGAACCTGGTTTATCTCGAATCAGCCAAGCGACTTAATCCTAGACAGGCCAGGTGGGCCTTGTTTTTCACACATTTTAATTTTGTGGTTTCTTTTCTTCTGGGCACTAAGAATGTTAAGGTGGATGCCCTCTCGAGGAGTTTCTTTGTGGATTCTCCTGAGTTATCTGATCCTGCTGTTATTTTGAAAGAGGGTGTAGTTCTTTCCGCCATCTCGCCCAATTTGAGACTGGCTCTGGAGGGGTGTCAGGAGGATAAACCTGAACGCTGCCCTGAAATTATTTGTTCCAGACCAGTGGAAGAAGAGTGTGATGTCTGAGATTCATTGTTCCGCGTTGGCTGGTTATCCCGGGATTTTTGGTACCAGAGACTTGGTGAGTGAGTCTTTTGGTGGCCTACTTTGTCTCGTGACGTCAGTGACTTTGTGCAGTGACCATTATCTGGGTAATCTGTGATAGGTTTTCCAAGATGATACATCTTGTGCCATTACCTAAGTTACCTTCCTCCTCCGAATTGGTGCCTTTGTTCCTTCAGCACGTGGTTCGGTTACATGGCATTCCGGAGAACATTGTGTCTGACAGAGGAGTCCAGTTTGTTTCCAGATTTTGGAGGACATTTTGTTCTAAACTTGGTGTTCAATTATCTTTCTCCTCTGCATTTCATCCTCAGACCAATGGACAAACCAAGAGAACAAACTAGACCTTGGAGACTTATTTGAGATGTTTTGTGTCTGCTGATCAGGATGACTGGGTCTCTTTTTTGCCTTTGGCTGAGTTTGCTCTTAATTATAGGGCTAGCTCTGCCACCTTGATGTCTCCATTTTTCTGCAATTTGGGTTTCACCCTCGATTTTCTTCGGGACAGGCGGAGGCTTCTGTCTGTCCGGGTGTTGACTCTGTTGTGGAGCGTATGCAGCAGATTTGGGACCAGGTAGTGGAGAGGTTGTCTCTCTCTCAGGAGAAGGCCCAACGGTTTGCCAACCGGCATAGGACTGATGGTCCTCGGTTTAAAGTGGGGGACTTGATTTGGTTGTCCTCAAGAAATATCCCTATGAGAGTTGCATCTCCAAAGTTTAAGCCTAGGTTCTTTGGACCTTATAAGATCATGGAGATTCTTTATCCTGTTTCCTTCCGTTTGCTTCTTCCAGAGACATTTAAGATCCATAACATGTTCCACAAGCACTTATTGAAGAGGTTTGTGGAGCCAGTGGTACCTATGGCTGCGCCTCCTGACCCTGTTTTGGTTGAGGGCAATCTGGAGTATGTGGTTGAGAAAATATTGGATTCTCGTTTTTCTAGACAGAAACTCCAGTATTTGGTTATGGTCAGGAGGACAATTCTTGGGTGTTTGCTTCGGACATCCATGCCAGGTGACTGATCCGTGCCTATCACCGAGCTCATCCTGATCAGCCTGGTTGCACAGGTGAGGGTTCCGTGACCCATCCTCAAGGGGGGGTACTGTTGTGAATACTCTGGAGGTGAATTCTGAGCTGGAGCTCCCTCCGGTGGTTGCTGAGGGTAATGAACTAATTGCTGAATGGCCTTCTGCTGGCTCTGAATGGTCTGATATAAGTGACCTGAACTCCCTTCAGCCTTGCCGGTAATCAATTGTTCTTCCTGGTCTTGCTTGGAGCTCAGCTTGCATTCCTGCTCTCATTCCGATAAGTGATTTGCTGTTTTTTTTTCCTCTGGTTGGATTTTCCTTGTTTGTTTGCTGCTTGCAGTGGACTTCAGCCTGGTCTGTTATGAATGTGCTAGAGATGGTTTCTGAGCAGAGGCTCCCTCTGGTGGTTACAAACAGTACTGGTTAAGTGGAGATGTTATGGTCAGGAGGACAATTCTTGGGTGTTTTCTTCGGACATCCATACTAGGAGACTGATCCGTGTCTATCACCGAGCTCATCCTGATTGGCCTGGTTGCACAAGTGAGGGTTCGGTGACCCCTCCTCAAGGAGGGGTACTGTTATGAATGTGCTAAAAATGGTTTCTGAGCAGAGGCTCCCTTTGGTGGTTACAGACAGTACTGTACCTTACAGCGAGGAATGGCAATCTGGGATCACTGACTGGACTGATATAAGGGAGGTTCCCTCCCATGATGGTGGCCGGTGATCAATTGTCTTGTCTCAATTGTGGTTCCTGGTTCATTTGGAAGTTTGCTGGAGTCTTGCATGCATCTGATGCTTTCAGATAAGATATTTTCTGCTTTTCTTTTTGTGCTTGCTTTTTGCATAATGTTCTGCACTTTTGTGGAGGTCAGCGGGTCCCGTCCTGGGGCCTGTGCTCCTCTCAGTTTATCTGTAGCCACTGTTATTTGTTCATTTGCTTTTTCCTGTTTTATCAGTGGCTGCGGCTTGGTTTTGTTACACCAGAGATCTGATTTAGGTGGTTGAGATCGTGTGATCTCAGGTTTTTGGCAATCAGAAGTGTTGGTATTTTTTAGGGGTTTTTTTTGGATTGCAGTCAGAATTCTTTCCAGCACTTTTCTGTCTAGACAGATTGGGCCCCAGTGTTTTCTCATTCTATTTTCTGTCAGTGTCCGTGCTTTCTTATTGTCTAACCGCCATTACATGTTTGGGGGCTCCTATTTTCTTTGGGGATCTGCTCCGGGGCAGATAGCGTTCATCTTTCTGCCTTTAGGTGTAGTTATCTCTCCGGCTGTGACGAGGCGTCTAGGATCAACGTAGGAACGCTCCACGGCTACCTCTAGTTGTGTGGTTAGTGCAGATTACTGCAATCCAATAGGTTCCAGCCTCTCTGGTGAATTACCGTTTTTGCTATTTCTCCTCAGCTACCTAAACATAACAGGTACCATTTTTGATCGCTTTTTATTTCGATTTTTGGTAGGTTAGAATGAACAAAAATCAGCAATTCATGAATTTTTTTGGGGGAGGCGTTTATACCGTTCCGCGTGTGGTAAAATTGATAAAGCAGTTTTATTCTTCGGGTCAGTACGATTACGGCGATACCTCATTTATATAATTTTTTTATGTTTTGGTGCTTTAATAGAATAAAAACAATTTTATAAAAAAAATTAATATTTTTGCATCGCTTTATTCTGCGAGCTATAACTTTTTTATTTTTTCTCTGATGATGCTGTGTTGTGGCTCGTTTTTTGCGGGACATAATGACGTTTTCCGCGGTACCATGTTTATTTATATCGGTCTTTTTGATCGCGTGTTATTACACTTTTTGTTCGGCGGTATGATGATAAAGCATTGATTTTTTTGCTTTTTTTTTTTAAGGGGTTCACTAAAGGGGTTAACTAGTGGAACAGTTTTATAGGGGGGGTCGTTACGGACGCGGCGATACCAAATATGTGTACTTATATTGTTTTGTTTTTTTTATTTACAGGAAAAAATGAATTTTTTGGGGAATATTTTTATTTTTTATTATTTATTTTGGAATTTTTTTTAAAACATGTTTATTTTTATTTTTTTCACTTTTTTACTTTGTCCCAGGGTGGGACATCACTGTAAAATGTCACATCGCTGGTGTGACAGTGTGCACAGCAATCACTAGCGATTAGTGTTGAGCATTCCGATACCGCAAGTATCGGGTATCGGCCGATATTCGCTGTATCGGAATTCCGATACTTAGTTCCGATATTTTTCATATATCGTATACCGGAATCGGAAGTTCCCATAATTGTTTGAGAGGCAATGTGATTATAGTCAGCCAATGAGGAATCCTAAGAAGTGTGGGCACATCCTGTACTGCTGCGGTCATGTTAACTAATGGCATGGCTGTGATTGGATGCTAAAATGATGTCAGAATGCACTATAAAAGGCGCCGCCACCATTTTAGCGTCACTGTGCTGTGAACTCAGTTAGGGAAAGAACGCTGCTCTGCTGACTCTGAGGGACAGTTAGAGATTGCGATTTAGTGTACTGTGCTTTAGGCAGGCTATTTTAACACCGGCTGTGTAAAGCTTCCTTTTGCCTGCAGTGTTGTTTTAACAGCTCTGCAAGGTGTGTGTGAGTGCAGGTGACGCTGCAGTTTGCTCTGTATGCAACGCTGTCTGTAGGCATCTGCACGTGTCACTCACAGACTATTTTTTTTTTCTTCAGTGTAATTCTTGCTGCTCCATGTAATTGAAATAATAGTGTGACGTGCTTCCATCCGTATACAATACCTTGGTTGCAAACACTATAGAAGTCCACGAAGGAGCCTTTCACAGCAAGTGAACAGTTGTGTTTCAGTGTTCACTGCAGTCTGTGATTTTTTTTTTTTTTTTTGAGTGCAGATCACGCTTCAGTTACTTCAACTAATGCTGCGTGTACTCTGCTGAGCGTCTGTCACTGGCTCATCCTTGTAATTTTTCAAAAATTGCTGCTGCTTTCTTCTATTTAAAATTTACAAAAATCTATTAGTGTGACGCTCTTCCATCAAAATACAATACATTGCTTGCAAACATAATAGAAGTCCACAAAAAGGCCTTTCACAGCAAGTGAACAGTTGTGTTTCAGTGTTCACTCTAGTCTGAGCTTTAATTTTTTTGTAGGAGTGTAGATCCCGCTCCACTTACTTCAACCACCGCAGCGTGTACTCTGCTGAGCGTCTGTCACTGGCTCATCCTTGATATAGGAAAGATGTGTATCTTCGTACCGTGTTAGCCAGTAGATAAAAAATATTTAGACTTGAGAGTCCTCAGTGGTTGATACCTTTTAATGGCTAACTGAAAAGATGGTAACAAATTGCAAGCTTTCGAGACTACGCAGGTCTCTTCATCAGGCTGAACTAATACAAAATCTGAAGAATCACATATTTATACACAAGAGGACACAGGAATAATGCAATAGGTAAGACATGTGACGTGAAGCAGAACTGTCATTATGGCCGAGGGATGAACATAAATATGACTAGTTCATAGATAAGGAGTGAAAGTTTTATTACCCTCTGATTGGGGTCTGGTATTGTGTTGTGATGACCCTAAAAGGTCAGGGAAGCAGATTCCTTAATTGTTGTAGAAAGTCATAAAACTCTGGGATATATTCATCCAGCACTAAGAGTGTCAAAGGTCATCATAAGTTTATATTCCCAGACTTTTCTATCCTTCTCAGATTTGAAGTTAGATTTTAATACCAGTAATTCCATATCCGTCATGCTATGACCGGGCATACAAAAGTGTTTTGCCACAGGTAAATCCATTCTCCTTTCTCTTATTGTGTGGTGATGAGAATTCATCCTTGTTCTCAGTTTTTGCCCGGTCTCCCCACATACAGACCCCCAGTTGGACATTTAGTACATATAATTAGGTACACCACATTAGATGTGATGCAGCTGAAAGTACCTGGTATCTTGTAGTCCTGATGGGAGTTGGGGATCTTTATCCTGTCCGTGGTCATTATAGATGTACAGGTTTTGCATTTCTTTTGTCTGCAAGGAAAGGTACCTGCAGCTGTTGGGGAGGACAGGGAGCTTCTGACAATGATGCTACTTAGATTTGGGGGCTGCCTAAAGCATAGTAGTGGGGGGTCTGGAAATATGGATTGTAATCGGGCATCTTTTTGTAGTAAAGGTTGTAGTTTCCGTGCAGCTCCCCTTAGCATCTCCAGACTTTGATTGTAGGTGACCACTAGAGGCACCCGGTTATTTTCTTCTTTATCTTTGTAATGTAGCAGGTGATTCCTTGATATTCTGGTGGCTCTTGTAATTTGGTTTTCAATTGTTCTTGGATGGTAGCCCTGGTTCAAAAAAGTCTTTCTGAAGCGACCAAGGTGTTCATCTCTATCCATGGGGTTGGAACATATACGGTTGTATCTGATGGCTTGGCTGTAGACAATAGAGTTTTTTATGTGTTTTGGATGGAAACTGTCCCATTTAAGATATGTTGGACGGTCGATTGGCTTCTGATACAGGGATGTCTCTATTTCATTGTTCTTTAGCTTAATGGTGGTGTCTAAAAAGTTAATTTCAGTGCTGGAGTAGTTAAGTGTTAAGTTGATGGTGGGATGAAATTGATTGAACTGTTCATGGAACGTCTTTAGCTGTTGTTCAGACTCCGTCCAGATGATTAAAATGTCATCAATGTAGCGGTAGTAGGCCCGAGGCCTGATGGGGCATGAGGACAAAAATTCGCTTTCAAGCTTGGCCATGAAAAGATTTGCATACTGTGGAGCCATTTTACTTCCCATAGCTGTGCCAGTCTCCTGAAGATAGATCTTGTTGTCAAATTCGAAGTAATTGTGGGTGAGGATGAATTTTGTGAGTTTCACCACAGAATCAGCATCATTCCCGGTGTTTCCCATGAAGACTTTGCAGGCATTTAATCCATCCTGGTGTGGGATATTAGAGTACAAAGATTCCACATCCATGGTGGCCAGGATGGTTCCTTCTGGTAGAGAACCTATTGCTGCTAGTTTATTCAGTAGGTCAGTTGTGTCCTGAATGTAGCTGGGTGTATCCTTTACCAGGGGTTTAAGAACACCCTCTACCCATCCAGATACTTGCTCAGTAAGGGTGTCCACACATGAAATAATCGGCCTCCCTGGATTTCCGGCTTTGTGGATTTTGGGAAGCATGTAGAATCTTAAACCCCTGGTAAAGGATACACCCAGCTACATTCAGGACACAACTGACCTACTGAATAAACTAGCAGCAATAGGTTCTCTACCAGAAGGAACCATCCTGGCCACCATGGATGTGGAATCTTTGTACTCTAATATCCCACACCAGGATGGATTAAATGCCTGCAAAGTCTTCATGGGAAACACCGGGAATGATGCTGATTCTGTGGTGAAACTCACAAAATTCATCCTCACCCACAATTACTTCGAATTTGACAACAAGATCTATCTTCAGGAGACTGGCACAGCTATGGGAAGTAAAATGGCTCCACAGTATGCAAATCTTTTCATGGCCAAGCTTGAAAGCGAATTTTTGTCCTCATGCCCCATCAGGCCTCGGGCCTACTACCGCTACATTGATGACATTTTAATCATCTGGACGGAGTCTGAACAACAGCTAAAGACGTTCCATGAACAGTTCAATCAATTTCATCCCACCATCAACTTAACACTTAACTACTCCAGCACTGAAATTAACTTTTTAGACACCACCATTAAGCTAAAGAATAATGAAATAGAGACATCCCTGTATCAGAAGCCAATCGACCGTCCAACATATCTTAAATGGGACAGTTTCCATCCAAAACACATAAAAAACTCTATTGTCTACAGCCAAGCCATCAGATACAACCGTATATGTTCCAACCCCATGGATAGAGATGAACACCTTGGTCGCCTCAGAAAGACTTTTTTGAACCAGGGCTACCATCCAAGAACAATTGAAAACCAAATTACAAGAGCCACCAGAATATCAAGGAATCACCTGCTACATTACAAAGATAAAGAAGAAAATAACCGGGTGCCTCTAGTGGTCACCTACAATCCAAGTCTGGAGATGCTAAGGGGAGCTGCATGGAAACTACAACCTTTACTACAAAAAGATGCCCGATTACAATCCATATTTCCAGACCCCCCACTACTATGCTTTAGGCAGCCCCCAAATCTAAGTAGCATCATTGTCAGAAGCTCCCTGTCCTCCCCAACAGCTGCAGGTACCTTTCCTTGCAGACAAAAGAAATGCAAAACCTGTACATCTATAATGACCACGGACAGGATAAAGATCCCCAACTCCCATCAGGACTACAAGATACCAGGTACTTTCAGCTGCATCACATCTAATGTGGTGTACCTAATTATATGTACTAAATGTCCAACTGGGGGTCTGTATGTGGGGGAGACCGGGCAAAAACTGAGAACAAGGATGAATTCTCATCGCCACATAATAAGAGAAAGGAGAATGGATTTACCTGTGGCAAAACACTTTTGTATGCCCGGTCATAGCATGACGGATATGGAATTACTGGTATTAAAATCTAACTTCAAATCTGAGAAGGATAGAAAAGTCTGGGAATATAAACTTATGATGACCTTTGACACTCTTAGTGCTGGGATGAATATATCCCAGAGTTTTATGACTTTCTACAACAATTAAGGAATCTGCTTCCCTGACCTTTTAGGGTCATCACAACACAATACCAGACCCCAATCAGAGGGTAATAAAACTTTCACTCCTTATCTATGAACTAGTCATATTTATGTTCATCCCTCGGCCATAATGACAGTTCTGCTTCACGTCACATGTCTTACCTATTGCATTATTCCTGTGTCCTCTTGTGTATAAATATGTGATTCTTCAGATTTTGTATTAGTTCAGCCTGATGAAGAGACCTGCGTAGTCTCGAAAGCTTGCAATTTGTTACCATCTTTTCAGTTAGCCATTAAAAGGTATCAACCACTGAAGACTCTCAAGTCTAAATATTTTGGCTCATCCTTGTAATTTTTCAAAAATTGCTGCTGCTTTCTTCTATTTAAAATTTACAAAAATCTTTTAGTGTGACGCTCTTCCATCAAAATACAATACATTGCTTGCAAACTAATAGAAGTCCCAAAAAGGCCTTTCACAGCAAGTGAACAGTTGTGTTTCAGTGTTCACTCTAGTCTGAGCTTTATTTTTTTTGTAGGAGTGTAGATCCCGCTCCACTTACTTCAACCACCACAGTGTGTACTCTGCTGAGTGTCTGTCACTGTCTCATCCTTGTAATTTTTCAAAAATTGCTGCTGCTTTCTTCTATTTAAAATTTACAAAAATCTATTAGTGTGATGCTCTTCCATCAAAATACAATACATTGCTTGCAAACATTATAGAAGTCCACAAAAAGGCCTTTCACAGCAAGTGAACAGTTGTGTTCAGTGTTCACTCTAGTCTGAGCTTTAATTTTTTTGTAGGAGTGTAGATCCCGCTCCACTTACTTCAACCACCGCAGCGTGTACTCTGCTGAGTGTCTGTCACTGTCTCATCCTTGTAATTTTTCAAAAATTGCTGCTGCTTTCTTCTATTTAAAATTTACAAAAATCTATTAGTGTGATGCTCTTCCAGAGGACAGCGTTTGTTGGCCAGTTGTGAGTCTGCAGCACATGGTTGATTTCATGCTGCACTGCCTGAGAAACGACCGCCGCATCGGCCACATTCTCACCACGTCAGTTTATTGGGTGTACACCCTCCTAGACCGTCGTTACCGGGACAACTTACAAAGCCTCATCACACCGTTGAACCGGGACCGTAAAATGCTGGAGGACCAAGACACACTGTTGAAATCCATAATGTTCTCCATTCCAGCCGAGAGCACTGCTGCTGCTACTGCTTTACAAAGCAGCTCTGTGCGTCGAGGCATTGCAGACACCTCTGCAACAAGAGGGAGCACAAGCAGCGCCTCTGCACAGGGCAAGAGCTGTATGTTACAAATGTGGCGAAGTTTTGTGACAGCGCCACCAAGGTGTACACCATAGTGATGGGAAATCTAGTTAATTTTGTTGATTAGTTCACCATGAACTAGTTCACTGAAAAGATTAGTTCAAAAGATTAGTTCATTCAGTTCAGTTTTTCTCCACCCTATCCTGTGAGGAGCTGATAGGAAATGCATCATGTGACCTCTGAACTAGATGAACTGCTGAATAAAATGTTCTATTGAGAATAACTCAGGACAGCCTAGTTCAATCTGATGCCTCTCACTGAGCCCAGCAGTGCCACATAATGATTGTGTATGAGGGGGCTGAGAAGCAGTTCAGTATCCACCATTTTAAGAACAGAACAGGGGTCAGTGTTAAAGATTTTAGCAAGACTGATCTTCTAGGCTAGAGGCATGAACTACACATAGAAACACTCTCTCTTATACACACATATGAGCTGTGTCTGTGTACTGTGTGTGCAATTTCATTTTTTATTAATAATATTATTATTACTGCTATATTTGTATTTGATGTGTGGTATGCCTTGGAGGTGCTGGCTTGCCCTGCTGCCAGTGTATTATCTGAGCACGTCTTTAGTGCTGCAGGTGGTTTACTAACAGACCGTCGCATGCGACTATCCTCAGACAATGTAGACCGGCGTATTTTTCTGAAAATGAACAAGGCATGGATCTCACCTGAATTTGCCTGTCCGTTTTCAGATTAAATAACTGTTTGCCAACGTTTTCCAAGTCTCCTGTTATGTTCATCTTTCTACCACCTGAACTCTACTCCCTGGGCTACAACACTGCCAGTCACAGGGGAATGATCATTTACAAAACAAAATGTTATCCCCAACAAATAGTAGCGCAACGACTCCAGTGCCCACTTTATCGCCAGGCACTCTCTCTCTACAGTGCTGTCTCTGTTTTTTGATGGAGTAAGTTTTCGACTCAGGAAACTAATGGGATGCTCCTCCCCGTTAAGCTCCAGTCCTGAGACAACACGGCACCCATACCTACCTCTGACGCATCAGTCTGGACAATGAATTCTCTTTTGAACTCGGGTGTGCTCAAAACTGGTGACCCACACAGTGCCCCTTTTATTGCACCTGTTGATGACCCCTTGCTGATTTATTAACGGCTACACCAGATCCATGGGTATTCTCTCAAACTGGACCTCTAAAATTTTTAATGGCACCAAGGGACTCACTAAATGAGGCTGAGGACTGTGTACCTGGCGCATGCGACAAGAGTTACAATACCGTTTAACTTCTTGATAGACCCCCTGCCAGTAAAACCGTTGTATAATTCTGTGTAGGGTTTTCTTTTGGCACAAATGTCACCCTAGTACATGCGCATGCGCTAAGTCCATTACCAACCTCCGATATGACTGCGGTAGCAGCAATTGTTAAAAAATTTCAACATGTATTTTATAAACCTGATACAGCAAATCTTGGTTCAGCTCTAATTGTTGAAATACTGTAGCTGCCCCGGGGTGTTGGGGTTCCCCATTGACAACCAGTAAATTTTCATGGGCTAGACTCAACGTAGGGGCCGCGGAGTTGCGCCTTAACAAATTTGTCACCTGTCACATTTAAGTATTACAATTCAGGTCCCGGTGTCAAATCTTCCATCTCCCCAACTAACACTTCGATAGGAGAGGGGTTTTCCTACTCCACCGAAGGCAAAGGTAATACTGCCCACTGCACACATGTGTTATGCATAGTGAGACTGATAGTAGCCAACAAAGTAGCAAACAAAGGCCACTTGTGATCGCCCTATCAGCGTTAGGACCAATGCTACTCAAAAGATCTGCCATGATCCTGGACAAAATCTTGATATAATGGTCAATGAGTGAGAATGTACGATAGGATCCAGGCAGATGTGAATGTTTGTTTGGTTTTAGTAGCAACTTCATGTGTGACATGTTTGAATGGCTGGGCAACCCTCCTGTCTCCAATATATGATTGAAGGTGCGTACCAATGTGGACGGGATATCCTCACTCAATAATTTAAATAATTTGGCTGTAAACCCGTCAGGTCCTGGAGCTTTCCCGTATTTAAAGTAACTTATCGCCGCTGTCACTTCCGTCACCTCAATTTGTTTTTTTAAAAGGAGAAGCTGATAGTTTGTGATGGATGGTAACCGTATTCCATCTACAAAGGTGTTACCCTCCGCACTATCCGTATGTTCCACCTTATATAAGTCTGAGTAGTATTCTTGTAGAATGGTGTTTATGGTTCGAGGGTCTGTGTTCATGATCCCATGTTTATTCGTTAACGCTGTAATATGTTGATGACGAATGTGATTTCCTTTCGCTAGTCGTGATAATAGTCTCCCTCATTTGCTACCATAACGATATACATCGGCTCTATAATTGTTATTACTGCTTGTCTCTCGTCGATATACCCATACGTGTAAGTCAGCCTTAGCCTGCTTACATCTATTTTTAACCTGTGTTGATGAACTTGTCTTGTTTGCCGTGTACCTATTGCGTAATATCCTGCTAGCCTGCGAGTAGTTTGTCGCGATCTTCTTTTTTAGCGTTGTCTGATAACCTATTAGTTTCCCGCACATTACTCCCTTCCCTGCTGCCCATAAAAGTTCCGGCCTATCCCTAGTATCTCCATTATCCCTTACATATTAAAAACACCATTGCTTCACGTGATGTCGAAACTTCTCATCCATTAACAAATAGGTCGGGAAGCGCCAAGTTTGGTTTGGCCCATCTGCACCATATCTGGCAGGGTCACTGATACGGGCGCGTGGTCATATTTAGCTACGTTGTGCACATCTGCCTCTTTCACTCCCCTTAATAGCTCATGTGCTAGCAATATATAATCTATTCTGGACCAAGAGTCATGTGGCGCCGAATAGAATTAATATTCACTGCCATCTGGGTTCAGGTGTGTCAAAATGTCTACAAAGTTACTCGTGTCTAGCAAGGGTTATTATAAACGTGTGTCATGTGATCGCACATTCATTCGCATCGACCTACAGTTCTTCACTGTTTAGATTCACCATATTTAAGTCACCACCGTGGGTGGTTTTAATGCTCTCCTATCGGCTGATATTCTTGGATACCTGGGATAAATTCAGGAACGTCTCTAAACTCCCTACTCACATGTCAGCGCAGGAACCGTAAGAGGGAACGAGCTTGTTTTGTTGCGCATAGGTGGAGTTTTATACAGTAAATGATTACTGCTGTCTTATTTTTTGCGTCCCAAGGGCAGAATAAGTCTGCGTAACGTTACATTTTACAGACACTCATATAATAGACACACGCTACCCTAACCGTGACACAAGGAAGGTATTGTTGCTGGATAAAGCCGCCATTTTAGCGTCACTGTGCTGTTAATTCTGTTTGGGACAGAACGCTGCTCTGCTGACTCTGAGGGACAGTTAGAGATTGCGATTTTGTGTACTGTGCTTTAGGCAGGCTACTTTACCAACCGCTGTGTACATCTTCCTTTTGCCTTGCAGTGTTTTTTTCACAGGTCTGCAAGGTGTGTGTGTGAGTGCAGGTGACGCGCTGCAGTTTGCTCGGCATACAACGCTGTATGTAGGCATCTGCACATGTCACTCTCACACTCTTTTTTTTTTTTTTTCTTTAGTGTAATTCTTGCTGCTCAATTCAATTGAAATTATAGTGTGACGTGCTTCCATCCGTATCCAATACATTGGTTGAAAACACTGTAGAAGGACACAAAAAGCCCTTTCACAGCTAAGAGTTGTGTTCACTGTAGTCTGAGATTTTAATTTATTCAATTTTGATCACGCTCAAGTTACTTCTTCAAGCAATGCTGCTTGTACTCTGCTGAGCGTGTCTTACTGCCTCTGTCACTCTCCACAAGGAGTAACCTTACCCCCCAGACCCAGTCCAGAGCCTCTCATCTAGCCAAATCAGATCTCTCCTACTTTGCACTGACGAGGACCAACAGTCCGAAACACCGTGTCTGCAAATGGAGATTCTGATTTGGCTTTTATCCTAAGTCATATTACAAGACTCGTTAAAGGGTTGATTGTGACTTGTAGGATCGCTACTTCCAATAGGTGGCGCTATAGAGTACAAGTCCTCTTTGTTTGAAGAGGCAATTTGCATATTAAAATTTCCCAGAGGAGCATTGCACGGCGAATAAGCCTCCTTATCTTGACACGCCAGAGCTGGTATGTCACTCTCCACAAGGAGTAACCTTACCCCCAGACCCCAGTCCAGAGCCTCTCATCTAGCCAAATCAGATCTCTCCTACTTTGCACTGACGAGGACCAACAGTCCGAAACACCGTGTCTGCAAATGGAGATTCTGATTTGGCTTTTATCCTAAGTCATATTACAAGACTCGTTAAAGGGTTGATTGTGACTTGTAGGATCGCTACTTCCAATAGGTGGCGCTATAGAGTACAAGTCCTCTTTGTTTGAAGAGGCAATTTGCATATTAAAATTTCCCAGAGGAGCATTGCACGGCGAATAAGCCTCCTTACCTTGACACGCCAGAGCTGGTATGTCACTCTCCACAAGGAGTAACCTTACCCCCCAGACCCCAGTCCAGAGCCTCTCATCTAGCCAAATCAGATCTCTCCTACTTTGCACTGACGAGGACCAACAGTCCGAAACACCGTGTCTGCAAATGGAGATTCTGATTTGGCTTTTATCCTAAGTCATATTACAAGACTCGTTAAAGGGTTGATTGTGACTTGTAGGACCGCTACTTCCAATAGGTGGCGCTATAGAGTACAAGTCCTCTTTGTTTGAAGATGCAATTTGCATATTAAAATTTCCCAGAGGAGCATTGCACGGCGAATAAGCCTCCTTACCTTGACACGCCAGAGCTGGTATGTCACTCTCCACAAGGAGTAACCTTACCCCCCAGACCCCAGTCCAGAGCCTCTCATCTAGCCAAATCAGATCTCTCCTACTTTGCACTGACGAGGACCAACAGTCCGAAACACCGTGTCTGCAAATGGAGATTCTGATTTGGCTTTTATCCTAAGTCATATTACAAGACTCGTTAAAGGGTTGATTGTGACTTGTAGGATCGCTACTTCCAATAGGTGGCGCTATAGAGTACAAGTCCTCTTTGTTTGAAGAGGCAATTTGCATATTAAAATGCCTCATCCTTGTCATTTTTCTCTAATTGGTGTACATGTACATCAAAGTAGTCTTCATTTTGATTGAAATCCAAGCAGGTACCCGGACACTGTATGGCTGCTTTTATACGGTGGACTGGCTCCAACATTCAATAACACTTAAGATGCAATCGGGCACCTTGTCAAGGCCCAATCCTCTTCTCCCTCTGATATAATAATAATAATAATAATCTTTATTTATATAGCGCCAACATATTCCGCAGCGCTTTACACTTTAAGAGTTTCAAAACACAAGTCATAGGTAACAACGTTAACAATACAATAATTAAAGTAAAATAAGCCGACCCTGCTCGTGAGAGCTTACAATCTACAATGAGGTGGGGGAGATACAAAGTACAGGTGTGTATATATAATGGTGCATTTCCATGATGGTCCAGCCATCTTGAGGGAGTGAGGCATGGATGGAGATAGTGAATGGGCTCCACATACACACTTAAACATAGAACGACTTTGGTTATTGAATGTGATAGGCCACTCTGAACAAATGTGTTTTGAGGGAGCGCCTGAAACCAGGCAAATTGTGGATAGTCCTAATTTCTTGTGGTAGAGCATTCAAGAGGATTTGCGCAGCGCGGGAGAAGTCTTGTAGTCGGGAGTGGGAGGTACGGATTACTGCAGAGGTTAGTTGAAAGTCATTTGCAGAGCGCAGCAGTCGGTTAGGCCGATAGATAGAAATGAGGGAGGAGATGTAGGGGGGTGCTGCACTGTGGAGAGCTTTGTGGGTGAGAACCAGTACTTTGAATTGGATCCTATAATGAATGGGCAGCCAGTGTAAGGACTGGCGAAGAGCGGACGCGTCCGAGTACCGATTAGCCAGATGGATGACCCTGGCTGCTGCATTAAGGATGGACTGGAGAGGGGATAGTCGAGTAATGGGGAGGCCAAGTAATAGAGCATTGCAGTAGTCCAGGCGGGAGTGGATCAATGCTACAGTGAGGGTTTTTGTTGTTTCCATGGTGAGAAAAGGGCGGATTCTAGAGATGTTCTTTAGGTGTGTAGACGTTAAATATCTAACAAACAGGTCATGCTGGAGAGACTTGCACCTACTGCCACTCAGAGTCTTCAGCTCCTTTGTGAGAAACTAATGTTTGGCCAGCCAGTATATCAAATAAAGTTCATGAGAAATGGGAATGGTGGTTGGCTTCACTTTTGGTACTGGCTGGGTGCTAATACCAAACCATGGTGTGGCATTCAATGGATATTCCTGGCTGGTTGGAGACAACCTCATTCCCACAGAAAAGTACCTGAAAGCTAAGGAGATGGTGGCCTCTCTCAACATGAAGGAGTTTGCTTGTTGTCTAGGAGACCGACCACCCTGCTGTGTACCTTGTCAACGTTGTGTTGAAGCTTGCAAGGATTAAGAAGAGGTTACAGTGGTAAGTCTGGTTTTTACTAAAGATCCTGCTGTGTATTATAGTTTTTATGTTTAAAAAAAAATTATCTTAGGAATGTTAAATAAATTTGTTATTTTTTTTGGTTAAATACAATGTATGTTATGATGTTAAATAACTTTTTTTTTTTTTTTCAGGTATTTGATCTACCGTAGCTAGTTGCTGATTGTTGACTCTACACCCTCTCCCCAGAATGTTACTCGGGTTATGGGGAGAAAATCACCGCTATTCCAGACTGATTTAATGTTAATGTGTCTGGCTCTTACACAGCACACAGCACTTGATGTCAGTTTATCTTTTTCCTAAATTATTTATTACACTGCCCTTCTCACATTTTATTTTCACTTTTTTTTTTAAGCACAAGTTTTTTTACACTTCCTTGTTCTGTAAGTAGGCTTAATGGTTAAATGTTTTATACAAGTTTTTTTACACTTCCTTGTTCTGTAAGTAGGCTTAATGGTTAAATGTTTTATACTAGATGTAAATATGTAACATGTAAATTTTAGATTAAGATTTTGCAAATTAGTAGGTCCACACCATCAGGCTCTTTCGTCCCCTCTCCCTCAGAGTAGCGGTAATATATCGGACCCCAGGCTCGCCCACACAGTTCCTTGACCACTTCTCTGCCTGGCTGCCGCACTTTCATGTCCTCAGAAGTACCAACCCTTATCCTTGGAGACTTAAACATCCCCATTAACAGCCCTACTTCCACACTCAAAACACATTTGTTCAGAGCGGCCTATCACATTCACTAATCAAAGTCATTCTATGTGTAACTGTGTGTGTGTGTAGCCCATTCACTATCTCCATCCATCCCTCACTCCCTGAAAATGGCTGGACCATCATTGTAAATACACCATTGTATATAAACAACTGTACTTTGGAGCTCCCCCTCCTCATTGTAGATTGTAAGGTCTCACGAGCAGGGGCACCTTATATTGCTTTAATTATTGTATTGTTAACGTTGTCACTTATGACTTGTGTTATGAAACTGTTAAACTGTACAGCGCTGCGGAATCTGTTGGCGTTATATAAATAAAGATTATTATAGTAGAGGCCCACTCAGTAGTGGTGAAGTGAACGGCGCAAATTGCGAGTTGATTGCGACTGATGCAGCTGATACTCCATTACTGCTGGCTGCTGCTCACACAACCGCTACAACATATGTAACGTGGAATTCCACCTGGTGGGTACGTCACATATGATGCGATGTTCAGGAAGGCAAAATCTGCGTTGCAGAGCTGCAATGCGAGATCTGGCCATGGTGGAACGTCGCAAGTTAGCGCACTGTAGGCGGACCTTGTGCAGCAGTGAATCAAGATCCGGATAGTCCCTCAAAAAACTGTGGACGACAAAGTTTAGCACATGTGCCAGACATGGTATGTGAGTGACGTTGCCTAGGCCCAGACCTGCCACCAGATTTCGGCCATTGTCACACACTACCAAGCCTGGCTGGAGATTTGCTGGCAAAATACACATGTCGCTCTCTTGCTTTATGGCATTCCAGAGCTCCAGCGCTGTGTGGCTTTGATTCCCCATGGAAATTAATTTCAGGATGGCCTGTTGACGTTTGGCCACGTCTGTCCTCATATCGGTCAACAGGCTCGCTGTCTGGGTGTTATGTTTGACACCAATCTCTCCTTCACCTCCCATATACAATCTGTTGCCCGCTATTGCCGCCTACACCTAAAGAACATCTCTCCCCAATCCAAGACTTCTCCCGCGCGGCGCCAATACTGTGGAATGCTGTACCCCAAGAAATTAGAACTATCCACAATTTGCATGTTATTGGGCGCTCACTCAAAACACATTTCTTCAAGGTCTTCCCTCTCCTAGTGTATCCTCACCCATCCCTGTAGACTCTGAGCCCATGCGGGCAGGGTCCTCTCTCCTTCTGTACTTGTGTGTGCCTTGTATTGCTCATGTTTACTGTACTTGTCTATACTTGCCCCTCTTCACATGTAAAGCGCCATGGAATAAATGGCGCTATAAAAATCAATAATAATAATAGCGGCCTATCACCTTCACTAATCAAAGTCATTCTATGTGTAAGTGTGTGTTTGTAGCCCATTCACTATCTCCATCCATCCCTCACTCCCTCAAAATGGCTGGGACATCATTCTAAATATACCATTTGTAGCATTTCCAGGGGGTATAGCTCTAGGATCGCTGTCTGGGTAGACAGAATGGCACGAAAACAGTTCATTCAGACAGCAGTTCTGGTGAAAACTGGCCGCAACCAGCTTTATTAAAGTCCACAGCAAACAGATAAAATAAATCATAAACAGAAAACCTGGGCTTGTCTAGCCACTAATTACACATAGATAGATTGCCCTGTCTAACTGGGTCCCGGCTCTACCAGCCTGACCCCAAAACAACACATATGATATATGTTACCAGTATGGAGTTTCACAGATACTCCTCCTTGTGTCTGAAGGCCCCTTCAGCGTCCAGACTTGAGAGAGATCCACTCCTATTCAGCTGCTATTCGCACGGATTCTCACTGAGACTACTCCTGTGTCCGGGGTACTTCCTGCACCCAGACTGAGATAGCTCACACTCCTGGAGACACCTTCTGTACCTGGACCCCTTGTCCAGATTAAGCGTGCTCTCAATCCTGGAGACTGCTTCCTTGTGCCGGGACACCTCCCTGTGTCCAGGCTAAAGACAGCTCCCAATCCTGGAGACTGCTTCCTTGTGCCGGGACACCTCCCTGTGTCCAGGCTAAAGACAGCTCCCAATCCTGGAGACTGCTTCCTTGTGCCGGGACACCTCCCTGTGTCCAGACTAAAGACAGCTTTCAGATTGTGTTTGCAGACACCTACTTCTGGTCTCCTAATTAAGACCTGAGTAGTTTCAGGCCTGAGCTGCAAGTGTGTAATGAATGCAAGGTGTAGTGACCTTTCTCCACCACTAGGTTTACAAAGCCACACATTTCCCTTATACCTAGGTGAAATGTACACCCCATTCAACACACATTCCTTCACTGTCTCACATATCCCCTCCCTCTTCTCCAGACCGGAGGGCTGGTCATCCAGACCAGAGGGCTGGTCAACAATCCAACAGAGACAGTGAACTCTGGACCAGTCATGGCCCTCATCAGCTTCATCCTCACCACTGTCATAGCCAACATCAGCTTTCTCTTCATCTGAAGCATCCGCACTACCCTGTACCCTCCCAGGCCTATACTCTCTGCGGGCCTCGGGTATCCTGCACGGTTTCATCTTGACCTTAGAGCCGGGCTCATTTTCGATATAGTGCCTGGCCAGAGAAGTACGACCCGACACATCAGAACACTTCTGCTGACTCTTCCTCAGAAACTCACGTACCTCCTGTCCCTGGTGCACTGACCATGTGTCACCAACTATCACAGAAGGTATAGGGGGTTTTTCACTTTTCTCCAGTTCCCCACTTTCAGGCTCTTCTGGCAAGACATGCCCAGAAGCCCCACCGTCCGTCCACACTCTACTTCCTCAGCCACATCTGGCTCACTGTCAGGGCTATACCCTTCATTTTCATTCACATTCTGCTCACTGTCAGTGTTATACAATTCATTTTCATTCACATCCGGCTCACTGTCAGTGTTATACAATTCATTTTCATTCACATCCTGCTCACTGTCAGGGTTATACAATTCATTTTCATTCACATCTTGATCTGGAACCTTAGTTAACATGTCATCCACAACATTAACTGCACCATCTGGTCCTCAAGTATGTGACTATGTGACAACCCCAGCACTATACTTCTATATAGTTCAGGTACTAGGAGCTGACTCACGACCTCTCCCTGGACTTCAGTGTCCCTATACAATAGGCTATTGTCCATGGCAGCATGAGGAAACCTCTCCTCAGAACCAGGCTCCTGGGAAACCTCATTTAGAACAATCATATTTTCCTGTGCTGTTTTAAGAGTGGGGTCTCGCCACTGCTCACTCTCAAAATTGTCACAGGACACAGGCAAGTCAGGGACACTCGGTTCCCGAGAACCACCATCCTCGTCTCCCAACATCACCTGCAAAGGAATTTCATCACTATCACAGTCATCATTATTATCAATATCATTATCATGACTATGATCAGTATCATCATCACTATCATGATCATCATCACCATCATTATCAGCATCAGCATCATTATCATGGTCATCATCATTATCATGATCATCATCATCATTATCATGGTCATCATCATTATCATGATCATCATCATTATCACATAAATTTAACGGCCCACTAGCATTGTGTTCCGCCCTCGGGACTGCGCACCCTCAATAGGAGCTTCATCACACTGTCCATCAGAAACATTTCTCCCCCAGAGATCCTTAGACTGGGGAAAGTCATTACCCAATATGACGGGGTGCACCAGGCTCTTCACTACCCCCACTTCATATGAAACCTCCCCGAGTTTAGGGACCAAGTCCACGGCAGTCTCTGGGTAGACTTTGGTGTCTCCATGGATGCACACCACACTCAGGTGCTTATCAGGGATGAAGTCCCTATCAGTCAGGCTGTCACATACGGAAGTCACTGGACTCTCTGAGTCCAAGAGGGCCTGTGCTGGACAGTCATTTACTACCACCGGGGACCCCTGTGGTCCAGTCTCTTCGGCTGAGGTGGACACACACACAGGTTCTGCGCAGGGAGAGAGGGACCTGCCAACATCACGGCACATAGGCGCCCCCTCTAGTGAACAGCCGGCAGCAATTTCACGACATCTCCAATACTGTCCATCACAATCACCCTCCCATATGTCCCCTCGGGCCTGAACCCGCTTATCAGCATACCCATGTCCCCAACAGCTGGAACGCTCTTACCGGGAGAGTTCGGCGTCCGGGAACTCTGAAGTAACGACCTCTCAGACGGCTGTACCTCAGGAGGACATGCTTGGGTGTAGTGGTCCACTATCACCTCTTCAACTCCATGACCAGGTTTGCTGATGGCAGACTCGCACTCCTTCTTTCCTGTAGGCAACGCAGGTGCCTTTACAACATTACTCGGGGACAAGGCGCTGAGAGGTTTTTCTAGTGCTGCAATCTCCTCAAGAAACAACCGGTTAGCCTCCTGCTGCTGCTGCCGCCAGCTCTGCATGCTCTGCCGGACCTGCTGTATGCTCTGCAGGTCCTGGACCAGGTGCTTAATGAGCTCCTCCATACTGCCGGATTTATTTGTCTTGACAACGGCAGTCTTATGTTGCACACCAACTTGCGCCATTTGTTCAAACCGCGACTCCATGCTGTCATCCATGCTGTCAGACTTCTCTGTCTTAACAACGGCAGTCTTCACTCAAGACATACACACTCTACAGTCTTTTTCACAGAAAAATTCAGCTCTGCTGTGCAGACACTTTTTTTTTTTTTTCTTTGCAAAGTCTATTAGGGCTACTGTCTCTTTAAGACTGCTCCACAGACCTTTCTTTTGCTGCTGCACATTCCACAGTCATTTTCACAACAAGTTCAGCTTTGCTGTGCATACATTTTCTCTCTGCAGACCCTATCAGGGCCACTGTCTCTCCAAGACTGCTCCAAACAGACGTTTCTGCTGACACACTTTTTTTTTTTTCTCTGCTGCTATTTCAACAGACTTCACCTTTATTGCTGTCTCTAAGCCTCTGTTCTGCATGCACACTCCAGCACTAACTGTATCAGCCACTGCGCTGCCCAGCATTCTCCGCCAATTGTAGCATTTCCAGGGGGTATAGCTCTAGGATCGCTGTCTGGGTAGACAGAATGGCACGAAAACAGTTCATTCAGACAGCAGTTCTGGTGAAAACTGGCCGCAACCAACTTTATTAAAGTCCACAGCAAACAGATAAAATAAATCATAAACAGAAAACCTGGGCTTGTCTAGCCACTAATTACACATAGATAGATTGCCCTGTCTAACCGGGTCCCGGCTCTACCAGCCTGACCCCAAAACAACACATATGATATATGTTACCAGTATGGAGTTTCACAGATACTCCTCCTTGTGTCTGAAGGCCCCTTCAGCGTCCAGACTTGAGAGAGATCCACTCCTATTCAGCTGCTATTCGCACGGATTCTCACTGAGACTACTCCTGTGTCCGGGGTACTTCCTGCACCCAGACTGAGATAGCTCACACTCCTGGAGACACCTTCTGTACCTGGACCCCTTGTCCAGATTAAGCGTGCTCTCAATCCTGGAGACTGCTTCCTTGTGCCGGGACACCTCCCTGTGTCCAGGCTAAAGACAGCTCCCAATCCTGGAGACTGCTTCCTTGTGCCGGGACACCTCCCTGTGTCCAGGCTAAAGACAGCTCCCAATCCTGGAGACTGCTTCCTTGTGCCGGGACACCTCCCTGTGTCCAGACTAAAGACAGCTCTCAGATTGTGTTTGCAGACACCTACTTCTGGTCTCCTAATTAAGACCTGAGTAGTTTCAGGCCTGAGCTGCAAGTGTGTAATGAATGCAAGGTGTAGTGACCTTTCTCCAACACTAGGTTTACAAAGCCACACATTTCCCTTATACCTAGGTGAAATGTACACCCCATTCAACACACATTCCTTCACTGTCTCACACATTGTATATAAACACCTGTACTTTGTATCTCCCCCACATATTTGTAAATTGTAAGCTCTCACGAGCGTGTGCGGATTATATTGCTTTCATTATTGTATTGGTAACGTTGTTAGTTATGACTTGTGTTCGGAAACTGTTAAACTGTAAAGCGCTGCGTAATCTGTTGGCGCTATATAACTAAAGATTCTTATTAAGCGTTCACGGGTCCATGTGGAGGTAGACCGTGACCGCTCCTGCAACGATGTTTCTGAGGAACTGGAGAAGGAGGAATCAATGTGTACAGACTTGATTCCCGCAATCCTTGTAGTTGCCTGAACACGTACAGCGCCACTCGCAAGATCTGTACCCGGCTCCACAACATTGACCCAATGGGCAGTAAGGGAAAGGTATCGTCCCTGGCCATGGGTACTGGTCCACGCAGCGGTGGTCAGGTGGACATTGCTACTGACGGAGTTTAGTAGCGCATGTTTAATTTTAACCTCAACAACATGGTTTTGCAGACCAGGGACGGCTTGCCTGCTGAAATAAAATCAGCTTGGCACATTGTATTGTGGGACTGCTAATGCCATTAAGTTCCGTAAACTGTCAGTCTCCACCTGTCACGCGGTCTTATGATATGTGTACGATGTCAGTAAACTATTCTTAAAAGAACAACACTCTATACAACATATAGATTAGCAACATCAGCATGTAAATATAGAATAGATTTACCTGACACGATATCCGTTGAACTCAGGGTTAATCTTGAGGACTTGATACACTGTCACAGGAAAGAGGAGGACCGGGGGTCTAACCTGACCCTAAACTGGGGTCCTAACTAATCCCTCACCTTGGAGGTACTGATAATGGTTCAGAGGTCCAAGTCTCCAGCCTAACCCTGTCTCCTATCAGTCCCTGAACCCTGTAATCAGTCCTAAGAAGGATTCTGATTACCACCAAAGGGATATGGGCTGATCTCTGCTAAATACACAGATTAGACATATAAGACAGACTGGAGAAAACACAGACTTGCATACACACTCAAACACAGAAGGAACATAAATGATCTGGGATATTAAACTCTAAGCAAGGTGAGCTTAAAACAACTAAGGAGCTCTTTAACTTAAGTCTATACAGATACAATCCTATCTGTGGTCTGCATGAAGAATTTCACTGGCAACTCCCAACACAGACAACCAGAGATTTAAAGGAAACCAATCAACAAATAATTAATTGCAGCCGGAAGAAACTGCACCCAGTCCCAGAACTGAGCACAGACAGAATTAACTCCCTAACTGCCAAACACAAAGAAACAGCAACTCAGCTGTGAGAAGTCAGAATGTGCAACCGCGACGATCTTCGTGGCGATGCACACATGACAGTACCCCCCCTTCTACGAGGGGCCTCCGGACCCTCAGGGCCAGGTTTGCCCGGGTGAGTTCTGTGGAAGGTCCGCACCAAACGATCTGCGTTAATGTCAGACGCAGGAACCCACGTCCTCTCCTCTGGACCATACCCCTTCCAATGCACCAAGTACTGAAGGGACCGGCGATTCAGACGTGAGTCAATGATCTTTGACACTTGAAACTCCAAGTTACCATTGACCACCACTGGAGGAGGAGGTAGAGGTGATGGTATGACTGGTGCCACGTACCTCTTAAGTAATGACTTGTGGAACACATTATGAATTTTAAACGTAGGAGGGAGGTCCAGACGAAATGCCACAGGATTAATTATGGAACTGATCCTGTACGGCCCGATGAATCTGGGGCCCAGCTTCCAGGAGGGAACTTTAAGTTTTATATTCCTGGTAGACAACCATACCAGATCGTTCACATTAAGATCTGGACCAGAAACTCTCCTCCTATCAGCCATACGTTTATAACGGTTCCCCATAGCACTCAGATTATTCAATACACCTCTCCACACTGAAGCAAGTGACGACGAGAAACGCTCCTCCTCAGGAACCCCAGAAGGGCCCCCCCCAATTGAATGTACAAAACTGGGGATGAAAACCATATGCCCCAAAAAACGGGGACTTACCAGTGGACTCGCTCCGCCTGTTGTTAAGAGCGAACTCTGCCAGAGGCAAGAAAGAAGACCAGTCCTCCTGGTTCTCTGAGACAAAACACCGAAGATAAGTCTCTAGGCTTTGATTCAGACGCTCTGTCTGACCATTGGTCTGCGGATGAAAAGCCGAGGAAAATGACAATTGCATCCCCCGACGTAAACAAAATGCCCTCCAAAACTTGGACACAAACTGAGACCCCCTATCTGACACCACATCAGAAGGCAACCCATGAAGTCTCACAATCTCCCCAATGAACACCTGCGCCAGAGTTTTAGCATTAGGGAGGGCAGGAAGAGCAATGAAATGTGCCATCTTACTGAACCTGTCAACAACCACCAGTATGACAGTCTTCCCTGACGACTGAGGAAGGTCCGTGATGAAGTCCATAGACAAATGAGTCCATGGACGCTCCGGAAGTTTCAAGGGTAAGAGGGTCCCAGACGGACGGGTATGAGGGGTCTTAGAGCGAGCACAAACCCCACAGGACGCGACAAAAGTTAAAACATCTTTATTAACGTTAGGCCACCAAAACCGGCGAGAAAGGAGATCTAAAGTAGCCTTACTCCCTGGATGTCCTGCTAAAGCAGAATTATGATGTGCCTCAATAACCTTTTGTCTCAACTGATTTGGGACAAACAGTCTCCCTGGAGGTCCTGCAGGGGCGTCCCCCTGAGCCTCTAACACCTCCTCCTCAAGCTCAGAACATACAGCCGACACTACCACCCCCTCCTGAAGGATAGGAATCGGGTCATCCATTTTCCCGGCCCCTGGGAAACTGCGAGACAAGGCATCCGCCTTAACATTCTTAGATCCAGGGCGATAAGTGACAACAAAATTAAACCTGGTAAAAAACAACGACCATCGAGCTTGTCTGGAATTCAGACGCTTAGCAGATTCCAAATACAGCAGGTTCTTGTGATCAGTAATGACGGTGACCGGGTGGACTGCCCCCTCCAAAAAGTGACGCCATTCTTCAAAAGCCAACTTAATGGCCAAAAGTTCCCTATTGCCGGTATCATAATTCCTTTCGGCGGACGACAATTTTTTTAGAAAAGAAAGCGCACGGATGCCATTTACCAGGGGACGGACCCTGGGACAATATTGCACCCACCCCTACGTCAGACGCGTCCACCTCCACAACGAACGGCTGTGATGCATCTGGTTGGATGAGAACGGGTGCCGAAGCAAAACATTTTTTCAAAGAGGAAAAAGCTTGGCAAGCTTTGTCCGACCATTTAGAAAAATCCGTCCCTTTTCTTGTCATGTCAGTGAGAGGTTTGACGACAGATGAGAAATTACAAATAAATTTCCGGTAGTAATTAGCAAACCCCAGAAAACGCTGCAGAGCCTTAAGATCCTCTGGCTGATCCCATTCAAGCACTGCTCTCACCTTTTCAGGGTCCATACGGAAACCGGAGGCTGACACCAAGAAACCCAAAAACTGAAGTTCCTGTACGGCGAATACACACTTTTCCAGTTTGGCGTATAGTTTATTGTCTCGCAAGATCTGCAACACCTGTCTCACATGCTCCTGGTGAGACACAAGATCTGGTGAGTAAATTAAAATGTCATCCAAATATACGACCACAAACAGCCCCACCAGATGACGAAAAATGTCATTAACAAAATGTTGGAATACTGCTGGTGCAGTAGTCAGACCAAAAGGCATGACAAGGTTCTCATAATGTCCCTCCGGCGTGTTAAACGCCGTTTTCCACTCATCCCCCTCTTTTATCCTAATCAGATTATACGCCCCCCTGAGATCCAATTTAGAAAACCATTTGGCGCCAACAATTTGATTGAAGAGATCAGGAATCAGAGGGAGTGGATACGGATCTCGAACAGTAATCCGATTAAGTTCGCGGAAATCCAAGCAAGGGCGTAGGCCTCCATCTTTTTTCTTCACAAAGAAGAACCCCGCGGCCACTGGGGAAGATGAAGGTCTAATATGCCCTTTGGCCAGACTTTCCGAAATATAATCTTTCATAGCCTGCCTCTCAGGACCAGAAAGGTTATATAACCTAGCTTTAGGTAACTTAGCATCAGGAAGTAAATTAATAGAGCAGTCATACACGCGATGAGGAGGCAACTCCTGACACCCCTCCTCAGAGAACACATCCCCAAAGTCCTCCAAAAAAGGAGGCAAAGTACTAGGCACGACCGCACTGATGACTGTGTTCATGCAGTTACTTTTGCAAAACTCCCCCATTGGCTTATTTCTCTGGACTGCCAATTAATCACAGGGTTATGTTTAACCAACCAAGGAAGTCCCAACACAATAGGAGTAGGTAGACCCTCCAACACATAACAAGATAATAGTTCCCTATGTATTGCCCCTACCCGAAGGTCAATGTTATGAACCTCATGAACAAAGCTACCTTGGCCGAGAGGCCTGGCGTCAATGGAGAATATAGGGATCGGTTTGACCAATACACTCAGATGCATACCTTGAGCCTGAGCAAACTGAGCGTCAACCAGATTAGCCCCGGACCCACTATCAAGAAGAACAGAAAATCTCTCCACTCTCGTACCAACCACCACCTCCACTGGTACAAGGAACTGAGAAGAACTAGCGGACGAAATACATACTCCCAGGTTGTCGTCCACCACACAACCTGGGATTAACAGTTTTCTGGCGACTTTTTGCTCAACAAGGCACGGGATGGACATCCCCCAACAAAATGTCCCTCTTTCCCGCAGAAGAAACACCTTCTAGTCCTGCGGCGTACCGCCAATCCCCTCCTACGAAATGATGTCCCTCCCAACTGCATAGGCTCCTCCGAACAGACAAGGGGAACCTCAACATAAGGGACTTTAGTAGTAGGTGGAGTAACAACAGGGGGCGGAGTTACCTCGCACCTCTCCCGGAGCCGTCTATCAGTACGGATAGCTAGGGCCATAGCAGCCTCCAGTGATGGAGGAGAATCATACTGAGCCAAAACGTCCTTTAATTTGTCAGAAAGCCCATGACAAAACTGGCTCCTAAGAGCTGGGTCATTCCACTGAGTATCTGTGGCCCATCTACGGAACTCAGAAGCAAATTCCTCCACCGGACGATCTCCCTGCTGTATCTTACGTAATTTTGTCTCAGCAAGAGAGACCCGATCTGGGTCATCATATACCAAACCCAGGGCAGTAAAAAATCGATCTACTGACTGTAGAGCCGGGGATCCCGGAGGAAGGGAGAAGGCCCAGGATTGAGGGTCCCCTTGTAGGAGCGAGATAACAATTCCCACTCTCTGCTCTTCACTCCCTGATGATCGAGGCCGAAGCCGAAAATACAATTTACATGCTTCCCTGAAGGTAAAAAATTTGTCTCGCCCACCAGTGAACCTGTCCGGGAGAGCTACTTTAGGTTCAAATCTGGTTTGCTCCGAGGGAGACAAAACTTTGGACTTAATGTCCGTCAGCTCCATGGATAATCCCTGCAACTGCAGAGCCAGCTGGGCTACTGGATCCATGGCAACTGGGAATAATTTTATTGGCCAGTGAAAATGTCACGCGGTCTTATGATATGTGTACGATGTCAGTAAACTATTCTTAAAAGAACAACACTCTATACAACATATAGATTAGCAACATCAGCATGTAAATATAGAATAGATTTACCTGACACGATATCCGTTGAACTCAGGGTTAATCTTGAGGACTTGATACACTGTCACAGGAAAGAGGAGGACCGGGGGTCTAACCTGACCCTAAACTGGGGTCCTAACTAATCCCTCACCTTGGAGGTACTGATAATGGTTCAGAGGTCCAAGTCTCCAGCCTAACCCTGTCTCCTATCAGTCCCTGAACCCTGTAATCAGTCCTAAGAAGGATTCTGATTACCACCAAAGGGATATGGGCTGATCTCTGCTAAATACACAGATTAGACATATAAGACAGACTGGAGAAAACACAGACTTGCATACACACTCAAACACAGAAGGAACATAAATGATCTGGGATATTAAACTCTAAGCAAGGTGAGCTTAAAACAACTAAGGAGCTCTTTAACTTAAGTCTATACAGATACAATCCTATCTGTGGTCTGCATGAAGAATTTCACTGGCAACTTCCAACACAGACAACCAGAGATTTAAAGGAAACCAATGAACAAATAATTAATTGCAGCCGGAAGAAACTGCACCCAGTCCCAGAACTGAGCACAGACAGAATTAACTCCCTAACTGCCAAACACAAAGAAACAGCAACTCAGCTGTGAGAAGTCAGAATGTGCAACCGCGACGATCTTCGTGGCGATGCACACATGACACCACCAGCCTGAATGACAGCATTTCAAGGGACAGGAGTTTTGCAATGCCAGCATTCAGAGCCTGTGCTCGTGGATGGTTTGCCGAGATTGGGCCTACACCCGATACGCCACAACCTGACACCCACAGATAAACAAGCCATAAAATCTCTGAAAGATAACCCCAACATTATTATTAAACCAGCAGATAAGGGGGGTGCTATCGTTATTATGAATAAGACACAATCTATTGCCGAAATTCATAGACAACTGTGAGTTAACCTAACCTACAGACAACTAAATTGTGACCCTACATTTTACATCTGTCAAAAAATTGATCGTATCCTGACAAAACATCTTTAATTGATCACCATAGACTGTAAGACTATGACATTCCTTAACCCCTTCCCGACCCATGACGCCGACGTCGGCGTCATGAAAACCTGTGCCATCCCGACCCATGACGCCGACGTAGGCGTCATGCTATAAATCATGTTACTGCGGGTCGGGGGTCCGGGGTCACTGAAAGGTCACCCGACCCGCAGTAACAGGACCCTTTGTAATGTATGTGGTACAGTTCATATAGCGTCTTGTGCTTGGGTGCGATGAAAATACTTGAGACACAGGTTGATAAAGAAAGTCTTGTATTGCTTCATACAAATTGGCAAAAATAAACACACAGGTTGCAAACACAGAAGCAGGAGACACAGCAGGCCAGAGTAATCTAAGCTCAGCAATAACTCTCCACAACAGATTCAGATCTTCTTCTCTGTTACCGCAAGTCCATGCAAACGTGAGGCTCTCAAGAGCAGAGTTCAGAGTCCACAAGTGCTTCAGAGTTCCTCAGTAGGAATGGCTGGAGTACAAGGTCCAAGGCTTACAGGAGTCAAGTCACAGGTTCACTGCAGGCTAGATTCTGAAGCACTGATTGCTCAGCTGTGGCTGTTTAAGAAGCAAACGGAGAGAATCAGGGCGGGAACATGCAAGCTGGAAAACTCCATTTTAACTGAGGGCAAGATAGCTGCAGCAAAACAGAAAGCAAAATGGCCGACGAACAAACTGAGTTTCAGAAACAGATACACAGAACCTTACATTACTCCCCCCTCAGGGACAACCTCCGGATGACCTCAGACCAGGCCTGTGTGGGTACCTCCGATGAAACTGACGGAGCAAGCGAGGAGCATTAACGTTATTGACTGGCTCCCATGAGTTGTCCTCCACTGGGTAGCCCTGCCATTTAATCAGATACTGTAACTGATTTCTATACAACCTGGAATCTAAAATCCTTTCCACCACAAATTCTTCCTGACCATCGACTAGCACTGGGTCAGGGCAAGGAGAAGAACGTCCAGGAAACGTATTGGGTGTCGCAGCCTTTAGTAGGGATACATGAAAGACAGGGTGGATTCTCATAGTTCTGGGCAATTGAAGACGACAAGCAACGGCACTTATAATCTTACTGATTTTATAGGGTCCAATGTACTTATGTCCCAACTTAGACGATGGAATCCTTAACTTAAGATTTCTGGTTGACAGCCAGACCAGGTCTCCTACCTTAAAAGCTGGTGCAGGTTTACGAAATTTATCTGCTGCCTTCTTGTACCTTTCCTGAGCCGATTCCAGATTCTCCTTTAGAAGATCCATATTCTTCTGTAAAGTCGTGACTCTTTCAGCCACTGCTGGCAAAGGCGTCTCTATGGGAAATCGTGGTAGAATGTTAGGATGATAACCTAGATTAGAGTAAAAAGGAGACTGTTTAGTGGAGGCACTCTGAGAGTTGTTGTAAGAGAACTCAGCCAATGGAAGTAGATCCACCCAATCATCCTGTAGGTGGCAGATAAAGCAGCGGAGATACTGCTCCAGGGTTTGATTGGTTCGTTCGGTTTGTCCATTAGTCTGGGGATGAAAAGCAGAAGAAAGGTTTACTTTAATGTCCAATGCTGCACAGAAATTTTGCCAAAACCTAGAAGTGAATTGCACCCCTCGATCCGAAATAACCTCATCCGGTACTCCATGTAAACGAAACACATCTTTAATCATCAAATCTGATGTCTGTTTTGCAGTGGGTAAGCCGACACAAGGGATAAAATGAGCTGCCTTTGTTAAACGGTCAACCACCACTAGAATAGTGTTCTTCCCTTGAGAGGTTGGTAATTCCACAATGAAGTCCATAGAAATGGATCCCCACGGGCGGGACGGGGTGGGAAGAGGCTGTAACAGACCAGTTGGTGAAGAGCGAGGTGTTTTGCATCTTGCACAAACCTCACACGAAGTGACATAGTCCAAAACATCCTTCCTACAAGTGGGCCACCAAAAGAAACGAGAAAGAAATTCCTGTGTCTTTAGAATTCCTCTATGCCCGGCTATTTTGGAATCGTGAATGAGTTGCAATACTCTCAATCTGACTGTTTCAGGTATATACAGACGTTGTCCCAGAATCCACACACCATTCTTAAAGACAAGACTTACGTCCCTTGGGGGTTGAGCCAAAAAAGAATCTGCATGGTATGCTTCCTTGATGTCTTTAATTAGGTCTTGATGATGAATCACTCCTAGGAATCTAGAGTCAGGAAGAATAGTCTTAGGAGGAGTAATTGGACGTGTCTCTGCTGAGTAAATCCTAGAGAGTGCATCAGCCTTTCCATTGCGCGATCCTGGTCTATAAGAAATATAAAATTAAATTGGTTTAAGAAAGATTCCAGCGAGCCTGGCGAGGAGTCAGGCACTTAGCCGACCTGATAAACTCAAGATTACGATGGTCTGTCAGAACGACTATTTGCTGTGCAGCTCCTTGAAGAAGGTGTCTCCATTCTTTGAAGGCGGCAATAATGGCCAACAACTCTCTATTGCCCACATCGTAGTTCTTCTCAGCCGAAGACAACTGCTGGGAAAAGAAGGCACAGGGATGCAAGACATTCTTCTCACCTGTTCTCTGAGAGAGTATAGCTCCCACGGCACAGTCTGAAGCATCCACCTCTATTATGAAGGCAAGCTCTGGGTTGGGATGTACTAGGATAGGTGCAGTGGTAAATTTATCTTTTAGACGGGAAAATGCTTCCTGGGCTTGGGGAGTCCAGGAGAACTTAGACTCTTTCCGGGTAAGTTGGGTGATAGGTGACACTACCTCAGAGAAATTTCTAATGAAACGTCTATAGAAGTTTGCAAACCCGATGAAGCGCTGTACCTCCTTCACATTTCTAGGACTTGGCCAATCATTGATGGCTTGGGTTTTACTTCCATCCATACTAATTCCTTGTGTAGACAGTACATACCCCAGAAATTGAATTTCGGTCTTATGGAATTCACACTTTTCAAGCTTGATGTAAAGATGATTTTGTCTTAGACGTTCCAAGACCATTCTCACATGTCCATGATGTTCCTCTGTGGAGTTAGAAAAAATTAAAATATCATCCAAATAAATTACCACGAATGTATCTAGGAGATCCCTGAAGATGTCATTCACCAAGTGTTGGAAAGTGGCTGGGGCGGTACTCAGACCAAAAGGCATAACCAGATATTCAAAGTGTCCATAGCGTGACCTGAATGCAGTCTTCCATTCATCCCCAGGTCTAATACGGACTAAGTTATAGGCCCCACGAAGATCTAGTTTAGAAAAAATTTTGGCATGTCGCACTCTCTCCAATAACTCAGGGATTAAAGGCAATGGATAACGGTTTCTAATAGTAACCTTATTGAGTTCCCTATAGTCTACGCATGGTCTCAGGGATCCATCTTTCTTCTTTACAAAGAATATGGGTGCCCCTGCAGGAGATGAAGAGGGGCGTATGAAGCCCTTGGCTAGATTTTCGTCTATGTACTCTTTTAAAGCCTTCAGCTTGGGCCCCGCCAGGGGGTAGATCTTACCAAAAGGTATCTCTGCTCCAGGCAATAATTCAATTGGACAATCATATGGACGGTGAGGAGGAAGCTGGTCAGCGTTCTTCTTGTCACATAAATCCACATAGTCCTGGTATACAGCTGGTAGTTCAGGGACTGACATGGTTCCTTTAGGAACAGAGCAAGCTGAAATTTTTGGACTCATCTGTTTCTCTGGAAAGTGTAATTCCTTGGTCTCCCAGTTAATGGTAGGATTCTGAGCCTGCAGCCATGGTAGCCCTAGAATAATGGGAAAGTGAGGAGAAGAGATAAGCATAAAGGACAGTTTCTCTTGATGATCTTTACCCATAAGAACCTTTAAAGGCTCTGTTTCCTGATCCACTGGTCCAGAGGTCAGCAGGGAGCCATCCACAGTTTCCATCTGTACTGGAGTAGCCTTCTTCACTGAACGTATTCCCTGTTTTAGAGCAAAGGAGACATCCATAAAATTTCCACTTGCACCTGAGTCGATCATAGCAGAGCTAGACACCCAGGCTGAGTCAACCCAGAGTTTGATGGAAAGAAAACAGTGAGAATTGTTTTTCTTACAACTCAGCTGGGACACCGCTGAGGAAACTTGAAAGATGGCAGCATTTACACAGTCAACGTCCTCAGAGGTAACGGAGTTTAAGTCCGAGAAATCAAGATCTGTTGCTGCAGCTATCTCTGGAGCCTGAGGCTCGGACCTGACAGATCCCCTCTCGCAACACTCACAATGAATGAGTGCTGCAGTAGTCTTGCGAGAACGGCTGGGACAGTTAATAATAAAGTGCCCTGACTTACCACAATAAAAACATAGATTCTCCTTAAAACGATGTTCCTTGCGTGCATCACTAACCCGTCGTAGTAAAGAGTCTACCTGCATGGGTTCAGGTTCAGGTTCCCGTGTAATCCTATTCAAAGGTTCCTTAGCTGGAGAGGAAGGTAGGAAAAGGTTAGTACGATTGCTTTCGAACCATCTCTCTTGCCTGCGTTCAGTTAAACGAGTATCAATACGGATGCAGTAGTTAATAAAGTCACCTAACGCAGTGGGAGGGTCGGCACGAGCAAGTTCATCCTTAATCAGTGGGGATAACCCCTTTCGAAAAATAGATTTTTTGGCGGAATTGTCCCAGGTGGTATCAAGGGCCCATCTCCTGAAATCCAAGGCATATTCAGCTACCGAGTGCTTACCTTGGCGCAAAGCTAACATGGCTGCTTCAGCTGTTGCACCTCGATTGGGGTCATCAAACACCTGCCCCATGGCTGAAATAAAATCATCAAGGTGATTCAAACAATCATCCTCAGTCTCAATCAGAGGGTTTGCCCATATCAAAGCCTTGTTGGTAAGCAACATAATTATAGTAAGCACCTTAGATCGTTCAGTAGGAAATTGTGAAGCATGTGCAGAAAAAAAAAAATTACATTGATTAACAAATCCCCTGAATTTTTCACGTTCACCACCAAAACGAAAAGGGGGCAACTTGGGAATCCCAGAACTCGGGGCCACGGCAGGAGCCTGGACTCGCCCCTCCAGAACCTCAATCCTGGCTCGCAAATCCTGGGTAGTCTGTCCAACCACTTGCAAATTGTGATTATTTAGGTCCTGAAGATTTGTAAAACGGGTCTTTATATTCTGCAAATCTGCAAGGATATTATCAGTCACTCCGCAAAGTTCCTTTATGCGGGCCTCCATTTTCCAGATCTTTTAAGACAGGATACTGGAAGAAGAGAGAAAAAAAAAAAACAATAGTGTTCACCTGTGGCAACACTGAAGAAAGAAAAAACTTTAAGGGAACTGCTCACCTGGAATGGTTGTGAGAAGTCACAACCACTATCATCACAGAAAGCTTTCAACCAGACATCTGATATCCAGAGTTTCAGCAGACAAAAAGAGAAGAGGAAAAAAAAAAAAAAAAAACAATAGTGTTTACCTGTGATAACACTGCAGAAAAAAAAAAACTTAAGGGAATTGCTCACCTGGAATGGTTGTGAGAAGTCACAACACTGTCATCACAGAAAGTACAACCGGACATCCGATATCCACAGTACAGCAGACAAGCCTTTCCAGACCCAGCAGACACTAACGTTTGGCTTCAGAATCTTGTAATGTATGTGGTACAGTTCATATAGCGTCTTGTGCTTGGGTGCGATGAAAATACTTGAGACACAGGTTGATAAAGAAAGTCTTGTATTGCTTCATACAAATTGGCAAAAATAAACACACAGGTTGCAAACACAGAAGCAGGAGACACAGCAGGCCAGAGTAATCTAAGCTCAGCAATAACTCTCCACAACAGATTCAGATCTTCTTCTCTGTTACCGCAAGTCCATGCAAACGTGAGGCTCTCAAGAGCAGAGTTCAGAGTCCACAAGTGCTTCAGAGTTCCTCAGTAGGAATGGCTGGAGTACAAGGTCCAAGGCTTACAGGAGTCAAGTCACAGGTTCACTGCAGGCTAGATTCTGAAGCACTGATTGCTCAGCTGTGGCTGTTTAAGAAGCAAACGGAGAGAATCAGGGCGGGAACATGCAAGCTGGAAAACTCCATTTTAACTGAGGGCAAGATAGCTGCAGCAAAACAGAAAGCAAAATGGCCGACGAACAAACTGAGTTTCAGAAACAGATACACAGAACCTTACACCCTTACTGCATCACCACAGGGGGGTTGGCTTAACCCCCACGTGGCCACGATCGCTCTGATTGGCTGTTAAAAGTGAAACTGCCAATCAGAGCGATTTGTAATATTTCACCAATGAAACTGGTGAAATATTACAATCCAGCCATGGCCGATGCTGCAATAGCATCTGCCATGGCTGGAGACCGCGATCAGACCCCCCCACACCATGTCACGGCGGTGATCGGCCGCCGCCATCGAAAGATGGCAGCGATCGGTCACCGCCGTCGCTGTCTGCTCCCCTGCTCCTGCGATCAACCCCCCTCACCTTCCGATCCCCCCCTCACCTTCCGACGTCCCCTACTCACCTCTCCCGGTCCAACGATGTCCCTGGATCCGTCCCGGCGGCTGCCCGGGATTCTTCATGGGCGCCGCCATCTTGGAAAATGGCGGGCGCATGCGCAGTGCGCCCGCCGGCCGGCGCATGCGCAGTGCGCCCTCCATTGTAAAAAAATTTATCTTGATCACTGTGATAAACTGTCACAGTGATCAAAATAAAAAAAAGTAAATGAACCCCCCCCCGTCATAAGTAGGGACAAATAATAAAAAAAATAATTTTTTTTTTTTTTCCTAGCGGATTATGCTGCTGATCCGCAGCTGATTTTGCTGCGGATCCGCGGCGGATATCGCGGCTGATCCGCGGCGGATTTCGCGGCGGATCCGTGGCTGATTTCGCTGCTGATCCGCGGCGGATTTTGCTGCTGTTCCGCGGCGGGTTTTGTTGCTGATCCGCGACTGATTTTGCTGCGGATCCGCGGCTGATTATCTGCTGATTCATCTGCGCTAGCGGGTATAGCATAACGCGATCGCGTTATGCTATACCGTTACCAGCCGGTCAACGCTACGTGTTGAACGGGCTGGTAAAACGCAATATGAACCCAGCCTTAGGGTTAGAACTAGGGTTAGGGTTAGCATTAGGGTTAAGGTTAGAATTACGGTTAGGGTTGGAATTTGAGTTAGGGTTGGAATTAGGGTTAGGGTTGGAATTAGGGTTAGGCTTGTAGTTAGGTTTATGGTTAGAGTTGGGATTAGGGTTAGGGGTGTGTTGGGGTTAGGGTTATGATTAGGGTTTGTATTAGGGTTAGGTGTGTGTAGGGGTTATGGTTGGGGTTAGGGGTGTGTTGGGGTTAGTGTTGGAGTTAGAATTGAGGGGTTTCCACTATTTAGGCACATCAGGGGGTCTCCATACACGACAAGGCGCCACCATTGATTCCTGCAAATTTTGCGTTCAAAAAGTCAAACAGTGCTCCCTTTATTCCAAGCCACGACGTATGCCCAAACAGTGGTTTATCCCCACATATGAGGTATCAGCGTACTCGGGAAAAATTGCACAACAACTTTGGGGGTTCTAATTTCTCCTGTTAACATTGGGAAAAAAATTGGGGACTAAAAATTATTTTTGTGGAAAAAAAATGATTTTATATTTTCACGGCTCTGCGTTATAAACTTCTGTGAAGGACTTGGAGTTTCAAAGTGCTTATCACAAATCTATAGGAGTTCCTTGGGGGATCTAGTTTCCAAAATGGGGTCACTTGGGGGGAGTTTCTACTGTTTAGGCACATCAGGGACTCTGCAAACGTAACATGACGCCCGAAGACCATTCCATCAAGTGGGCATTTCAAAACGTCACTACTTTCCATCCGAGCCCCGACGTGTGCCCATACAGTAGTTTTCTCCCACATATGGGATATCAGCATACTCAGGACAAATTGGACAACAACTTTTTGGGTCTAATTTCTCATGTTACCCTTGGGAAAATAAAAAAATTGGGGACTAAAAGATCCTGATTGTGGAAAAAATATGATTTTTTTATTTTCATGCCCGGGCGTTATAAACTTCTGTGTAGCCCTTGGGGGTTCAAAGTGCTCACCACACATCTAGATAAGTTCTTTGCGGGGTCTAGTTTCCTAAATGGGGTCACTTGTGGGAGTTTCTACTGTTTAGGCACATCAGGGGCTCTGCAAACGTAACAAGATGCCCGCAGACCATTCCATCAAGTCGGCATTTCAAAGCGTCACCACTAGAGTTGAGCGATACTTTCCGATATCCTAAAGTATCGGAATCGGAATGGTACCGCCGATATCACTAAAATATCGGCGATACCCGATACGATACCGGAAGTCCCATGTAAGTCTATGGGAACAAAATATCGCAACTAAAAAAACCCCATTCTTTCCTTGTAACAGTAAATATACACACATAGAATACATATATATATATATATACATGTCATTGTGACATATATATATACATATATGTATAGTTTATACACTTCTACATAGTAAAATATCCTCTGATTTAATTGCCGGGTAAAGCGGCTTCAGTGAAAAGACAGAAGCACCCGACATGAAATGACACTTGGTGTACATAGGGTTAACCATGTCTTTTCATGTCGTTTGCTATCTGATTTGCACAAACAATTAAATCAGACTATGTGTGCAAAATTTCACACCTGTAGGGGTTAATTAAAGGTGTAAATTCGTTGTAAAAAAAACGGACTTTTTTGCTACGAATTTACACCTTTAATTAATCCCTACAGGTGTGAAATTTTGCACACATAGTCTGATTTAATTGTTTGTGCAAATTAGATAGCAAAGGACATGAAAAGACATGGTTAACCCTATGTACACCAAGTGTCATTTCATGTCGGGTCACCCGACATGAAATGACACTTGGTGTACATAGGGTTAACCATGTCTTTTCATGTCCTTTGCTATCTAATTTGCACAAACAATTAAATCAGACTATGTGTGCAAAATTTCACACCTGTTGGGGTTAATTAAAGGTGTAAATTCGTTGTAAGAAAACGGACTTTTTTGCTACGAATTTACACCTTTAATTAATCCCTACAGGTGTGAAATTTTGCACACATAGTCTGATTTAATTGTTTGTGCAAATTAGATAGCAAAGGACATGAAAAGACATGGTTAACCCTATGTACACCAAGTGTCATTTCATGTCGGGTCACCTGACATGAAATGACACTTGGTGTACGTAGGGTTAACCATGTCTTTTCATGTCCTTTGCTATCTAATTTGCACAAACAATTAAATCAGACTATGTGTGCAAAATTTCACACCTGTAGGGGTTAAGTAAAGGTGTAAATTCGTTGTAAAAAACGGACTTTTTTGCTAAGAATTTACACCTTTAATTAACCCCTACAGGTGTGAAATTTTGCACACATAGTCTGATTTAATTGTTTGTGCAAATTAGATAGCAAAGGACATGAAAAGACATGGTTAACCCTATGTACACCAAGTGTCATTTCATGTCGGGTTCTGCATTTTCACAAAAGCCGGCAATTGAATTAGCGGCTATTATACTATGTAGAAGTGTATGAACTACAAATATAAATATATATATATATATGTGTCACAAATTCAATGACATGTATATTATATATATGAGGTGTAAAATTGCTGAAAAAAAATGCGTGGGCTCCCGCCCTATTTTCGCAACCAGACAAAGCAGTGAGTGGGGGCAGATAATAATAGCCCAGAGAGGGACCATTATTTTTGCCCCCCCCGGCTACTAACATCTGCCCCCAGACACCCCAGGAAAGACAAATCTATAATTAGATTCGCCCTTTTTGGCACTTTGCCCGTCTATTCCCATTGCCCTGTAGCGGTGGCGAATGGGTTAATATGGGGTTATAGCCACCTTGCTATTGAAAGGTGACCTTAAGCCAGGTTAATAATTGAGAGCTGTCAATTAGACAACTATCAATTATTAATCCTATTGCATGAAATAAAAATAAAACACACACTTTAACTAAAAATCATTTTAATGAAATAAAGACACATGTTTTTGACCATCTTTTATTTTACTGCAAAAACCATTTCCTGTAATAAAAATAAAATAAAAAAGCAAAATTATTCTTACCTATCCCATGCACAGTCAGATCCCACGGTGTTAATCCTTCAGAAAGGTTAATGTTTACTGCAGGGACCGCAGCTAATGCTGCAGCCTCACAGTAAACCCCAAATGAATGAGTTCCTCTCCTGCCTGACAGGAGAGTAAAGGCTGGGTGTCACATAACGATACACCAGCGATCCGACAACGATATGCACTTGTCAGGATCACTGGTGTATCGCTACATGATCGCTGCTGAGCTGCCAAACAGGCAGCTCAGGCAGCGATCTGGGACAGCGACACTGCGGGTAACATCGCTTAAGGGCCCCTCTCACATAGCGATATCGCTACCGAGATCGCTGCTGAGTCACTAGTTTTGTGACGCAGCAGCGAGCTCACCAGCGATATCGCTGTGTGTGACATTCAGCGACGATCAGCCCCCTGCCGGGTATCGCTGATCGTCGCAGAAATGTCAGGACCTTTTTTTTGATCGCTGGTTTCCCTCTGACAGGCACGCATCGCTGCGTGTGACAGGCGGGAGACCAGCGATCCGCTGGTAACCAAGGTACACAGCGGGTTTCCAGGCACCGCGCAGCGCTTGGAAACCCGCTGTGTACCTTGGATACCAGCTCCCTGCATCAGGGCGCTGGTATCCAAGGTACACAGCGGGTTTCTAGGCACAGCCCCGCGCCTGGAAACCCGCTGTGTACCTTGGTTACCAGCGGATCGCTGGTCTCCCGCCTGTCACACGCAGCGATGTGTGCCTGTCAGCGGGAAACCAGCGATCAAAAAAAGGTCCTGACATTTCAGCGACGATCAGCGATACCCGGCAGGGGGGCTGATCGTCGCTGAATGTCACACACAGCAATATCGCTGGTGAGCTCGCTGCTGCGTCACAAAACTAGTGACTCAGCAGCGATCTCGGTAGCGATATCGCTATGTGAGACGGGCCCTTAAGTGGAAAGCTTAATTGATTGCTTTCCACTTTCACTTCAGGTCAGCCAGGGACACCATCAGTGACGTCAGAGGGAACTGATTAACAAAAATAGGGGTTCCCTTCGAAAAAAAAATGGCGTGGGGTCCCCCCTATTTTTGTTAACCAGCCAGATGAAGCAGACCGCTGAGGCCTGGATTTTCAGGCTGTTAAGGAGCCAAGATCCATGGACCTTGCCAGCCTGATAATACCAGGCCACAGCAGTCTGCATATCTTGGCTGATTAACAAAAATAGGGGATCCCCTCGAAAAAAATTGGCGTGGGGTCCCCCCTATTTTTGTTAACCAGCCAGATGAAGCAGACCGCTGAGGCCTGGATTTTCAGGCTGTTAAGGAGCCAAGATCCATGGACCTTGCCAGCCTGATAATACCAGGCCACAGCAGTCTGCATATCTTGGCTGATTAACAAAAATAGGGGATCCCCTCGAAAAAAATTGGCGTGGGGTCCCCCCTATTTTTGTTAACCAGCCAGATGAAGCAGACCGCTGAGGCCTGGATTTTCAGGCTGTTAAGGAGCCAAGATCCATGGACCTTGCCAGCCTGATAATACCAGGCCACAGCAGTCTGCATATCTTGGCTGATTAACAAAAATAGGGGATCCCCTCGAAAAAAATTGGCGTGGGGTCCCCCCTATTTTTGTTAACCAGCCAGATGAAGCAGACCGCTGAGGCCTGGTTTTTCAGGCTGGTAAGGATCCAATATCCATGGACCTTGCCAGCCTGATAATACCAGGCCACAGCAGTCTGCTTAGCTTGGCTGGTTAACAAAAATAGGGGATCCCCTCGAAAAAAAAACGGTGTGGGGATCCCCCTATTTTTGTTAACCAGCCAAGTAAAATGCAGACTGCTGCGGCCTGGTATTAAAAGACTGTCAAGGCCCATGGATTTTGGCCCTCAACAGCCTGATAATACCAGGCTACAGCAGCCCCACATTTGGCGCATCAAAAGATGTGCCAATTGTGGCACTTTACCCGGCTCTTCCCACTTGCCCTGTAGCGGTGGCAAGCGGGGTAATAAGGGGTTAATGTCACCGTTGATTGCACGGTGACAATAAGCCCGGTTAATAATGGAGAGGCGTCAATAAGACACCGATCCATTATTAATCCCAAAGTTATTAAATGTTTAAAAAAAAGACAAAGCAAGAAAAAAGTATTTTAATGAAATAAAAGAGACAACACAGTTTTCATTAATTTTATTATCACTCATTCCTGCGACGCCATCGATCTCCTGTAAAAAAAGAAAAAAAAACAAACCAACAGTATACCACCTGTCCGACGCAGTCCATAGTAACGACAGTCCCACGACGATCCAACTCTGCTACATCGCAATGACAGGCAGAGCCTGTCATCGAAACGCAGCACAGCTGATTACCTGCTTCCCGGCGGTGACGTCATCGGACTGACTGCTTTACGGCCGGGATTACCAGCAGTCACTGCAGTTATCGCGAGAAAAACTGCATGTGACCGCCGGGGAAAGAAGATGGCGGCCATGAAGCAGTCCAGGCCGTGACCGCCGGAGATCTTCTGCCAGGTAAGTGCCGCTGACTCCTGACAGACCCGACCGACGGACACTGACAGTGACAGTGACAATCCCGATTCCGGTATCCGATAAGACGAAAATATCGGAACTCGGAATCGGAATTCCGATACAGCCAATATCGGCCGATACCGATATTTGCAGTATCGGAATGCTCAACCCTAGTCACCACATCCCTTCCGAGCCCTGACGTGTGCCCAAACAGTGGTTCCACCCCACATATGGGTACTAGCGTACCAGGACAAACTGGACAACAACTTTTGGGGTCCAATTTCTCCTGTAACCATTGTGAAAATAAAAAATAGTGGGCTAAAAAATCATTTTTTGAGAAAAAAAATGATTTTTTATTTTCACGGCTCTGCGTTATAAACTTCTGTGAAGCACCTGGGGGTTCAAAGTTCTCACTATGCATCTAGATAAGTTCCTTAGGGCATCTAGTTTCCAAAATGGGGTCACTTGTGGGGGAGCTCCAATGTTTAGGCATACAGGGACTCTCAAAATGCAACATGGCAACCGCTAAATATTCCAGCATATTTTCCATTCAAAAAGTCAAATGGCGCTCCTTCCCTTCTGAGCCCTGCCGTGCGCCCAAACAGTGGTTTATGACACTATGAGGTATCTGTGTACTCAGGAGAAATTGCCCAACAAATTTTAGGATCCAATTTATACTGTTGCCCATGTGAAAATGAAAAAAACTGAGGCTAAAAGAAAATTTTTGTGAAAAAAAAGTACTTTCTTTTTTTACGGATCAATTTGTGAAGCAACTGGGGGTTCAAAGTGCTCACTATGCATCTAGATAAGTTCCTTAGGGGGTCTAGTTTCCAAAATGGGGTCACTTGTGGGGGAGCTCCAATGTTTAGGCACACAGGGACTCTCCAAATGCGACATGGCAACCGCTAAATATTCCAGCATATTTTCTATTCAAAAAGTCAAATGGCGCTCCTTCCCTTCTGAGCCCTGCCGTGCGCCCAAACAGTGGTTTATGACCACATATGAGGTATCGTGTACTCAGGAGAAATTGCCCAACAAATTTTAGGATCCAATTTATACTGTTGCCCATGTGAAAATGAAAAAACTGAGGCTAAAAGAAAATTTTTTGTGAAAAAAAATACTTTCTTTTGTTTACAGATCAATTTGTGAAGCACCTTGGGGTTCAAAGTGATCACTATGCATCTAGATAAGTTCCTTAGGAGGTCTAGTTTCCAAAATGGGGTCACTTGTGGGGGAGCTCCATGTTTAGGCACACAGGGACTCTCCAAATGTGATATGGCAACCGCTAAATATTCCAGCATATTTTCTATTCAAAAAGTCAAATGGCGCTCCTTCCGTTTTGAGCCTGCTGTGCGCCCATACAGTGGTTTATGACCACATATGAGGTATCTGTGTACTCAGGAGAAATTGCCCAACAAATTTTAGGATCCATTTTATCCTGATGCCCATGTAAAAATGAAAAAATTGATGCTAAAAGAAAATTTTTGTTGGAAAAATTAAAATGTCCATTTTTTCCTTCCACGTTGCTTTAGTTCCTGTGAAGCACCTGAAGGGTTAATAATCTTCTTGAATGTAGTTTTGAGTAGCTTGAGGAGTGCAGTTTTTATAAAGGTGTCACTTTTGGGTATTTTCTGCCATATAGACCCTCAAAGTGACTTCAAATGTGAGGTGGTCCCTAAAAAAAATGGTTTTGTAAATTTTGATGTAAAAAGGAGAAATCGCTGGTCAACTTTTAACCCTTATAACTTCCTAACAAAAAAAATGTTGTTCCCAAAATTGTGCTGATGTAAAGTAGACATGTGGGAAATGTTATTTATTAACTATTTTGTGCCACATAACTCTCTGGTTTAACAGAATAAAAATTAAAAATTTGAAAATTACAAAATTTTCAGAATTTTAGCCAAATTTCCATTTTTTTCACAAATAAACGCAAAAATTATCGACCTTAATTTACCACTAACATGAACCCCAATATGTCACGAAAAAACAATCTCAGAATCGCTAGGATCCGTTGAAGCGTTCCTGAGTTATTACCTCATAAAGGGACACTGGTCAGAATTGCAAAAAATGGCAAGGTCTTTAAGGTCAAAATAGGCTGGGTCATGAAGGGGTTAATATTCAATACCCCATCACCCCTGTTTTTTACACACTCACAAAAATCAATAAAAAACTACATTATCCACCCGCATACCCTAGAGGGATAATTCTCCGTGTTCTACAGTATCACCAAATGTTTAACATGTTGCCTAATTCCTATGTATATATATTCTTCACCCTATGTATATATTGTATATATTATACATTGTCATTGACTGTAAATTTTTCTATCTCTTCCAGCGACTATTTGATAAAGGCCACTGCGTTGCCCAAAACGTCAGTCAGTCGTCTCATAGCTATTTTCTTTTTTCACATCAAGTGTGCAATAAAATTTTCAAATTTAACCATGACATATGCAGATAAACTTGTGCTGTGATTCTCTATAGACTGTACATCTTCAGTGTGTCTTTGTAACTCAACTACGTGTTTTCTACGCACTATTTTAGACATATTTGTGGTATTGAGGTTACTGACACTTTACCTCTTTTTACTTTTTGATTACACAGCTTGCATTTGACATAGCAAATATCATCTGCAAGTGTGTTAAAAAAGGACCACGCAGTGCAAGTCCTGGGAGCGTCAGTTTAGACTTTTGGAAGAGAAATCCGAACAGGTGCCAAAATGGAGGCTACAGGCAACAGAGTATGCAGCCTAACTCTCCCTCCTGTTTGTACCGTTGGGGCAATCGCTTCCTCAGAGCTGCTACCACCACCTTCCTGTTCCTCACGCCATGTTGGGTCTTGGACCTCATCATCTCCACTAACCTCTTACAACACCTGCTGCTGTTGGGTGGTCTGGCCACCACCATGCTCAACAGAAACTGGCACCTGAGTCTCATCATCATCAGATGCGTTCTGCGGTGTGCTGACCATCGGCACTGTCTCACCCGCCTCTCTAGATTCAGAGAGACACAGCTGTTGCGCATCACTGCATACTCCCTCTTCTTCACATTCCAGAATGCTGCTTGGCTGGGCCCTGTTTGCAAACCAACAGATTCTGAGAACAGAAGCAGAGACTCAGCTGGCTCCTGTACAGAACTCTCTGACTGACTGGGCAATTTGGCAGGCGGTGAAGAGACAGATGGTTGCTCAACAGTGCTGTGGTCCTGAGAGGAGGTGGAAGCAATTGAAGTCGATGCATTGGACCCTGGGCTCCAACACCGCCAGTTGTTGCCTGTAAGTGCTGTTAGCACAGTCAACACTTGCTCCTGTGTTACTGGTGTTGAGTAATGGCAGCTGTTCCCCTGCTGTGTGTACGACATAAAGTCATGCTGCCTCCACCCTGTCCTCCTCTCATCCCTGGGCTCCAACACCGCCAGTTGTTGCTCGGAAGTAATTGGCACGGGTACTGACTCATGCCCACCCTGGTTACAGCACGACAGCTGTTTCCTGGCAGTGTCAACGTAAATTAGCCTGAAGTTGTCCTGTCATGTTGCATTCCGGTTATCCGACTCTATGGTGCCTGCAGTTTAGGTGATTCCTATGTGTGCTGTTGGATATGTAAATAAAGGCTCTTTCCGTTGTGAAAATAGGACAAGCACCCACTGTAGGACTGTGTGATTCGGTAACTGCAGACGGCTTGCGGCCTGTCAACTTACATTTTCATGGGTGCCTTATGGTACCCGTCCGCGTTCCAGTACCGTCAGCTGGTTCTCCACAGTGCCTTTGGCCTAGGTGCCTCCATCTCAGTATCCGAGTTCCAGCAACGTCTGCTGGTCCTTGGTAGTGCTTTGGAGCACAGGTACCTCCTGCTTAGTAACCGTGTCCCAGTAACGTCAGCTGGTCCTCGGTTGTGCCATTGGCTCTTTTCCTTCTGCTGCCCCTCCGGGTTCCAGCACAGTCAGCTGGTCCTCGTTACTTGCATTGGCTCTTGTACCTTCTGCTACCCGTCCGGGTTCCAGTACCGTCAGCTGGTTCTCTGCAGTGCCTTTGGCCTAGGTGCCTCCATCTCGGTATCCGAGTTCCAGCAACGTCTGCTGGTCCTTGGTAGTGCTTTGGAGCACAGGTACCTCCTGCTTAGTAACCGTGTCCCAGTAACGTCAGCTGGTCCTCGGTTGTGCCATTGGCTCTTTTCCTTCTGCTGCCCCTCCGGGTTCCAGCACAGTCAGCTGGTCCTCGTTACTTGCATTGGCTCTTGTACCTTCTGCTACCCGTCTGGGTTCCAGTACCGTCAGCTGGTTCTCCGCAGTGCCTTTGGCCTAGGTGCCTCCATCTCGGTATCCGAGTTCCAGCAACGTCTGCTGGTCCTTGGTAGTGCTTTGGAGCACTGGTACCTCCTGCTTAGTAACCGTGTCCCAGTAACGTCAGCTGGTCCTTGGTTGTGCCATTGGCTCTTTTCCTTCTGCTGCCCCTCCGGGTTCCAGCACAGTCAGCTGGTCCTCGTTACTTGCATTGGCTCTTGTACCTTCTGCTACATTTACAAATTGAAGATTTTTTAAATGTTTTTTTGGGTAATCACTCTGGATCTCCAACAATGAAGACGACGACCCTGATGACCACCCGAAGAAGATGACGACCACAAGGACGACGAGCATCAAGCCAACCAGCCTAAACACCATCACAAAGAAGAAATAAAAGATTACCCAACAGGACTGAGAAGGTTAAGACAAACTACAAGATACAGAACAAGAGACTTAAGAACAATAAGCAGAAGATCAAAAAGCAGAAGAACATGAAGTATAAGACCAAAATGAAGAGCAAAATATATGCTCTGAATTATAAGCAGAAGAAGACTTAGCAGTGTATGGGGGTGAGTCCGTTCCTCCTCGTGGTGCCCCTGGAAAATGCCTGCTGCTGCAGGCTAAACTGAACACGGACAAATACTGTTGTAATTTAAATCTTTTGTGACAGCAAGAACGGAAGGATGAAAAATTCATACTTTGACAGATTACAAGTACAGGAATCTCTGTCACAAATAAGAATATGATGAAGAAGATGAAGAGGAAGAAGATGAAAATGTAGAATATGAAGAAGAATAATAGTTTAATAAGAACAATATGAGTAATGTTAACAAAAAGATGAATAACAAGAAGTTTACGAAGAAGATAAAGAAGGTGAAGATGAAGAATAATTTTATGACAAAGATGATGCTGCTGAAGATTATGAAGAGAAAGTGTGTCAAAAGTTAAAAAGGTGAAGAGCATGGAAGTTGTGAAACATACATATTTGCCAAAATAGAAAAAAGGTTAACAACATAGTCAATTTCTTCGTCAATTCAAACGTATTTCCAAAAAAAAATTTTTAATGCTATTCCATTGGATTGGGTTAAACATGTATGCCTTTAATGTCTCCTCAACCTCCCCCAATACATTCTACATTACTCTTTGTTGTTTTCCTTCATGTACAATTAACCAACAAGGCAAGAATGGTTTTTTTTTTAATTCCGATATTTTGTTCCCATAGACTTACATTGGATTTCCGGTATCGGTATCGGGTATCGCCGATACTTTTGGGGTATCGGCGATACCATTCCGATTCCGATACTTTTGGATATCGGAAAGTATCGCTCAACTCTACTAGCGATCGCTCTGACACTGCTGCAGGCTTCCTCAGCGCCTGTTCTCCGCAGGCACTGAGGAATCCGCCTCCCTGCAGGACCCGGCGGCCATCTTGGATCCGGGTCCATGGAGGGAGGAAGGCCTCAGAACAGCGCGATCACATCGCACTGTTCTGAGGGTCTCAGGGGAGCGTGCAGGGAGCCCCCTCCCTGCGCAATGCTCCCTTGTGCCCCTGGTACACCGCGATCATGTTTGATCACGGTGTGCCAGGGGTTAATGTGCCGGGAGCGGTCCATGACCGCTCCTGACACACAGTCCTGGGTGTCAGCTGTGATAATCAGCTGACACCCGGCGGCGATTAGCTGCGCTCCCTCGGGAGCGCAGCTGATTGCCTATGACGTACTATCCCGTCCATGGGCAGATTGGCACGGGTTTCATAGACGGGATAGTACGTCTGATGTCGGAGAGGGGTTAATTATGAACTCCACCAATTTAAGTTTCAGGTCAGGAATTTGAGCCCGCCACTGAGACGGGAAAGGGGGTGATATGGTATATATTTAAAAAAAGAAATAGATGCAGTGGATCCATCTGCTTGGTACTCTACACCGTAGAGGACTTAATAAAGAATAGTACCAAATTATTTGAGGGGCACCTTGCACCATTACCATCTGTCATTTAGGATTAAGTTAAGTTTTTCTACTATTTTCTTGACAGCGTATGACTGACCTTTTTTATGTCTGACTATGATTTATCTTTACTATCCTGAAACAGAGTGATCTATTTCAAGTGTTTATTTCTGTTAATGTTGATGATTATGGCTTACAGCCAATGAAAACCCAAAAGTCATTATCTCAGTAAATTAGAATAATTAATAAAAAAAAACACCTGCTTGTAATGACTCTATATAATATATGAGCTTCACTTTTTGTATTGAAGAACTGAAGTAAATTACCTTTTTAATGATATTCTAATTTTCTGAGAAGCACCTGTATATACAGCCCTTTTGAATTACTAACTCATGTCTCACTCCTCTTTGCTCTCTGTTTTGTCTGATTTTATTATTTTTTATTTTATTTTTTTTCTGGTTTCATGATCTCTGACTACTTATGTCTTTTCTTAGCTTTTGTTTGAGTTTTGCTATGTCCCATATTGCGATTTCAACTTTTGTCATGCCCCTTTTCTATATTGCTCTATTGTGATTAAGCTGTCAATCAGTTTGTTAGGCCCAGCTCAGTCTACTTACATCATGACACATGTAGGACCACACTCACACAGTTCATTGTGATTGAGCTGTCAATCAGTTTGTAATGCCTGGCCAAGTTTACTTACATCATTAGGACTCAAGTAGCACCACATCCACACTCCTGGTGAGTTCTCCTTCAATGGAAGTCTTCAAACAGAGGCTGGACAGACATCTGTCTGGGATGATTTAGCGAATCCTGCTTTGAGCAGGGGGTTGGACCAGATGGCCCAGGAGGTCCCTTCCAACTCTACCATTCTATGATTCTATGATTCCTCATTGTGATCAAGATGTTAACCAGTTCATGTCCAGCCCAAGTACATTACTTTACATAATGATTTAGCTATGCCACATCCTGTCACTCTGACAGAGCAGTGTTACTCTAATCCTTCCCAACAGATGAAGACAGTTTCTTGCCTTAATTGCACACTTCACATTATATAAGGAGTCTCAGAGAATTCAACCCTGTCAAACTGGATTCCTCAATATTCACTAGATAATGTACCATTGGGTAAGCATTTAGATTACCCCTCTTTCTCCTCACTTTCTCAATTACTTGACCTGAAATAAATAAGAGAATTGTAACTTATGCACTGATTTCCATTGTTAGAATACGCAACATTTTTATCTTATGACTAGTGATAAGTGAGCACTAAAATACTCGGGTACTCGTAACTCGGGTCAAGCAAATTGTAATGCTCGGGTGATCGAACAGAGTAACGAGTATAATGTAAGTCATTAGGAAACACAAGCATTTTTCCGCAGCCCCTCCCACCCGGAGATCCAGAGGGGTCTAAAAATTGCTGAAATCGATGGAAACAGCACTGAAATGGCATGCAAACAGAATAGCGATGGACACTGAAAGCATCCTTGGATCCCAGGTCACTGCTGGAAACACTTGAAAAAATGTTAAGCAACATACTTTCCAGGATAATGACTTGTATATAAGGCAAAATAAATAAGAGAAAAAAATGCTCCTTCATACCTTGGGCTATGTTCACATGTAGTGTTTTTGCTGCATTTTTGCATTGCTTTCAATGGTGAAAAAAACATTCACCAGGAAATGTAATTTTAAAAATGTAATATCTTATCAGGCCAAGTGGTGTGTGAGACATGTTCAGACACATCCTGTTTATTTTATGAAGGAGGGACTATGAAAGTCACACATTATTTTTTTGTCATGGTCAACAGGTGACCCTCACTATTTGCAGAAAGCCCTTGCTATTGTTATAGGGCCAGTAGTTGGTCCTCACTATTGTTAGAGGGCCATCCGGCAGCTCTCACTCTAATTTTAGAGGGCCAGCAGCCTGCCCTCACTAAGCATTTTTGGAAGTCCAGCAGCCGGTTATGCTTTGCATAGCCACATATTGCTATTGCAATATAATTTATCCATCTGAGGTGGGAAAATTTTCTTTTTTGTATTAAAACTATAAAGTTTCAAACTTGGAGTGCCAGCAGGTGGCTCTTACAATTTATAGAGAGCCGGCTGGCAGCCACCACTACTTTTAGAGGACCAGCAGGCATCTTGTGGACAGATTAAACCAAGACATAGCTTTTTGGTAAAGCACATCATTCTCCTGTTTATGTAAATGTAAAGATATTTTGGGGTTGTTCTGCTGCTTCTGGCCCTGGGTGCCTTGACTGTGTGCAAGGCATCATGAAATGTGAAGGTTCCCAAAGGATTTAGGGTCACAATGTAGTGTCCAGTGTCAGCTGTGTCATTGGTTGTGTTGAGAGAATTTGTTCAAAAACTGATTGCCAAACATAAATATGGCAGAAGTATGGCACATTCGGATTCGTGATGGGAAACACAAGCAGCATTTTATAAAATTGGTAACATTTGGTAAAAAGTGCGGGAAAATATTTGCTTTGCCACTAAAGTATTTTCAGTACTTTGGCTACAATAATGGTGGTTTATGATGAGCCTGGGTCACGCATTTAATGAAGGTAGGGGTTTTTTAGAGCTCAGAGAAGCGACGTGTTTGTAAACTGTATTTTTTTTTCTAACTTTATGTGTGCACATTGCGGCTACCCAGGGCACATGAAACATCCACAATGTCCTGACACAACGGCTTGTGTCATTGGCTGCTGAAATCACATGTCCCTCTCCATATAAAGAGTGAACATCTTGTTTTAGCACTATTTTGACACTGTAACAGCGCAAAGAGCCTGCTCCTAATGCTGGGATTGTTTGATGCTAGATTTTAGGTAGGTGGTTGTTTCTTAGTCAGATAGTTTAGCTAGCTAGTGTCCTGCGTGGCTCTGAAATTGACCTTCCGGCAGATTTTTTTGTGCCATTACTGATTTGCACAAGCAAAGACAGAGGGCACATTTCATACAAGTGTGTTGTGCACTGCTTCTATTGTGCTTCATGCACGAGTAGACCATTCTAAATCTTTTTTTTTCAGTTGCTAAATGTGAAACAGCATGCCATATCCCATCTTCTCATTTAGCGATGTGATGACATTGTTCTTTGACTTGAGCGGCTGTGCATTAAAAAAAATTTTTTTGCAGTTGCTACCGTGATTTACCATGCCATATCTCACCTTGTTATTTAGTGGCAGTGAAATTCCACTGTCTGCATAGCTCATGCATGTTGAAACAAAAAAACATTCCTGTTAATAAACGTGATACAGCCCGCCATATCCCACATTGTCATTTTGTGGAGATGATATGATGCTATCTGCAGACCTGCTTTATCTCCTTTTCCAGCCATCCTGATGAAGGTTCTGATAACTTTTTCTTCAAGAAACTGATTGCTACAGTAGCATCTCTCTGCGTTACAGTGTGGAGCAAACTTAATTACACTGTGATCCAAATTATTATGCAAAAATTGTTTAGGAGTGATAAGGTAAGAATTTTTTTGTTTGTCAGTTAAACTCATTGATGGTGATGTGTGTCAGGGCTCTTTATATCACTGTAAGCAATTGCAGACACCTGTGCTAATTAGTTTGGCAGGTGTGTCCAATGAAAGGCAAGACTACTTAAGAAGGCTGTCCCACATTATTAGGCAGCCTACATTTTCTGCCAAAATGGGAAAGAAAAAGGATGTGTCGGCTGCTGAGAAGCAACAAATTGTGGAGTGTTTAGGTCAAGGCATGACTACAATCAACATTGGCAAGACACTTCATTGTGATCATCGCACAATCAAGAAGTATGTAGCTGATTCACAGTACACACGTGTGAGTGCTGATAAGGGAAAAATGAGGACTCTTTCCTACAGGCAATTACGTCAGGTTAAAAGAGCAGCGGCAAAAAAGCCTTGTCATAGCAGCAGACAAGTTTTTGAAGCTGCTGGTGCCTCCAACGTCCCCCAAACAACAAGATGCAGGGTCCTTCAGAGGTTTGCAGCTGTGCGTAATCCATGTTGTTGACCTCCTCTATCCACTGCACACAAGCAGAAACGGCTCCAGTGGGCCAAACAATACATTAATACTGACTTCAAAACTGTTTTGTTCAGCGCTGAGTGCCGTGCAATGCCCGATGGTCCAGATGGATGGAGTGGAGGATGGCTGGTTGATGGACACCCCATGCAAACACGGCTACGGCGCCAACAAGGAGGAGGTGGAGTAATGTTTTAGGTTGGAATCATGGGGAGAGAGATTGTCGGCCCCTTTAGGATCCCTGAAGGGGTAAAGATGAACTCCATAGTGTATGTTGAGTTTCTCAAACAGCACTTCCTGCCACGGTTCAAGAAGAAGAATCGTGCATTCCGCAGCAAGATCATTTTCATGCATGATAATGCACCGTCTCATGCTGCACATAACACATCTGCATCTCTGGCTGCTATGGGCATAAAAGGGGACAAACTTATGGTGTGGCCCACATGCTCCCCTGACCTCAACCCCATTGAGAACCTCTGGAGCATCATCAAAAGGAGTTTCTCTGATGGCGGGAGGCAGTTCACATCTAAGCAACAGCTCTAGGAGGGTATTCTGTCCTCATGCAAAACAATTGAAGCAGAAACCATCCAAAACCTGACAAATTCAATGGACGAGAGAGTTCAGAAGCTCCTTTCGAACAAGGGGTCCTATGTGCAAATGTAACATCACCTAGAATAAAGTTTTGAGTTGAAAACTGTTTGATTTTAGTTTGTAATAACCTGCTAATGCTTATAATTTCAAAAATGACCATTTTTTTGTTCTTTATTAAAATGAAAAGGTAGAAAACTCTGCTGTGCATAATAATTTGGAACATGCATTTTGAGTGCAGTTTGAGTGTTTTATTTTTTAAAAAATATACTGTTATCATAGGCAGTTTGTACAAAAACCTTTCAATTGTAGTCTAATAGTTATTTGACTGGAAAATTACAATGACTGCAATTCATATAGGTAATTTGGGAAAATCTGAGAAAATATTATTTGCATAATAATTTGGAACACAGTGTATGTCCGTGTGTGTGGGGGGGGAGCGTTTACTGTGCAACCCAGTATCTTGGACATTGTTGACAAAATGCCTAACCATCGCTCTGTAAAGATATATAAATAAAAAAAGCATTTTCCTAAATGCCAAAGTATTATTATGTAGTTAATTTCTAGATTTAAATTTATATTTCAATCATTTTCAGCACTGTGCACAGGAGTTATTTATTTTCTCAAGCAGCAGTAGTAAAAATAAGACAAAAGAGCGTAATTACATTTTCTCCAGAGATGACTATAAATCAATTTTTCTATAATACTAATAAAATGACATTTGGGTAGGCGCTGAAGAACTGAGAAACCCTCCATATAATTTATTAGTTTGTTATTGGCCTAAGCACAGCTCATACAAGTGGAAATCACATAAACCAGCATCTCTACCAAAATCCAATCAGTGAAATGTGTTAATTATTGTATTATTTTCTGGTGGTTTATAAGAGTGGAAATATAAGAGAAGTCAGAGATGTGTGAGTTTATGAAGCTTATTAGTGTAGAAGAGACAAGAAGGTCATGGATAGCGTGGAAGCTACATTAAATGATCTAGATTTAAATGACTAAAGTGTTGTTGTGGTAAAGAGGAATTTGGAGATCAAGAATAGAACTTGAAATTAATCTGTATTATGAGCAGCTTTAGATGATGATTCGGAAACCTTTCTTTTGTTTACAGTGAATGCTCCTATGCTATGGTTACAGCCTACAGTAGTTACTCTGAAAGAGTCACTGGCACAGTATGTGAAGGGATGTACGTGTCACTGCGCATATTGTGGTGAGTGATGTAAAACCAGAGTGTTTTTGCCTCCAGCACGCTAAGTGCTGAGAGGGTTAATAGGAGTCTATATTATGGGCTGGTTTTAGTGGACCTTCATAGAGCGAGTGGGTGGAGGTCCACCATATCTCCACATGCAGAGTCCTGACAAGACCTGTGTGAGGTCAAGGTCATGTGACCATCACATGAGTGTTAAATATCTGGCCATGAGAGTCAGTGGGTGGCGTTATTGGGGAGAGGTGGAATTCCCACGTGGCTCCCATAGTAGCAAAGGATGCTGTGTGCATTACCTGCAGTGAAGCCTGCAGTAAAATGACTTTGATGGACTTTATCTTTGCTTTACCTTTATGCCAGAAAGGCTCTGTTTTATTTTGCTGAACCCTGCAATGGTTAATGTTGTCTATAATAAACCAGTAGGTAAATTACTACCAGAACTGTTCCTGTGTCTACCCGGGAAAGCAGCTTAGTGAGTCAACCTCTCACAGTATGAACAGATAACTTCAAAGTTAACTGTACTATAAATTGATATATTTGCACACAGCAATTAGCTTGACCATAAGATACCATTTTTTACTGTTGCTTATTTAACACCTACATATGCCATGACTAGTGTTGAGCGATACTTTCCGATATCATGAAATATCGGATCGGATTGGATCGGACCGATACCCAAAAAGTATCAGGTATCGCCGATTCCGATACCGGAAACCAATGCAAGTCAATGGGACAGAAATATCGGAATTAAAATAAACCCTTTCTTTCCTTGTAAACACTAGATATACACACATAGAATACATATATATACACATGTCATTGTGACATATATATACATATATTTATAGTTCATACACTTCTATATAGCAAAATAGCCGCTAATTCAATTGCCGGCTTTTGTGAAATTACAGAACCACTCGACATGAAATGACACATGGTTTACATACAGTTAACCATGTCATTTCATGTAGTTTGATATATGGTTTTCACTAACAATTACATGAGTGTATGTGTGCAAAATTTCATACAGCTAGGGGTTAATTAAAGGTGTAAATTCGTTGAAAAAAAATGCATGGGCTCCCGCACTATTTTCTCAACCAGACAGACAAAGCCAGCGAGTGGGAGCAGATAATAATAGCCTAGGGAGGGTGCATTTATTTAGTGCCCCCCGGCTACTAACGTCTGCCCCCAGCCACTCCAGAAAAGGCAAATCTATAATTAGATTCGCCCCTTCTAGCACTTAGCCCATCTATTCCCATTGCCCTGTAGCGGTGGCGAATGGGTTAATAATGGGTTAAAGCCACCTTGCTATTGGAAGGTGACTTTAAGCCAGGTTAATAATTGAGAGCTGTCAATTAGACAACTATCAATTATTAATCCTATTGTATGAAATAAAAATAAAACACACACACTTTAATTAAAAATCATTTTAATGAAATAATCACACAGTTTTTCACCTTCTTTTATTTTACTGCCATTCCTTGCAAAGCCCTTGTTCTCCTGTAATAAAAATAAAATAATAAAGCAACATTATTCTTATTTATCCGGTGTTCAGTCAGGTCCCCCAATGTAATCCTTCTGAAAGGGTTAATGTTTACTGCGGGGACCGCAGCTAATGCTGCCAGCCTCGCAGTAAACCCCCGAATGAATCATCTTTTCTCCCAGCTGACAGAAGAGGAAGTGATTAGTGTGGGAAGCTTAATTGATTGCTTCCCACTTTCACTTCAGGTCAGCCGGGGACACCGCACAGCATCAGTGTTGTCAGAGGGAATCCTGGCTGACCTGAAGTGAACTGATTAACAAAAATAGGGGATCCCCTAAAAAAAAAATGGCGTGGGGTTCCCCCTATTTTTGTTAACTAGCCAGATGAAGCAGACTACTGAGCAATGGTATTTCAGGCTGTTAAGGATCCAATATCCATGAACCTTGCAAGCCTGATAATAACAGGCCACAGCAGTCTGCTTCTCTTGCTTGGTTAACAAAAATAGGGGGTCCCCTCGAAAAAAAAAATTGCGTGGGGTCCCCCCTATTTTTGTTAACCAGCCAAATGAAGCAGACTACTGATGCCTGGTATTTCAGGCAGGTAAGGATCCAATATCCATGAACTAATAGGGGATCCCCTCGAAAAAAAAATGGCATGGGGTCCCCCTATTTTTGTTAACCAGTCAAGTAAAAAGCAGACTGCTGCGACCTGGTATTAAAAGACTGTCAAGGCCCATGGATTTTGGCCCTCAACAGCCTAAAAATACCAGGCTGCAGCAGCCCCACAATTGGCACATCCAAAGATGCGCCAATTGTGGCACTTTACCCAGCTCTTCCCACTCCCCTGTAGAGGTGGGATATGGGGTAATAAGGGGTTAATGTTGCCTTTGACTGAACGGTGACAATAGCCCGGTTAATAATGGAGAGGCGTCAATAAGACACCGATCCATTATTAATCATAAAGTTTGAAAATGTTTAAACAAAGACACAGCCAGAATAAAGTCTTTTAATGAAATAATACACAATACAATTTTCATTATTTTTTATTGCACGCTCATCCTCCGACGCCATCGATCTCCTTTAAAAAAACAAAAATAACAAACCAACACAAATACTCCCTGTCCGACATAGTCCAAGATAACGAGTGTCCCACGACGAGTCCAGCTCTGCTACATCTGGATGCCAGGCTCAGCCTGACATCCAGACACAGCAGAACTGCTAACCTGAGGAGATTCCCTGGCGGTCACATGACGTCGACTGGATTTCTCACGGCCAGCTGTCGCGAGAGTACAGCTGGCCGAGATTACCCAGTCCTCCCCAGCAGCCACGTGCACTTATCGCGAGATTCTGCCAGGGAGAAGGTAATGGCCGGCCGAGAGAAATCCATCCACGATGTGACCACCGGGGATCCTCTGTAAGGTAAGTGCTGACTGACTTCTGACAGCCCCGACCGACACTGTCACTGACTCTTTCGGGAAGTTCCTGTGTCACGTACTTCCTTCTGTGACACAGGAACTCCCCATATACTTTACTGGAAACTTCCTACTCCGGTATCCGATATGTAAAAAGTATCGGAACTCAGAATCGGAATTCCGAGACCGCGAATATCGGCTGATACTCTATATTTGCGGTATCGGAATGCTCAACACTAGCCATGACTAGGGATGAGCTTTCCAATATTGCAATATCGGAAAGCGGCCCGATATTTGCTATATCGGAAATCTGATTTCCGATTCCGACATTTTTTTCACGTCGGAAATCGGAAATCCCATAATCCTTCAGCCTCTGAGCGCTCCGTGGAGCCAATCAGGAGCTGAAGAATTGCTGACTAGATATATACACACAGAATACATATATATATATATATATATATATATATATACATGTCATTGTGACATGTATATATATATATATATATGTATATATATATATATATATTTATAGTTCATAAACTTCAACATAGTAAAATAGCCGCTAATTCAATTGCCGACTTTTGTGAAATTACAGAAGAAATGCTATCCATAGTCAATACTGTAAAATCACACTGACCGCTCACAAAACACTAGATATATACACACAGAATACATATATATATATACATGTCATTGTGACATGTATATATATATATATATATATATATATATATATATTTATAGTTCATACACTTCTACATAGTAAAATAGCCGCTAATTCAATTGCCGGCTTTTGTGAAATTACAGAACCACCCGACATGAAATGACTCATGCTTTACAGACAGTTAACCATGTCATTTCATGTAGTTTGATATATGGTTTTCATTATCAATTACATGAGTGTATGTGTGCAAAATTTCAGACATCTAGGGGTTAATTAAAGATGTAAATTCGTTGAAAAAAAATGCGTGGGCTCCCGCTGTATTTTCTCAACCAGATAGGTAAAGCCAGCGAGTGGTGGCAGATAATAATAGCCTGGGTAGGGTGCATTTATTTTGTGCCCCCCCTGGCTACTAACATCTGCCCCCAGCCACCCCAGAAAAGGCACATCTATAATGAGATGCGCCCTTTCTGGCACTTATCCCGTCTATTCCCATTGCCCTGTAGTGGTGGCTAATGGGTTAATAAGGGTTAAAGCCACCTTGCTATTGGAAGGTGACTTTAAGCCAGGTTAATAATAGAGAGTTGTCAATTAGACAACTATCGATTATTAATCCTATTGTATTAAATAGTTAAAAAAAACACACACATTAATTAAAAATGATTTTAATGAAATAAAAACACATAGTTTTTTACCACATTTTATTTTACTGGTACTCCATCTGAATCCCTTGTTCTCCTGTAATAAAAATATAATAATAAAGCAACATTATTCTTACCTATCCAGTGTTCAGTCTGGTCCCCCGATGTAATCCTTCTGAAAGGGCTATGGTTTACTGCAGGGACCGCAGCTAATGCTGCCAGCCTCGCAGTAAACCCCCGAAAGAATCATCTCTTCTCCCAGCTGACAGGAGAGGAAGTGATTAGTGTGGGAAGCTTAATTGATTGCTTCCCACTTTCACTTCAGGTCAGCCGGAGACACCGCACAGCATCAGTGACGTCAGAGGGAATCACGGCTGACCTGAAGTGAACTGATTAGCAAAAATAGGGGATCCCCTCGAAAAAAAAATGGCGTGGGGTCCCCCTATTTTTGTTAACCAGCCAGATGAAGCAGACTACTGAGGCATGGTATTTAAGGCTGTTAAAGATCCAATATCCATGAAACTTACAAGCCTGATAATACCAGGCCACAGCAGTCTGCTTATCTTGGTTGGTTAACAAAAATAGGGGATCCCCTCGAAAAAAAAATGGCGTGGGTTGTTAACCAGCCAAGTAAAAATCAGACTGCTGCGGCCTGGTATTAAAAGACTGTCAAGGCCCACGAATTTTGGCCCTCAACAGCCTAAAAATACCAGCCTGCAGCAGCCCCACAATTGGCACATCCAAAGATGCGCCAATTGTGGCACTTTAACCGGCTCTTCCCACTGCCCTGTAGCGGGGCAAGTGGGGTAATAATAGGTTAATGTCACCTTTGATTGAACTGTGACAATAAGCCCGGTTAATAATGGAGAGGAGTCAATAAGACACCAATCCATTATTAATCATAAAGGTTGAAAATGTTTAAAAAAATACACAGCCAGAAAAAAGTCTTTTTATGAAATAATACACAACACAGTTTTACATATTTTTTATTGCACTCTCATTCCTGCGAAGCCATCGATCTCCTGTAAATCTCCTGTAAAAAAACAAAAATAACAAACCAACACAAATACTCCCTGTCCCTCGAAAAAAAAAAATGGCGTGCGGTTCCCAATATTTTTGTTAACTAGCCAGATGAAGCAGACTACAGGCTGTTAAGGATCCAATATCCATGAACCTTGCAAGCCTGATAATACCAGGCCACAGCAGTCTGCTTATCTTGCTTGGTTAACAAAAATAGGGGATCCCCTCGAAAAAAAAAATTGCTGCGGCCTGGTATTAAAAGACTGTCAAGGCCCATGGATTTTGGCCCTCAACAGCCTAAAAATACCAGGCTGCAGCAGCCCCACAATTGGCGCATCCAAAGATGCGCCAATTGTGGCACTTTACCCGGCTCTTCCCACTCCCCTGTAGAGGTGGGATATGGGGTAATAAGGGGTTAATGTGGCCTTTGACTGATCGGTGACAATAAGCCCGGTTAATAATGGAGAGGCGTCAATAAGACACCGATCCATTATTAACCCCTCTCTGACATTAGACGTACTATCCCGTCCATAAAACCCGTGACAATCTGACCATGGACGGGATAGTACGTCATAGCGATCAGCTGCGCTCCTGGGGGGAGCGCAGCTGATCGCCGCCGGGTGTCAGCTGATTATCACAGCTGACACCCGGGACTGTGTGCCAGGAGCGGTCACGGACCGCTCCCGGCACATTAACCCCTTGCACACCGCGATCAAACATGATCGCGGTGTACTGGGGGCACAGGGGGGCATCGCGCAGGGAGAGCGCTCCCTGCGCGCCCCCCTGAGACCCTCAGAACAGCGCGATGTGATCGCGCTATTCTGAGGGCTTCCTCCCTCCCAGGACCCGGATCCAAGATGGCGCCGGGGTCCTGGAGGGAGGCGGCTTCCTCAGTGCCTGCTGAGAGCAGGCACTGAGAAGCTGCAGCGCTGCCTGTGAGATCGCTGGTCTCACAGAGTGCTGTGCACACTGTGAGACCAGCGATCTCACATTTTACAGTGATGTCCCACCCTGGGACAATGTAAAAAAGTAAAAAAAATAAAAATAAACGTGTAAAAAAAAAATTCCAAAATAAGTAAAAAAAAAAAAAATATTCCCCAATAAATTCATTTTTTCCTGTAAATAAAAAAAATAAAATAATAAAAGTACACATATTTGGTATCACCGCGTCCGTAACGACCCCCCTATAAAACTGTCCCACTAATTAACCCCTTTAGTGAACCCCTTAAAAAAATAAATAAAAACAAAGCAAAAAATCAGTGCTTTATCATCATACCGCTGAACAAAAAGTGGAATAACACGCGATCAAAAAGACAGATATAAATAAACATAGCACCGCTGAAAACGTCATATTGTCCCACAAAAAACGAGCCATCACACAGCATCATGAGCGAAAAAATAAAAAAGTTATAGCTCGCAGAATAAAGCAATGCAAAAATAATTATTTTTTCTATAAAATTGTTTTTATTCTATAAAAGCGCCAAAACATAAAAAAACGATATAAATGAGGTATCTCCGTAATCGTACTGACCCGAAGAATAAAACTGCTTTATCAATTTTACCACACGCGGAACGGTATAAACGCCTCCCCCAAAAGAAATTCATGAATTGCTGATTTTTGTTCATTCTAACCTCCCAAAAATCGAAATAAAAAGCGATCAAAAAATGTCACGTGCTCAAAAATGGTACAAATAAAAACGTCAACTCGTACCGCAAAAAATAAGACCTAACATGACTCTGTGGGCCAAAATATGCAAAAATTATAGCTCTCAAAATGTGGTGATGCAAAAACTATTTTTTGCAATAAAAAGCGTCTTTTAGCGTGACAGCTGCCAATCATAAAAACCCGCTATAAATAGTAAATCAAACCCCCTTTATCACCCCCTTAGTTAGGGAAAAATAATAAAATTACAAAAATGTATTTATTTCCATTTTCCCATTAGGGTTATGGTTAAGGTTAGGGTTGCGGCAAAAGTTAGGGTTAGGGTTGGCGCTAAGTTAGTATTAGGGTTATGGTTGGGATTAGGGATAGGGGTGTGTTAGGGTTACGTTTGTGGTTAGGGTTGGGACTAGGGTTAGGGATGTGTAGAGGTTAGGGTTGGAGTTAGAATTGGGGGGTTTCCGCTGTTTAGGCACATCAGGGGCTCTCCAAATGTGACATGACGTCTGATCTCAATTCCAGCCAATTCTGCGTTGAAAAAGTCAAACGGTGCTCCTTCCCTTCTGAGCTCTGCCATGCGCCCAAACAGTAGTTTACTCCCACATGGGGTATCAGCGTACTCTGGACCCTAAGAGTTATTGTGCAATTTGTCCTATTTCTTCTGTTACCCTTGGGAAAATAAAAAACTGGGGGCAAAAATATCATTTTTTAAAAAAAAAATGATTTTTTTTGTTTTTACGGCTGTACGTTATAAACTTGTGTGAAGCACTTGGGGCTTCATAGCGCTCACCACACATCTAGATAAGTTCATTGTGGGGTCTATTTTCCAAAATGGGGTCACTTGTGGGGGGTTTCCACTGTTTAGGCGCATCAGGGGCTCTCCAAATGCGACATGACGCCCCCACACCATTCCATCAAAGTCTACAATCCAAAACGTCACTACTTCCCTTCCGAGCCCCAACGTGTTCCCATACAGTAGTTTTCTCCCACATATTGGGTATCAGCGTACTCAGGACAAATTGGACAACAACTTTTTGGATCCAATTTCTCCTGTTACCCTTGTGAAAATAAAATATTGGGGGCGAAAAAAATAAATTTTGTAAAAAAAAAAATATATTTTTTATTTTTACGGCTGTTCGTTATAAACTTCTGTGAAGCACTTAGGGGTTCAAAGTGCTCACCACACATCTAGATAAGTTCCTTGTGGGGTCTATTTTCCAAAATGGGGTCACTTGTGGGGGGTTTCCACTGTTTAGGTGCATCAGGGGCTCTCCAAATGCGACATGACGCCCCCAGAGCATTCCATCAAAGTCTGCAATCCAAAACGTCACTACTTCCCTTTCGAGCCCCAACGTGTACCCATACAGTAGTTTTCTCCCACATATTGGGTATCAGCGTACTCAGGACAAATTGGACAATCACTTTTGGGGTCCAATTTCTCCTGTTACCCTTGTGAAAATAAAATATTGGGGACGAAAAAATCATTTTTGTAAAAAAAAAAATAATAATTTTATTTTACGGCTGTACGTTATAAACTTCTGTGAAGCACTTGGGGGTTCAAAGTGCTCACCACACATCTAGATAAGTTCCTTGAGGGGTCTAGTTTCCAAAATGGTGTCATTTGTGGGGGGTTTCCACTGTTTAGGCAGATCAGGAGCTCTCCAAACACGACATGGCATCCAGCCAATTCTGCGTTGAAAAAGTCAAACGGCACTCCTTCCCTTCCAAACTCTGCCATGCACCCAAACAGTGGTTTACCCCCACATATGGGGTATCAGAGTACTCAGGAAAAATTGCACAATAACTTTTGGAGTCTTGTTACCCTTGGGAAAATAAAAATTGGGGTGAAAAGATCATTTTTGTGGAAAAAATATTATTTTTTAATTTTACGGCTCTACGTTATAAACTTGTGTGAAGCACTTGGGGGTTCAAATTGCTCACCAAAGATCTAGATAAGTTCCTTAGGGGGTCTAGTTTCCAAAATGGGGTCACTTGTGGGGGGTTTCCACTGTTTAGGCACATCAGTGGCTCTCCAAATGCGACATGGCGTCCAATCTCAATTCCAGCCAATTTTAGTTTGAAAAAGTCAAACGGCGCTCCTTCCCTTATGAGCTCTGCTGTGCACACATACAGTGGTTTTCCCCCACTTATGGGGTATTGGCGTACTCAGGAGAAATTGCACAACAACTTTATATGTCCATTTTCTTCTTTTACCCTTGTGAAAATAAAAAAAAAGTTTGTAAAAGATCATTTTTGTGGCTAAAAAGTTAAATATTAATTTTTTCCTTCCACGTTGCTTCAGCTCCTGTGAAGCACCTGAAGGGTTAATAAACTTTTTGAATGTGGTTTTGAGTACCTTGAGGGGTGCAGTTTTTATAATGGTGTCACTTTTGGGTATTTTCTGCCATATAGACCCCTCAAAGTGACTTCAAATATGAGGTGGTCCCTAAAAAAAATGGCTTTGTAAATTTTGTTGTAAAAATGAGAAATCGCTGGTCAACTTTTAACCCTTATAATTTCCTAAGAAAAAAAAATTTTGATTCCAAAATTGTGCTGATGTAAAGTAGACATGTGGGAAATGTTATTTCTTAACTATTTTGTGTGACATATTTCTCTGTTTTAAGGGAATAAAAATTCAAAGTTTGAAAATTGCAAAATTTTCAAAATTTTCGCCATATTTGCATTTTTTTCAAAAATAAACGCAAGGTATATCGAAGAAATTTTACCACTAACGTAAAGTACAATATGTCATGAGAAAAAAATCTCAGAATCGCGCAGATCCGTTAAAGCGTTCCAGAGTTATAACCTCATAAAGAGACAGTGGTCAGAATTGTAAAAATTGGCCCGGTCATTAACGTGCAATCCACCCTTGGGGGTGAAGGGGTTAATCATAAAGTTTGAAAATGTTTAAACAAAGACACAGCCAGAATAAAGTCTTTTAATGAAATAATACACAATACAGTTTTCATTATTTTTTATTGCACGCTCATCCTCCGACGCCATCGATCTCCTGTAAAAAAACAAAAATAACAAACCAACACAAATACTCCCTGTCCGACGTAGTCCAAGATAACGAGTGTCCCACGACGAGTCCAGCTCTGCTACATCTGGATGCCAGGCTCAGCCTGACATCCAGACACAGCAGAGCTGCTTAGCGGAGGAAATTCCCGGCGGTCACGTCGAATGGATGTCTCGCTGCCAGCTTCTCGTGATAACTTCACGTGACTGCCTTGGAGGACTGGGTAATCTCGGCCAACTGTACTCTCGCAAGAAGCTGGCCGTGAGAAATTCATTCGACGTGACTGCCGGGTATCTATTCAGGTAATCAGCTCTGCTGTGTCTGGATGTCAGGCTGAGCCTGGCATCCAGATGTAGCAGAGCTGGACTCGTCATGGGACACTCGTTATTTTGGACTACGTCGGACAGGGAGTATTTGTGTTGGTTTGTTATTTTTGTTTTTTTACAGGAGATCGATGGCGTCGCAGAATGAGCGTGCAATAAAAAATATGTAAAACTGTGTTGTGTATTATTTCATTAAAAGACTTTATTCTGGCTGTGTATTTTTTTAAACATTTACAACCGTTATGATTAATAATGGATTGGTGTCTTATTGACGCCTCTTCATTATTAACCGGGCTTATTGTCACTGTTCAATCAAAGGTGACATTAACCCCTTATTACCCCATTGCCACAGGGCATTGGGTGTTAGGGTTCGAGTTCCCACTGCTGCACAAGGGGAGTTGCAAACCAGTCCCGCTGCGGTCCCCCATTCATCTCCGGCCGCAGTGGAGCCTGCTCAGCAGAGACGTCGGTCGCAGCGTCTTGCCCATTCCAGTACTGTGCAGAGACTTGCTGCTGCCTCTCCTGGATCTGCTATTATAGCCAGTGCTGGAGCAGACGTCTTTGGGACAAAGTCCTGCGTTTCCCCTTCTGAGCATGCCCAGGGTAAGATCTCTCATTGGAGATCAGGGGTCACATGTTCAGGTACTGCAGCAGCTCCTATTGGTCCGCCAGGAAGGTCCTGAAACTACATGTGTTTGGAACAGTTTCTCATTGGTCCTTGTTTCTGGCAGGTCCTGTAGCTGTTGCTATAAAAGGGTGGCATGGCTGAGCCGCCATGAGCTAATATCAATCGTTATATGCTTAGTGCCAGTGTGGTCATGCGTGTGTGTGGTTAGGGCCCAGCTGAAATAAGCCCCTAGAATACCGACTTAATCGGTGAGGAGTTTGGTATGCTAGCTGGTCAGGGTCGGTGTCCAGATGCCCTAGATTGCCGGCATAACCGGTGAGGAGTTTGATTGCCGTATTCAGGGCCTGGCGTTCAGACGCCATAGATTGTGGGTGACTCCCGCGAGGACATTAGCGCATGATCACGTTCTATGTTCACTTAGCTATTCACTGTGTACCTGGGTGCCTGACAGGACACAGAAGTTTGTCTCAGCGGCTCTGTGACGTAACAGGGTTCGCTTTCAACGCTAGACAGCGCCCTAGCGTGTTTATTTTGCGACTCAGTTGTGTTAAGTGAGTTCGCACATATCGCTATATAGCGCTGCGGCACTCCTTCTAGCGGCTCTGTGGATTAACAGAGTTCACACATATTGCCACAGCGTGTTACGGCATTTATTTTGGCGACTCTGCGGGATAACAGAGTTCGCTTCTTGTGCCATTTTACTAGCAGCAGGCTCCGCCTGCGCGGTGGACCCCGGGCTGCGAACACACCTCTCCACATCTTATATTTGGTGCGTTCCGCAGACCCTAACATAATATTAGCGCCAGGGTCTGGCTAGTAAAATGGCGGATGACCAGCATTTACCGCAGTACATCCAGCAACTGGAGGGTAGGTTGGCGGCTCTTGAGCGCACAACCTCAGCTGTGGATGTTACCGCAGTCGCTGTTCAGGCTGCTAGCGTAGCTGCAGCCAGTTTGTCCTCTGCCACCTCTGTCCCTACATTGTCCCACCTCCCGCTTCCAGACAAGTTTGCTGGTGACAGCAAGCAATGTCGGGGATTAGTAAGTCAGTGCTCCATACACCTCGAGCTTCTGGCTGCACGTTTCCCCACGGATCGGGCACAAGTGGGCTTTGTGATAGCTCTTCTGTCGGGCAGAGCGTTGGAGTGGGCAACGCCGCTGTGGGAGCGCGACGACCGTGTGGTGCAGAGTGCTTCTCGTTTTCTGGAGGCTCTGAAAAAGGTTTTCCTAGGAACTCAGGTCACCCACGATACGGCGCTCCAACTGCTGGCAAGTACCCAGGGTTCGGCTTTGGTCAGCCATTTTGCTGTCCAATTTCGGACTTTGGCCTCGGAATTAGAGTGGCCAGATAAAGTCCTCATTCCCGTGTTCTGGAGAGGACTGGCGGGTCATATGAAAGACGCCTTGGCTACCAGGGAGATTCCTGCCACAATGGAGAAGCTTATCGCTATTTCCACCCGCGTCGACCTCCATTTCTACGAGCGGAGGCTGGAACGTGCCCAGTGTAGGCAGAGTGTCCGGTTGGCTCCTACCTTCGCCACCCCTCTGGAGTCGCCTGTTCAGGCGCCCGACCTTCAGGAGGTGGCTCCTGCAGGATCTAAATCTCGGGTCACTCGTCCATCCCGATTTGTTATATTTGCCAGCAGCAGGGACATTTTGCCAACCGATGTCCACAGCGGCTGAATAAACAGTCGCGCCCAGTAACCGTAGGAACAGGGTCACTGGACGCCATGAGTTTTGCCCCTTAAGTGCTCCTCAAGGGGATAATTACCCACGGTTCTACCACCCTACCCGTCAAGCTGTGTGTGGATTCTGGAGCAGAGGGGAATTTTATGTCGTCCTCCTTTGCTTCTTGCCACACCATGCCTTTGGTGTTGCTGGCTGAACCAGTATCGGTACGGGTGTTGAACGGAGCAATTCTGCCCACACAAATCACCCATCAGTCTGTCCCACTCACCTTGTCTATGTCTCCTTCCCATCAGGAGAATATATCATTTTTTATCCTCCCTGAGGGTATAGATGAGGTTTTGTTGGGATTACCCTGGCTCCACCACCACTCTACCCATATTGAGTGGTCTTCGGGGAGAATTCTGGGTTGGGGTAATTTATGTAAAGGCAGATGCATTAGGGACAGCGTGCAGGTCAACACCACTGAGATACCCATAGACCTCTCTCCTCTTCCCAAGGTCTATTGGTCTTATGCCGATGTTTTTTCGAAGAAAGCTGCGGAGACTCTTCCGCCTCATCGCCCCTATGACTGTCCTATCGACCTCTTGCCTGGAGCTGAGCATCCTAGAGGAAGGGTTTATCCCCTCTCTCTTCCTGAGACGGAGGCGATGTCCCAATATATTCAGGAGAACTTGGCAAGAAGATTCATTAGGAAGTCGGTGTCACCAGCGGGAGCGGGGTTCTTCTTTGTGCAGAAGAAGAATGGAGAATTACGGGGACGAATGGAAGACGGCATTTAACACCAGGGATGGGCATTATGAACATCTGGTAATGCCCTTTGGGCTCTGTAATGCCCCAGCTGTCTTCCAAGACTTTGTGAACGACATCTTCCGGGATATGTTGACCACCTCGGTGGTAGTCTATCTGGATGACATTCTCATCTTTTCTCCAGATATGGTCTCCCACCGGAGAGATGTCTGCAAGGTCTTCGACCTCTTGCGAGCAAATTCCCTATATGCGAAGCTGGAGAAGTGCATGTTTGAGCAGGAGTCTCTACTAGAGTTGAGCGATACTTTCCGATATCCAAAAGTATCGGAATCGGAATGGTATCGCCGATACCATTAAAATATCGGCGATACCCGATACCGATACCGGAAATCCAATGTAAGTCTATGGGAACAAAATATCGTAACTAAAAAAACCCCATTCTTTCCTTGTAAACACTAAATATACACACATAGAATACATATATATATATATATATACACATGTCATTGTGACATATATATATATACATATATGTATAGTTTATACACTTCTACATAGTAAAATATCCTCTGATTCAATGCTGGGTAAAGCCGGCTTCTGTGAAAAGACAGAAGCACCCGACATGAAATGACACTTGGTGTACATAGGGTTAACCATGTCTTTTCATGTCGTTTGCTATCTGATTTGCACAAACAATTACATCAGTCTATGTGTGCAAAATTTCACACCTGTAGGGGTTAATTAAAGGTGTAAATTCGTTGTAAAAAAAACGGACTTTTTTGCTACGAATTTACACCTTTAATTAACCCCTACAGGTGTGAAATTTTGCACACATAGACTGATGTAATTGTTTGTGCAAATCAGATAGCAAAGGACATGGTTAACCCTATGTACACCTAGTGTCATTTCATGTCGGGTTCTGCATTTTCACAAAAGCCGGCAATTGAATTAGCGGCTATTATACTATGTAGAAGTGTATGAACTATAAATATAAATATATATATATATATATGTGTCACAAATTCAATGACATGTATATATATATATGAGGTGTAAAATTGCTGAAAAAAAATGCGTGGGCTCCCGCCCTATTTTCGCAACCAGACAGACAAAGCCAGTGAGTGGGGGCAGATAATAATAGCCCAGAGAGGGACCATTATTTTTGGCCCCCCCCGGCTACTAACATCTGCCCCCAGACACCCCAGAAAAGACAAATCTATAATTAGATTCGCCCTTTCTGGCACTTTGCCCGTCTATTCCCATTGCCCTGTAGCGGTGGCGAATGGGTAAATATGGGGTTAAAGCCACCTTGCTATTGAAAGGTGACCTTAAGCTAGGTTAATAATTGAGAGCTGTCAATTAGACAACTATCAATTATTAATCCTATTGCATGAAATAAAAATAAAACACACACACTTTAATTAAAAATCATTTTAATGAAATAAAGACACATGTTTTTGACCATCTTTTATTTTACTGCAAAAACCATTTCCTGTAATAAAAATAAATTAAAAAAGCAAAATTATTCTTACCTATCCCATGCACAGTCAGGTCCCACGGTGTAATCCTTCAGAAAGGGTTAATGTTTACTGCAGGGACCGCAGCTAATGCTGCAGCCTCACAGTAAACCCCCAAATGAATGAGTTCCTCTCCTGGCTGACAGGAGAGTAAAGGCTGGGTCTCACATAACGATACACCAGCGATCCCGACAACGATATGCACTTGTCAGGATCGCTGGTGTATCGCTACATGATCGCTGCTGAGCTGCCAAACAGGCAGCTCAGGCAGCGATCTGGGACAGCGACACTGCGGGTAACATCGCTTAAGGGCCCGTCTAACATAGTGATATCGCTACCGTGATCGCTGCTGAGTCACTAGTTTTGTGACGCAGCAGCGAGCTCACCAGCGATATCGCTGTGTGTGACATTCAGCGACGATCAGCCCCCCTGCCGGGTATCGCTGATCGTCGCTGAAATGTCAGGACCTTTTTTTGATCGCTGGTTTCCCGCTGACAGGCACGCATCGCTGCGTGTGACAGCGGGAGACCAGCGATCCGTGGTACCAAGGTACACAGCGGTTCAGGTGCGGGCTGTGCCTAAACCTGTGTACTTGGATACACGCCTGATGCAGGAGCTGGTATCCAAGGTACACAGCGGGTTTCCAGGCACCGCGCAGCGCTTGGAAACCCGCTGTGTACCTTGGATACCAGCTCCCTGCATCAGGGCGCTGTTATCCAAGGTACACAGCGGGTTTCTAGGCACAGCCCCGCACCTGGAAACCCGCTGTGTACCTTGGTTACCAGCGGATCGCTGGTCTCCCGCCTGTCACACGCAGCGATGCGTGCCTGTCAGCGGGAAACCAGCGATCAAAAAAAGGTCCTGACATTTCAGCGACAATCAGCGATACCCGGCAGGGGGGCTGATCATCACTGAATGTCACACACAGCGATATCGCTGGTGAGCTCGCTGCTGCGTCACAAAACTAGTGACTCAGCAGCGATCTCGGTAGCGATATCGCTATGTGAGACGGGCCCTTAAGTGGAAAGCTTAATTGATTGCTTTCCACTTTCACTTCAGGTCAGCCAGGGACACAATTAGTGACGTCAGAGGGAACTGATTAACAAAAATAGGGGTTCCCTTCGAAAAAAAAATGGCGTGGGGTCCCCCCTATTTTTGTTAACCAGCCAGATGAAGCAGACCGCTGAGGCCTGGATTTTCAGGCTGTTAAGGAGCCAAGATCCATGGACCTTGCCAGCCTGATAATACCAGGCCACAGCAGTCTGCATATCTTGGTTGATTAACAAAAATAGGGGATCCCCTCGAAAAAAATTGGCGTGGGGTCCCCCCTATTTTTGTTAACCAGCCAGATGAAGCAGACCGCTGAGGCCTGGTTTTTCAGGCTGGTAAGGATCCAATATCCATGGACCTTGCCAGCCTGATAATACCAGGCCACAGCAGTCTGCTTAGCTTGGCTGGTTAACAAAAATAGGGGATCCCCTCGAAAAAAAAAACGGCGCAGGGGTCCCCCTATTTTTGTTAACCAGCCAAGTAAAATGCAGACTGCTGCGGCCTGGTATTAAAAGACTGTCAAGGCCCATGGATTTTGGCCCTCAACAGCCTGATAATACCAGGCTACAGCAGCCCCACATTTGGCGCATCAAAAGATGTGCCAATTGTGGCACTTTACCCGGCTCTTCCCACTTGCCCTGTAGCGGTGGCAAGCGGGGTAATAAGGGGTTAATGTCACCGTTGATTGCACGGTGACAATTAGAGTTGAGCGATACTTTCCGATATCCTAAAGTATCGGAATCGGAATGGTATCGCCGATATCACTAAAATATCGGCGATACCCGATATCGATACCGGAAGTCCCATGTAAGTCTATGGGAACAAAATATCGAAATTAAAAAAACCCATTGTTGCCTTGTTGGTTAATTGTACATGAAGGAAAACAAGAAAGAGTAATGTAGAATGTATTGGGGAAGGTTGAGGAGACATTAAAGGCATAGATGTTTAACCCAATCAAATGGAATAGCATAAATATTTTTTTTTTTAAAGATGTTCGGATTGACGAAGAAATTGACAATGTTAACGTTTTTTATATTTTGGCAAATATGTATATTACACAACTTCCATGCTCTTCATCTTCACCTTTTTAACTTTTCACACACTTTCTCCTTCATAATCTTCTGCAGCATCATCTTTTTCATCAAATTATTCTTCATCTTCACCTTCTTTATCTTCTTCTTAAACTTCTTGCTATTCATCTTTGTTAACATTACTCATATTCTTCTTATTAAACTATTATTCTTATTCATATTCTGCTTCATCTTCTTCATCATATTCTTATTTGTGACAGAGAATCCTGTACTTGTAATCTGTCAAAGTATGAATTTTTCATCCTTCCGTTCTTGCTGTCACAAAAGATTTAAATTACAACAGTATTTGTCCGTGTTCAGTTTAGCCTGCAGCAGCAGGCATTTTCCAGGGGCACCACGAGGAGGAACGGACTCACCCCCATACACTGCTTAGTCTTCTTCTGCTTAGAATTTAGAGCATATATTTTGCTCTTCATTTTGGTCTTATACTTCATGTTCTTCTGCTTTTAGATCTTCTGCTTATTGTTCTTGTGTCTCTTGTTCCGTATCTTGTATTTGTAGCACAATCTTGTACCAGCTGATGTTACTGGGACACGGTTACTAAGCAGGAGGTACCTGTGCTCCAAAGCACTACCAAGGACCAGCAGACGTTGCTGGAACTCGGATACCGAGATGGAGGCACCTAGACCAAAGGCACTGCGGAGAACCAGTTGACGGTACTGGAACCCGGAGGGGCAGCAGAAGGAAAAGAGCCAATGGCACAACCGAGGACCAGCTGACGTTACTGGGACACGGTTACTAAGCAGGAGGTACCTGTGCTCCAAAGCACTACCAAGGACCAGCAGACGTTGCTGGAACTCGGATACCGAGATGGAGGCACCTAGACCAAAGGCACTGCGGAGAACCAGTTGACGGTACTGGAACCCGGAGGGGCAGCAGAAGGAAAAGAGCCAATGGCACAACCGAGGACCAGCTGACGTTACTGGGACACGGTTACTAAGCAGGAGGTACCTGTGCTCCAAAGCACTACCAAGGACCAGCAGACGTTGCTGGAACTCGGATACCGAGATGGAGGCACCTAGGCCAAAGGCACTGCGGAGAACCAGTTGACGGTACTGGAACCCGGACGGGTAGCAGAAGGTACAAGAGCCAATGCAAGTAACGAGGACCAGCTGACTGTGCTGGAACCCGGAGGGGCAGCAGAAGGAAAAGAGCCAATGGCACAACCGAGGACCAGCTGACGTTACTGAACCCCAGTAACACAGGAGCAAGTGTTGACTGTGCTAACAGCACTTCCGAGCAACAACTGGCGGTGTTGGAGCCCAGGGTCAAGGAGGATGTTTAAATACTAGATCAAGTAATTTCCTTGTTACCTGTCAATTTTAAATGTCTATACTTCAAACAAGAGAAAGATAACCTTTACTACCATAAGATGATGATTTCATTTAAACTAATATCTAGATAAATAAAGAATTGACAAACATAAACACATACATTAACATGTTGAACAGCAATGCAAACCACAAAATAAATTAGTTAAGGAATCTGCTATACGGTTGTACATAAAAGCATACAAGTACATATCTGAATCCATTAATGATGGATAAGTAACAGTATGTACACCATTTTTATTGTATAGACAATGAATGTCTGACTTCAAAACATCATCAGCATTACAAGTTATCTGTGACATTACTAAAATGTTACATTTGCTGAATAATGTCACTAAACAGTTTATACAAAATTATACAATTTCCATCATGTAATACTCATAATATGTGGCAATAATCATGTTTATTAACAAACATAACCTTTAAAAAGTGCATAGTGCATAGCGAAAATTGCTATTTATGCCTGACTGTCGACTTGCAAGCATGACAACGGATAGATAAGGTATATATAGATGAGACTGCATAGCCACAGATGGTGAATGGCGATGTAATACTGTACCTCAATAAAGTGTGCGTCACTACTACATAATTTTTTTTATATAGCTTTATAAACAGGGTACGTGGATGTATGCTTGCGCCTTTGTTTTGACGCACAGACTGCCTTCCTGCTGAGACGCGTTGGGTAGTGAACAGTTGTGTGCAGTGTTCACTGTAGTCTGAGGTTTTCCTTTTTGGAGTGCAGATCACGCTCCAGTTAGTTCTTCAACCACTGCTGGTTGTAGTCTGCTGAGCGTGTGTCACTGGCACATCCTTGAAATTTTTCTCTAATTGTTGCTGCTCCATTCTATTACAAATAAATAAAATCTATTAGTGTGACGCGCTTCCATCCGTATACAATACATTGGTTGCAAACACTATAGAAGTACACAAAGGGGCCTTTCACACCTACTGAACAGTTGTGTGCAGTGTTCACTGCAGTCTCTGCGGAATAACCACACTTAGGCCTTATAACTTTTCAGACTTTCTTTATCAATCTACCAAGATGAAGAAGGCAGGGAGTAAGGCACGTGGTCGTGGAGTTTCTTCAGGGAGAGGACGTGGGGATTCTGTGGCTGCTGCGGCCCCCAGTGACACAGCATCCACCAGTTTTCCCCGGGCCGTGAGCGTTCCTTTATGCGCACTTTTGTAGGAGCTCGTAGTACCCCCCTGCTGCGGGAAGAACAAATTGAAGCCGTTGTTGTTTGGATCTCAGCCAATGCATCGACTTCAATTGCTTCCACCTCCTCTCAGGACCACAGCACTGTTGGGCAACCATCTGTCTCTTCACCGCCTGGCAAATTGCCCAGGCAGTCAGAGAGTTCTGTACAGGAGCCAGCTGAGTGTCTGCTTCTGTTCTCAGAATCTATTGGCTTGCAAACAGGGGCCCAGCCAAGCAGCATTCTGTAATGTGAAGAAGAGGGAGTATGCAGTGATGCGCAACAGCTGTGTCTCTCTGAATCTGAAGAGGCGGGTGAGACAGTGCGATGGTCAGCACACCGCAGAACGCATCTGATGATGATGATGAGACCCAGGTGCCAGTTTCTGTTGAGCATGGTGCTGG
>JARQOD010000001.1:132400209-132516098 GCA_033576555.1 Oophaga sylvatica | reverse complement strand
GAATTGTGGTATGCGTTAAAGAGGCCCACTGACACTCTTTTGCCCGGGCCCACGAAAACCTGGAGCCAGACCTGCCCCCCCAAAAAACTTTAGCCAAATAACCCCCAGTTTTCAGTGCGTTACTATTATTATATTATTATTATGCACACCACCAATATAATTTTATAAAAAGGACAAGCTTTATTGACAACAATGATTAACACAAGCTAAAAACAATGATATCAAAAGTATCAGAAACCCTCATTAAACCTGCTTCTATATAAGCCCATAAATGTACAACAGCTTATAACTCAATAAAACACATGGCAGCATGGTCCCAGAGTATAGAGGAAGAGTGGAGAGGCACACAATCCAAGCTGTTTGAGGTCTAGTGTGAAGTTTTCACAATCAGTGATGGTTTAGGGAGCCATGTCATCTGCTGGTGTAGGTACACTGTGTTTTATCAAGACCAAAGTCAGCACAGCCTTCTACTAGGAAATTTTAGGGTACTTCATGCTTCCCTCTGCTGACAAGCTTTTTGGAGATGGAAATTTCATTCTCCAGCAGGACTTGGCACCTGTCCACACTGCCAAAAGTACCAATATTTGGCTTAAAAACAACAGCATCGCTGTGCTTGATTGGCCAGCAAACTCACCTCACCTTAACCCCATAGAGAATCTATGGGGTATGGGAAAGAGGAAGATGAGATACACCAGACCCAACAATGCAGACGAGCTGAAGGCTGCTATCAAAGCAACCTGTGCTTCCATAACACCTCAGCAGTGCCACAGGCTGATCGCCTCCATGCAACACCGCATTGATGCAGTAATTGATGCAAAAGGAGCCCCGACTAAGTATTGAGTGCATTTACTGACCATACATTTAAGTAGGCCAACATTTTGGATTTTAAAATAATTCTTTCAAGCTGGTGAAAGTATTCTAATTTACTGAGATAATGACTTTTGGTTTTCATCATCTGTAATCCATAATCATCAACATTAACAGAAATAACAACTTGAAATATATCACTCTGTTTGTAATGACTCTATCTAATTATGAGTGTTACTTTTTCTATTGAAGAATTGAAATAAATTTACTTTTTGATGATATTCTAATTTTGTGAGATGCAAAGCTCTCCATATTTCTGCACCACCCTCCATCTTTTCTCACATTTCTGTGTACCAGCCTACCCATGCTCTCCATTTTGCTAATGATCAAAGGCTAGCATACTCTACAATTTGAAACTCCCACTCCTGTATCGAGGACTTCTTTTTTGCTGCACCAATTTTATGAAATGCACTACCCTAGATAATCCAGTTGATTCCACAGTATTCAGTTTTAGGTGTGCCCTAAAAACACATTTTTTTAGACTGGCCTATCACCTCACCTCATTAATCTATTTCCTGTTCTCACTTCCAAAATTTTCTTCTGAATCTGTTCCCTGCTATCATCTGTTTACACATTCTCCATAAACTCAGTAACCGTTTGTATCTGTACTTACACATATACTGGCTGGTGACCAGTTCATAGATGATTAATTGAATGCCCCTTTTGTATTATTTTGATGGGTTGGCAATACATGACAAGCCCCTTTCTTTTTTCTTTCCTTTTGTTTCATTGTTATTTTTTTACTTTTAGATTGTAAGCTTGAAAAACAATATGTAAACATTCAAATGTGTAAAAATTGCATTCCCTTCTTCCTGTGAATTATTAGTTATTCTCTATGAAATAAATGTCCCTCATTTTTTTCTGAGGTATTTCTGGACCCTGGAGAATAATAAGTGTTATTTGTAAAAAATAAAAAATAAATAATACTCAATGTACCTCTCTTTTCTCTGGTTACTCCAATCCTCAGTGATTCCTATCTGGTCTTCATCTCATCTTCTTATCACCAGCACTCAAGCTGAATCACTGGATAACTTCAAGTTATGACTTCTTGCTCTGGAGAAGCCTGCACACTGTGACATCATAATGTCATAACCTCAGACACAATTGTGCAGAACATCCTTGGTGCTATCAGAGCTGAAAGTCCCAGCTCATCGTGAAGAAGCCCAGGGATTCAACATGAGTGACGGTTATAAGAAGATGTACTAAGGACTGGACAGCTAACAGTGTGGAGCAGGTGGTCTGGAGAGGTGAGTTGTAAGGCGAGTAAGTGTTTTTTTTTACCTTTTTGATGACCCTTTACAGTTGAGCCGAATGGCAGTCATTTTCCTTATTGAGTTCAAATGTGAATTACAAAAAATCAGCATTTTATCGAATATGGATTTTTGTAAAAGTTGACTAGAATTAAATTACATTTGAATATATTCACATATCTGTACAATTGACTACTTACAACTCTGTGGGAAAGCCCATTTTCCGCAACCTGATGATGGTGACTGTCCCTCAGTACTTGGTCCCCAGCTGCCACTATTTCTCCCAGTGTGCCATCCCCGCATTACACAAGCACTTTGTCTCACAACGTGAGCCATGCCCTCAACAATGCAGTTACTGGGAAAGTCCACATAACCACGGACATGTGGACAAATGCTTTTGGGCAGGGTCGGTACATTTCGCTGATGGCACATTGGGTTAACATAGTGGAAGCCTGGACGCAGTCGGACCTTGGGATGGGACATGTCCTCCCGACACTGAGGATTGCGGCCCTAGGTCAAACAGAGATGCCCCCACAGTCTACAGCACCGCACCTCCTCCTCCTCCTTTTCAGCCTGCAACTCTGAAATGACCACATCAGTCACAAGCTGGAAGCACTGCAGCACTGCCTCAGCCGAGCGGGAACAGGCTGTACTGTAGCTAATATGCTTAGGTGACAACTCGCACAATGCTGAATAGTTGTGGACAGCTCTGAAAGAGCAGGCAGATCTGTGGCTGACACCGCTGAACCTACAGCCAGGCATGGTCGTCTGTGACAATGGCTAGAACCTGGTGGTGGCTCTGAGGCAAGGCGAGCTCACACACGTACCATGCCTGGCCATGTGCTTAACCTCGTGGTTCAGTGGTTTCTCAAAACCTACCCGGAGATCCCAGATCTGCTTGTCTAAGTATTGAGCCTGTGTGCCCATTTTAGAATGTCAGCTGCAGCTTCTGCCACCCTTGCCTTGCTTCAGCAGTATTTTCAGCTTCCGGCTCACAGACTGGTGTGTGATATCCCCACGTGGTGGAACTCTACACTGCAGATGTTGGGAAGGATTTGTGAGCAGAAGAACGCAGTTGTTGACTACCAGCATCAACAAGGACATCGGTATTCAGTTCAAACGCCACACATAAGACCTCAGGAGTGGACATGGATGTCAGACATATGTATTATACTCCAAAACTTTGAGAACTCCACCAAGATGGTGAGCAGCGATGATGTTATATTTAGCGTCACCATCCCTCTTCTCTGTGTTCTGAAATGCTCTCTGCTCACAATCAAAGAGGATGCTTTGCAGGTGGAGCACAATGAAATGGAGCAACGAACCATACAGGGTGATTACACACAGCCCAGCCTCATCTCATCAGAAAGTGGATTGGGTGACAGTGAGGAAGAGGAGGAGGAGGAAGAACAGGAGCTAGTTTCATGTGCTATAGATAGTACTACAAGCACAATTGTCATAGTTTGTTCAGCTTGGATGGCCTGAGGACAGGGAGGAGGAGGAAGAGAGCATGGTCTGTCATCCTCTTGGTGAGGACACAAAAGTCTTGCCTGTTAGCAGTCTGGCACATATAGCTGAGTTTATGTTACCCTGTTTTTCCGGTGACCCTCGCGTTTTCAAAATTTTTGGTGACAGCCATTACTGGTTGATGACACTTCTAGACCCATGCTCCGAAAAGAACTTTCTATTTCTTATTCCTGAGGCAGACAGGTCTACTAAAATGGGGCAGTACCAGAAGACCCTTGTTGTTAAAAAAAATTCCCATCTGAAAACGTTGGAGGCAGAGGTCACAGTTTGTTATACAATCAAGGAGCACAGGCAAGAGAGACAACTCCAATCCAGCAGAGGCAGGGGAACACTGGCAAAGCTCTGGGAGACTTTTCTCAGACCCTCCCATCGCATAGGCACTGAGGCACGGGTAACCTCACAAGGAGTGCAAAGTTTGTGAACATGCTGAGGGAGTACTTTGTTGCCCGTACCAATGTCCTCCGTGATTCCTCTGTGCCTTATAATTCTTAGGTATCCAAGCTGGACACGTGGCATGAACTGGCTCTCTACTCCTTGGAGGTCGTGGCCTGCCATGTAGCTAGCGTTTTGTGCAAGCGAGTTTTTCGTGCCACTTGTTGAATTATAACTAGAGATGAGCGACTTTGCCTTTTGGAGGGTCGAGTCGGGTTTCGTGAAACCCGACTTTCTCAAAAGTCGAGTCGAACGAAATCGGCCGACTATCGGGAAAAGTCGGAGGTCTGACTGAAACACGAAACCCAATGCAAGTTAATTGTGAAGCAAAATCGGCAGGGAGTGGAGGACAGTAAACACACCTACAGTGCCCATTTCAATGCCATCAACATCAATTCTTATTACTTATGCTTGGCAACCTTAATTTACTTTATAATAATAGTTTAGTTACGCATTGAAAACTCTGGGTTATTTGCTTAAAGCTGTGGGGGGGGGGTAGGGCTAGCTCCAGGTTTTCATGTGCCCCGGGCCAAAAAGTGTCAGTGGGTCCATTTAACACATACCACAATTCATGATGCTCCGATACGGCACAGAAATATAGGTATAGTACAATGACAAATACTTCACTTCTTACATTACATGACTGATATCTATTTTAAATTCTACAATAGCTCAAAAACCAGACAATATATTCCTCCATACAGTATTATGGCCACCACATAGTGCGCCATACAGAATAATGAGCCCCATATATTGCTCCATACAGAATAATTGGTCTCATATAATGTTCCATACAGTATATGATGAGCTCCACATAATGCCATACCGTATAGGACGGTCCCCATAGAGTATAATGAGCCCCACATATTGCTCCATACAGTATAATGAGTCGCATATAAAGCTCCATACAGTATATGATGGGCCCCATATATTGCTCCATACAGAATGGGCTCCATATAATGCTCCATACAGAATAGGCCCCATATGTGCTCCATATGAAGCTCCATACCTTATATGAAGCCCCATAAATAATGTAAAGTGAATTTTAGCGTGCACTCAGTCAAATATGGGGAGAGGTATGATTCTTCAGTATATGATGGGCCCCATGGATGATGCTCCAGTGTATGATGGGCCTATATATTGCTCCATATATAATGTGCCCCATTTATAATGCTCCAGTGTATAATGGGCTCCGTATATGATGCTCCAGTGTATGATGGTCCGCATTTGTAATGCTCCATTGTATGATGGGTCTATATAATGCTCCATATATAATGGGCCCCATTTATAATGCTCCAGTGTAAAATGAGCCCCGTATATAATGCTCCAGGATATAATGAGCCCCATGGATGATGCTCCAGTATATGATGGGCCTATATAATGCTCCATATATAATGGGCCCCATTTATAATGCTCCAGTGTATAATTGGCCCCGTAGATGATGCTCCAGTGTCTGATGGCCCCATTTATAATGCTCCAGTGTATGATGGGCCCAATGGATGATGCTCCAGTGTATGATGGGCCAATATAATGCTCCATATATAATGGGCCCCATATGATGCTCCAGTATATGATGGGCCCCATGGATGATGCTCCAGTGTATGATGGGCCTATATAATGCTACGTATATAATGGGCCCCATTTATAAAACTCCAATGTATAATGGGCCCCGTATATGATGCTCCAGTGTATGATGGACCCCATGGATGATGCTCCAGTGTATGATTGGCCAATATAATGCTCCATATATAATGGGCCCCATATGATGCTCCTGTATATGATGGGCCCCATTTATAATGCTCCAGTGTATGATGGGCCCCATGCATGATGCTCCAGTATATGATGGGCCTATATAATGCTCCATATATAATGGGCCCCATTTATAATGCTCCAATATATAATGGGCCCCATATGATGCTCCAGTATATAATGGGCCCCATGGATGATGCTCCAGTGTACAATGGGCTTATACACTGTGTGCAGAATTATTAGGCAAATGAGTATTTAGATCACATCATCCTTTTTATACATGTTGTCCTACTCCAAGCTGTCTAGGCTTGAAAGCCAACTGTCAATTATGTAAATCAGGTGATTTGCGTCTCTGTAATGAGGAGGGGTGTGGTCTAATGACATCAACACCCTATATAAGGTGTGCTTAATTATTAAGCAACTTCCTTTCCTTTGGCAAAATGGGTCAGAAGAGAGATTTGACGGACTCTGAAAAGTCAAAAATTGTGAGATGTCTTGCAGAGGGATGCAGCAGTCTTGAAATTGCCAAACTTTTGAAGCGTGATTACTGAACAATCAAGCGTTTCATGGCAAATAGCCAACAGGGTCGCAAGAATCGTGTTGATAAAAAAAAGCTCAAAATAACTGCCCAAGAATTGAGGAAAATCAAGCGTGAAGCTGCCACGATGCCATTTAGCAACAGTTTAGCCATATTTCAGAGCTGCAACGTTACTGGAGTATCACAAAGCACAAGGTGTGCCATACTCAGGGACATGGCCAAGGTAAGGAAGGCTGAAAAACGACCACCTTTGAACAAGAAACATTAGAAAAAACGTCAAGACTAGGACAAGAAATATGTTCAGACTGATTTTTCTAAGGTTTTATATACTGATTAAATGAGAGTGACTCTTGATGGGCCAGATGGATGGGCCCGAGGCTGGATCAGTAAAGGGCAGAGAGCTCCACTCCGACTCAGATGCCAGCAAGGTGGAGGGGGGTACTGGTATGGGCTGGTATCATCAAAGATGAACTTCTGGGACCTTTTCGGGTTGAGGATGGAGTGAAGCTCAACTCCCAGACCTACTGCCAGTTTCTCGAAAACACCTTCTTCAAGCAGTGGTACAGGAAGAAGTCGGTATCGTTTAAGAAAAACATGATTTTCATGCAGGACAATGCTCCATCACATGCATCCAAATACTCCACAGCGTGGCTGGCGAGAAAAGATCAAAAAGAAGAAAAAATAAATATTTCAAGAGTAACACACAGACGCTCACAGGCTCAGTATGGATTACACCAGAATATAAAAAGCAGAAAAAGGGTAATGTATCAGAAGCGTTCAGCTGTATACAGTGTTGGGGTAATTGTAAATCTCCGTATATATTTCCAGAGTCAGACAAAGACTCTCACCGGCTCAGTATGGATTACACCAGAATATAAAAAGCAGAAAGAGGGTAATGTATCAGAAGCATACAGTTGTATACAGTCTAGGGATAATTGCAAATCTCCGTATATATTTCCAGAGTCAGACACAGACTCTCACAGGCCCAGTATGGATTAGACCAGAATATAAAAAGCAGAAAATGGGTACTGTATCAGAAGCGTACAGCTGTATACAGTGTTGGGATAATTTTAAATCTCCGTATATATTTCCGGAGTAACACGTCTAGACGCTCACAGGCTCAGTATGGATTAGACTAGAATATAAAAAGCAGAAAAAGGGTACTGTATCACAAGCATACAGCTGTATACAGTGTAGGGGTAATTGTAAATCTCTGTATATATTTCCGGAGTCAGACACAAACGCTCACAGGCTCAGTATAGTTTACACCAGAATATAAAAAGCAGAAAAAGGGTACTGTATCACAAACGTATAGCTGTATACAGTCTATGGGTAATTGTAAATCTCCGTATATTTCTCCGGAGTCACACACAGATAGTCAGCATGTATTTGTCCATGATACCAGCTGGTACACAGTAGTGTGTGAGGAGTGTACAGCTCTATAACGGTGTGGGAAAAAATGAACGCTCGGTATCTGTGCAGAAAAAAAGAATAATAGCATTAGTGTTGTGTAAAAAGCAGTCTGCACTGCAGTGTACACAAAGCAATACAGCTAGCAGGCAGCCTTTTAACCACCGCTGCTGGACACAAGAATATCCTCCCCTGTCACAGGCATTTAGCCTAATAACCAGCGCTGCTGCACACAACAAAATCCTCCCCTGTCACTGCACACTAACTGTACAGCACAATTGCTATCTGCACAAGCACAGAACAACTTTTCTTTCCTGCCTAGCACTCTCCCTACTGATAAACAGCATGTTGTGAATTGGTTTGAGATGAGTTCTGAGCAGAGACTCCCTCTGGTGGTTACAAGCGGTACTGGTCTGTTCAGTGAAGATTGTGAGGACTGGGAATCAGGTGTTACTGACTGGTCTTATATAAGGGAGTCACCTTCCCATCAGGGTTACCGGTGATCAATTGTTCTGGTCTGAATCCTTCATTCCTGTTTCCCTTGTAGCCTGCTGTGTCGTGTCTGCATCTCCTGCTAACAGATAAGACATTTTCTTCTTTTTGTTTTTGTACTATATTTTTGCATTTTGTCCTGCACTTCTGTGGGGGCCTTCTGGGTCCCCTCCGGGGGCTTTTGCCCTCTCAGTTTAGTTCAGCCACTGATGTTTGTACTTTTGCTTTTTCCAGTTTTTTCAGTGGCTGCTGTTTTGATTTTGTTACACCAGAGAACTAATTTAGGTGGTAGAGGTCATGTGATCTCAGGTGATTTTGAAATTAGTAGAGTTGGTGCTTTTCAGGGTTTTCTGGGATTGCAGTAAGTACCCTTCCTATCCTTTTCTATTTAGTTAGTTTGGGCCCCAGCGTTTGCTCATACTATTTTCTTTCTGTGTCAGTATTTCTTCTTGTCTAACCGCCATTACTTGTTTGGGGGCTTTCTATTATCTTTGGGGCAGATAGCTTTCCTATTTCTATTTCTATCTTTAGGTGTAGTTAGTTTCTCAGGCTGTGACGAGGCGTCTAGGACCAACATAGTAACGCTCCACGGCTGCCTCTAGTTGTGGTGGTTAGTCAGGGTACTGCAATCTCATAGATTCCAACTGCTCTGGTGTATTGCCTTTTTTACCTGCACTCCTCAGCTACCGAAACATAACACAGCATCAGCAACCTTTCCCTACGCTAAGATCGTCAGAAGTAAAATGGCGGTCGGCGATCAGGGCTTTTATAGCCACTATGAGGCCACACAAAGCAAGCCAATCACTGCAATGCCCTTCTCTAAGATGTTGGTGACCGCTGCACATGTCATCTCGTTGCCCACAGTGTACGTCCTTGCTCATTGGCTGAGAAAAGGCGCCTGCAAGCATTATGGGAAAACCGACTTTGGCGTTCGGGTCGAAGACCGCATGGCCGACCTCACGCTATGGTCCGGTTTCGCTCGGCGAAACCCGACTTTGGCGAAAGTCTGCGATTTTTGAATCTGACCGACCTGTTTTGCTCAGCTCTAATTATAATTGATAAACGCTTCCGCCTGTCAACTGAAAATGCTGACAGGCCGACTCTTATAAAAATGAACAAGGCCTGGATTGGGCCAGACTTCTCAAAACCACCGAATGATAGCAGCGTAACATAAACTCAAAGCCAGTGTATTTTTGAGAGGTCTATTCCCATGCACGTCTTCACACCCACACATGGGTATATGCTTCCTGATTTTAGCTATTTGCTGCTGTCATCCTCCTTCTCCTCATCCTCCTCCACCACTATATCACCAGAGTGACGATGGTCCGTGATGCAACACCCACATAATTTTTTTAAAGGGTGTTTATGATGCACGTAAAAAATGGTATACAGTATGTTCAGGTATACCCCCCAGGGTAAATATTTGTCAGCCCATACACTTAGTGCATGGGCATCACAAATATAGGAGATCCGCTCCTTTCCAATGGGGAAAAATTTTTATGAGGCCCTCCTCCACGTCTCTTCCAAGCGGCATTGGAGTGCCTCCAAATTTTTGGCAGCCCTTGCTTTCACTGCATAGACAAACACTATGGGACATCCACTTCCAAATAACGGGAACATTTTTTCATGAGGTCCTTCTCTACGTCTCTTCAAAGGGGTGTTGTAGTGCCTCCAAATTTTTGGCAGCCCTTGCATTCACTGCATAGGCAAACACTATGGGAGACCTACTTTCTAATAATTGGAAAATTGTTTTCAGGAGGTCATCCTGTGCATTTCTTCAAAGGGGTATTGGGTTGCGTCCAAATTTCGGGCAGCCCTGCCACTCACTGCATACGCAATAATAGTATGGGAGACCCACTCTTTAATAATGGGAACAACAAAGCATAGCCGGCTGATAACTTTCTAAGAATAGTGTGGGCCAACTGCTGGCCCTTTAAGAATAGTAAAGGCCGCCTGATGGCTCTATAAAAATAGGCTTTGTGACTTTCAGAGTCCAGTGTCACACACCACATTGCCCGATAAGGTTGTAAAAAGTTAAATTTACATTTCCCAGTGAATGCATTTGTCTTGGTTGAAGGCAATGCTAAAGTTCAAAAACGCATCAAAAACGCTACGTGTGAACATAGCCCGAGCTGTTGAGGAGCATTTTTGCTTTTGGTTATTTATTTTGCCTTATATACAAGTCATTACTAGAGATGAGTGACTCGACTTTCTCAAAAGTCGAGTCGAACGAAGTCGGCCAACTAACGGAAATGGTCGGGTCGGAGTCGAAAATCCGACCTCAATGCAAGTCAATTAGGGATAAAAGTCAGCAGTGAGTGGAGGACAGTAAACACACCTACAGTGCCCATTTCAATGCCAACAACATCAATTCTTATTACTAAAGCTTGTCAACTTTAATTAACTTTAAAATAATAGTAATGCATTGAAAACTGGGGGTTATTTGGCTAAAGTTGTGGGGGGCAGTGCTGGCTCCTGGGGGAGACTCAGTGGGCCCCTTTAACACATACCACAATTCATGATGCTCCAATAGGACAGAGAAATATAGGTATAGTACAATGCCAAATACTTCACTTCTTACATTACATGAGTGATATCTATTTTAAATTCTACAATAGCTCAAACACAGACAGTATAGTCCTCCATACAGTATTATGGGCACCACATAGTGCGCCATAAAGAATAATGAGCCCCATATATTGCTCTATACAGAATAATGAGCCCCATATATTGCTCAATACAGAATGGACTCCATATAATGCTCCATACAGAATAGGCCACATATGTGCTCCATATGATGCTCCATATATAATAGGCCCTATATGATGCCCCACAAATAATAAACCCCATATGATGCTCTAGTACATGATGGGCCCCATATATGATGCTCCAGTGTATGAAGAACCCCATATAATGCTCCAAATATAATGGTCCCCATATATAATGCTCCATATATAATGGTCTCCATGTGATGCTCCATATATAATGTGCCCCATATGATGCTCCAGTGTATAATGGGCCACATACATGATGCTCCAGTGTATGATGAGCCCCATTTATAATGCTCCAGTGTATGATGGGCCCCATATATAATGCTCCAGTGTATAATGGGCCCTATCTATGATGCTCAAGTGTATAATGGGCCCCATATAAAATTCTCCAGTGTATAATACTCCCCATATATTGCTCCAACCATTAAAAAAAATGAAATACCTCTCCTCGCTGGGCACTGCTCTACTCTGGACTCCTCAGCATTGCCATCTTCCAGCTCTCTGCACTGTGACTGTTCAGGCAGAGGGCGCACAGACGTGATGTCATTGCGCTCTCTGACCTGAATGTCACTGTCAGGAAACGCGGATGACTTCACAGCGGTGGAGCAGGGACAGGTAAGTATTGCAAGTGCTGAGGCCTAGAGCTAGCAGGGGGGCACACTTGTGGGTGCTGGGTACTGGCACAGGGCCCCTCATAGTAAGCTGGTGTCTCTGACGGCAAGTGGGCCCCCAACCTGCTCAGGGCACTGGCACTTGCCCGAGTGCGTCAGGTGCTGACCCCGGCCCTGGGGGGGTACAGCCCAGTTAGGGAGGTGGAAAAACTGGCATATGTTGAGGGGTAGGTTGGACATTCAGCAGCTGCAAATGGAGGAATTGGAGAAGTCGGAGGAAGAGGAGGACAAAGCGAGCCATTTTGCTAGCAACCTATGTCTCATCAGGGGAAGGTGGTACAAAATCCTTTGAAACCCAGGCATGGTTCATTTTAATGAAGGTGAGATCATCTACATTTTGGGTCAACAGCCGGGTCCTTCTATCAGTCAGGTTTGATCCAGCAGCACTGAAGACTCTTTCTGATAGCACACTACCAGCAAGGCAAGCGAGCTCCTGTAAGGCATATTGTGTCAATTCATGCCAGGTGTCCAGTTTACAGGCCCAGTAGTCAAAGGGGATTGAACTGTGAGGGAGAACATCGATAGGGGTGGAGAGGTAATTTGAACCAAAGTTGACAACTGCTGTCTCCTGTCTGTTGCAATCAATTCAGTATTACCAGTCGTGTGAGCGTTACTCGAGAAATCAGACCACAACATGGTCATGAAACCCCTGTCTCCAACGCCACTTCGGCTGTGTGCACCACAAACACATCTTCCCGCCCAAGTCCGTGGCCTCTTCAACCATACTTCCTCATGTTTGGGAAAATGTACCAAAAATACCAGAAGATATATGGTACTGTATGACGAGCGTTCAGCTGTATATGGCGTAGGAGAAAATTTAAATCTCCGTATATATTTCCAAGTCACACACAGATGCTCACTCAATATGGATTTGACAGTAATACAAAGAGCAGATATACGGTACTGTATCAGAAGCGGACAGCTGTATACGGTGTAGGGGAAAATTGCAATCTCCGTATATATTTCCGAAGTCACACACAGATAGTCAGCATGTATTTGTCCGTGATACGGTAGAGTATGAGGAGCGTACTGCTCTATACGGTGTGGGAAAAAATGAACGGTCGGTAAGTGTGCAGAAAAAAAAGAATAAAAGTATTAGTGCTGTGTAAAAAGCAGTCTGCACAGCAGTGTACACACAGCAATACAGCTATCAGGCAGCCTAATAACCAGCGCTGCTGCACACAAGAAAATCCTCCCCTGTCACTGCACACTAACTGTACAGCACAATTGCTATCAGCACAAGCACAGAAAAACTTCTCTTTCCTGCCTAACTCTCTCCCTACTGATAAACAGCGTCAGCAACCTCTCCCTACTGTTAATATCGGCAGAAGTGAAATAGAGGTCGGCGCTCAGGGCTTTTATAGACACTATGACGCCACACAAAGCAAGCCAATCACTGCAATGCCCTTCTCTAAGATGGTGGTGGATGCTGCACATGTCATCTCGTTGCCCACAGTGTACATCCTTGCTCATTGGCTGAAAAAAGGCGCTTGCAAGCATTATGGGAAAACTGACTTGGGCGCTGGGGTCGACAACAGCATGGCCGACTGCACACTATGGTCTGGTTTCGGTCAACGAAACCCGATTTTGGTGAAAGTCGGCGACTTTTGAATCTGACTGACCTGTTTTGCTCAACTCTAGTCATTACCTTGGAAAGGATGATCCTTAACATATTTCCAAAATTAATTTTGTTTTTGTTTTTGTATGTGTTATTATGAGTCTGTAAAAGTAGTGTAAGACTCTGATAATATTGTTCACACTAGTTACCTGGGAGTCAGAAATGCTTCCAGCAGAAACATGCTGTTCCCATGTCATTTGAGCACTGTTCTCAACAATTTCTGCAATTTCTAGTCCCTCTGCAGACCGCTGGGGGAAGCCCCCGGAAAAATGCTCGAGTTTCCCACTGTCTTACATTGGGCTCATTGCTCGAGTCAAGCACTCGATCATTGCAATTTGCTTGACCGGAGCAGCGAGCACCCAAGCTTTTTAGTGCTCGCCCATCACTAGTCACCACTGGTCTCTGAGGCTGCGCTCACAGCAGCTCATTTATCAGTGGTTCTCATCTTGGACGGTCGCATCTTGGCACCGTCCAGGTTGAAAACTGTTTATCCTGCAGACATGGATTACGGCATGGGACAGAACGACTGACAGGTATGGTATAATGTTGTGTTTTTATTTATTTTTATTACAGGAGATCGATGGCTTCAGTGGAATTAGGTGAAGTCATAAGTATGGTTTAATTAAGATTATTAAAGGAGTCTGTGTCATTCTTTCAATAAAAGGACTTTATTCTGGCTGTGTCTTTATTTACCATACAACTGTAGGATTAGTAATGGATAGGTGTCTAAAAAATGCCTTTCCATTACTAAGCCATGGGCTTGATGTCACCTGACAATACAAAGGTGACCCACCAACTATAACCATACTTGCCACTACAGGGCAAATGGGAAGAGCCAGGCAATGCGCCACAATTGGCGCATCTAACAGTGTGCCTTTTCTGGGCTGCTGTTATCTGCTATTTTTAGACTGGGGGCCAATATCCATGGCCCCTTACCAGCCTGAGAATACCAGCCCCCAGCTGTCTGCTTCATCAAGGTTTGTTGTAAAAAATGGGGGGGACTCCATGCAGTTCTTTTAATTTATTTAAATAATTTAAAAAAAGTGAGGAGACCCCCTATTCTTGATAACTAGCCTTGCTGAAGCTGACAGCTGAGGTTTCCAGCCCCCAGCTGTGAGTTTTGTCTGGCTGGTTGGCAAAAATACAGGGGAACCCATGCCATTTTTTAAATTATTTATTTAAAGCACAGGAGTGGCTGATGAATACTCCCATCTGTCGCTCCTGCTCTCACTGTAATTAGCAACAGCAGGTGTCGGATGATGGGATCAGTAGTCCCATCAGCTGACACCAGTGCCCGGAGGTAAAGTTTATACCTCTGATCACAGCTGAGAACAGTGGCTTTCTGACTGGCGGGGATGTGCCATGCACATGACAGCATGACAAATACTCGGTGTTCAGGCAGCCGAACCCGAAAAGTAACACGGACTACCTGGTGAAGTCTGTGTTCGGTGTCCGTGCCCGAACAGTAGGTGTTTGGTACAGATGCAGAACTTCACTGTTTGGTTTTGCACATGTCTACTTGCTGGCTATTTTACATTAATTGACAGGGGAGATAGAATTTTGGGATCAGTGACAAAGGGAAAAAAAAAGGTATATTCACTCCTCTAGTTTACATAGTACCATTGTCAACATTTTGGAAACATATGTTCAGAATTTACCAATTGAATAAAAAATGTTTTAGTACTTATTTACTTTGAAGAGACAAGCCTTAGATTGAAGCTTTACTAAGGCATGTCTCTATTTATTAATAATACTTAATATTTCCATTTGTATTCCCAAGAATACCTTTGTTACATATCTAGTTTTTTTCAACATAGAAATCTTCATATCATATATTTTGTTTGCCCAACAGAACTGTTCCTTTCTATATTTGAATCTCCATAAATTTGTCTGTTATGTTTTATTTGCTACTATTTTTTTAAGTACTTAGTATTATTCATGTATTTTACTTTACCTTTCTATAGCTCCAGTGCTGATTACCCTTCATTCCATGACAGTCATAAAGGGTGACTTGACTATTACGGGAAATAGCATCGAAGCAGAACTTCCTGGTGTGAAGAGGTTCCCCGGGTCGTATGTCCTCTCTCCAGCCAAATGTAAAAAGCTGAGGAATAATAGCAACAACATAAAATTAAGAAATTACTACAGTAAAGTATAATTAACATTGTGCCAGTGGGTATTATGATTTTATGAAACTGGGAAAAACTGAGCTTACCACTGTCAGCATACAGAGTCCACAAACGTCATATACTGTAAACGAGTGCCAAGCTCCACTGTTGATCCACAGCAAATAATTCCATTATTTTAAAGATGTATAACACATCCAAAAAATAAAAACTGTTAATATATTATTCAATCCATTTAAAATAACATAACCTGCAGAAAAGTCATATAGCAGATTCCACTTGCATATGTGGCCCTTATTCATAGTCTAAATAGAATAAAGCATTAACAATTTTTAATTTTCGGATGTGCCATGCATCTTTGAAATAGCATACACTATTCTGTTTTAAAATTGTAACAAGTAACTAGCATTAGACTCTAATGGATATTTATTATACAGTACAGACCAAAAGTTTGGACACACCTTCTAATTCAAAGATTTTTCTTTTTTTTCATGACTATGAAAATTGTAGAATCACAATGAAGGCATCAAAACTGTGAATTAACACATGTGGAACTATACATTACGCTTTACAAAAAAGTGTGAAACAACTGAAAATATGTCTTATATTCTAGGTTCTTCAAAGTAGCCACCTTTTGCTTTGATTACTGCTTTGCAAGCAGAAAAGGTGAACGGATGGACTCTGCATGCCTGGTTCCCACCGTGAAGCATGGAGGAGGTGGTGTGATGGTGTGGGGGTGCTTTGCTGGTGACACTGTTGGGGATTTATTCAAAATTGAAGCGGTGAGCGGTCCAGCTCACCCCAAACCATCTCGATTGGGTTCAGGTCTGGTGACTGTGGAGGCCAGGTCATCTGGCGTAGCACCCCAACACTCTCCTTCTTGGTCAAATAGCCCTTACACAGCCTGGAGGTGTGTTTGGGGTTATTGTCCTGTTGAAAATAAATGATGGTCCAACTAAACGCAAACCGGATAGAATAGCATGCTGCAGCAAGATGCTGTGGTAGCCATGCTGGTTCAGTATGCCTTCAATTTTGAATAAATCCCCAACAGTGTCACCAGCAAAGCACCCCCACACCATCACACCACCTCCTCCATGCTTCACGGTGGGAACCAGGCATGCAGAGTCCATCCGTTCACCTTTTCTGCTTGCAAAGCAGTAATCAAAGCAAAAGGTGGCTACTTTGAAGAACCTAGAATATAAGACATATTTTCAGTTGTTTCACATTTTTTTGTAAAGTGTAATGTATAATTCCACATGTGTTAATTCATAGTTTTGATGCCTAATATGTATCTAATATGTATCTATAGATATGTATGTATCTAAGGCATATTAATATGTGTTCAAAAAGTGAATAACTATTGATGTGATATAATAGTATGTACATGTTATTGAGATTACTAAAGACCTAAATTAATTTAAAACATTTTTATAAACTACATTTTTAGTGAACACTTTATCACTACCATGTAACAACTGTCATTGTCGTGGTGTATCTAAAACCTTGACTTTGACATGGGAGCATTGCTTGACTCTGGAGAAAGCAACATATAGCTGTCCATGGCTAAAGGCTGGCTGAGGTAGATAAATACCCACTCGATTTAGGGTCTGTCAGCTTAACAGGAAACTGTAGTCTTCATAGTTTGAATAGTAACCCAGTTTCAGATGGACACAAATCAATGCGTGAAATAAAAACAAAGTCTCCTTCAGCTGATTGTGTGATGACTTTTGCCTATATGATATGTGGATTTAAGGATATTACAATGAGCCGAGATCCGTTACATAATCCTTTTTTTGTATTCAGGTTTCGCAGTAGCATGACAATTGTTCCTATTTTTAGTTGTTGGCGATGTGGTGGCATTCCAGATGGTGTCAGAGAATGTAAAAATTCAACTGGGTAGTGTTCAGTTTCATAAGCATCATCCGCATCCACAGAATCATCACTTGTATATAAGACATATTTGCCACTCAATCAGTCGATAATTTGAGAATTGAGAAATTCAACATCTTCATTTTTTGGACACAGTATTGCATGTGATGCAGCAAACAAAACACTTTCAGTGTCATTAACATTAATATGAATCTCTGTGCCAAATATGTCTGTGATTAAACATGCAGAGGACAGCAATCTGGAGGAATTTCAATAACGTTCTCACCAAGATTGTATTCGTTTGAGAGCTGACCATTGCCTAGTTTATGTAACCAAGTGCTGTATTCTGGATCCCTGGATCTCATGTAGTTGAATAGTGGGAGTCTTGGAAGTGCTTCCAGAGTTGACAATATTTAAGACAACAATCCACAATTTCAGTTCTGGTGGCATGTGTAAGTACAGGAAGGCATTGGCGGAAATCTCCTCCAAGTATGAAAACTTTACTACCAAAGGGAACATTATGTTTGTCATCAAAATGTATTGTCATGACATCATGTAGAAGTCAATGACATTAAAAGAATGGTTTGTGCCATTGTACACTCTTCAAGTATAAAAAGTTTAGTATTTTTTAACTTGTTGACAGCGTTAGTGTTAGTTTTAATCCTGGAAACTGATGTTTCATTAATTGGAATGCCATACAGAGAGTGCATAGTTCGTCCTCCTGGTAGCAAGTATGCAGCTATTCCTGTAGTGGCAGCAAGTGAGACCACATGTCCTTGTCCTCTGACATAATGTATAAGTAGATGGCATAAGTAGGTTTTTCCACTGCCACCTGGACCATCAATAAAGAAACACTTAATTGAAAGCCAACAGTTGCTCAGGGTTAAGAGTTTTTTTCATCTCAGTAGCTGTAGCTAATTCATAGTCTTTATCATAGTCTTCTTGAAGCTGGCGTATGTTTGTTGCAGGGCGTGGTAAATTAAAATCCAAATAAGACTTGCCATATATTATTAGCACATCTTGAACATCTATCATAGCATAGCTTTCACAATTGATACACAGTTCACTGTTGTTGTGGTGTCGGTAACAGTAGTCTTGTATGAAATGTTGTTTAAATTCCTTCCACAATTCTTTTGGATTTGTAGGTGTTCCAAAAATACAGATGTAAAAAAACATCTCCCGAAGTTGTGTAGGCATGTTCATAACAGTAGCATCTAGTATACTATTTCTCCAGACACTGTCATCTATTAAGAATCCAAGTGCTAAGGCAGCATCTCGAAAGGTTTCATGTATAATACCATTGACAGATTTAAGGTTCTGAAAATTTGTTGCTCCTTTTACATGTAATAACAACAAACATAAATAATAGCGTTCTTGGTCTGTCACACTAACTGTATACATTTTTCTTATTACAGTGTGGCCTCTTTTCTTTCTGTGTTCCCATATGCCACGTTTCCAAATGTAGTGTTCTGGAATGTCTCTTTAATAATATTGATGTGCATTAGGGTTGATCTTATTAAGGTTAAACTCTGCCATGAGTGTTGAATTTTGAAGTAGTTTTTGTTGTATGTTGTCATTGGGCTCATCATGATGAAAATATAGTGGCTGAGAGTTAGGTAGATGTACTGCAAGCCGAATAATTGCATGAGATTGTCTATGCATAGGAAAAGCAAAGATTCTCCATGCAGCTTCGGGTGCACTGACATATCATGAATCAACAAATTGATTTGTTTCATCATGTTGGAGTTGTGTTTGAGCTATTTCAATATTAACCTTGTCATATCCTTTATATACATATTTAAACAAATACTTGACACTTTGGATTACCACATAAATATGGCAGTTGTATTTTTTTAGCAACTATGGGTTATATGGGACAATCCATTAATTGTCAATTGTTTTAGAATTATGTTGATATGTAGTGCCAATGTTTCTGCGGTAAATTGGATAGCCATCCATTTCTTTAGAGGTATTTTGTTGAAATTTTTTGGGAAATCCTTTGGTGCAGTGTCCATGATCTGTTGTGAATGTGTTAGAAATGAATTCTGAGCAGAAGCTCCCTCTGGTGGTTACAAACAGTACTGAACCATTCAATGAAGATTGGCAATCAGGAGTTACAGACTGGTCTTATATAAGGGAGGTTCCCTCCCATCAGGGTTGCCGGTGATCAATTGTTCTTGTCTCAACTTTAGTTCCTGGTTCACTTGGAAGCTTGCTGAGTCTTGCCAGCATCTTCTGCTAACAGATAAGATATTTTCTGCTTTTATTTTTGTGCTTGCTTTTTGCATTTTTTTCCTGCACTTCTGTGGAGGTCAGCCAGGTCCCCTCCGGGGGCTTGTGCTCCTCTCAGTTTATCTTAGCCACTGTTATTTGTTCATTTGCCTTTTCCAGTTTTTTCAGTGGCTGTGGCTTAGTTAGTTACACCAGAGAACTAATTTAGGTGGTAGAGGTCGTGTGATCCCAGGTGGTTTGGCAATTAGTAGAGTTGGTATTTTTTAGGGTTTTTTGGATTGCAGTAAGTGTCCTTCCTATCCTTTTCTTTCTAGAAAGATTGGGCCCCAACGTTTGCTCATACTATTTTCTGTCTGTGTCTGTATTTCCTCTTGTCTAACCGCCATTACATGTTTGGGGGCTTCCTATGTTCTTTGGGGATCTGCTCCGGGGCAGATAGCTTTCCTCTTTCTATCTTTAGGTGTAGTTAGCCTCTCAGGCTGTGACGAGGCGTCTAGGACCAACGTAGGTACGCGCCACGGCTGCCTTTAGTTGTGGTGGTTAGTCAGGGTACTGCAATCCAGTAGATTCCAACCTCTCTGGTGTATTGCTGTTTTTGCCTGCTCTCCTCTGCTACCAAATCATAACATTATCACTGGCCAAACTGAAAATTATATGGTACTCACAGAAGGGAAAAATAGTGTAAAAAAAAAAAAGTTGTCATAGTTGTCAGAGATTTTTATTTTTTTTTCTGTTTGTTGCATTTTTTTTCCCTCTGTTTCTCTGGGTGCTGAGGATTTATTTATTTTTTCTATCAATGGAGTTTGCACAGTTGTCTGGCCGTGTGGATCAGATTGCCACTGAAGTTCGGAGTATTGCTACCTATCTTGCAGGGTTGCCGGTTGTGGAACCTAGGATCCCCATGCCAGATTTGTTTTTAGGGGATCGAGCTAAATTTCTGAATTTCAAAAATAACTGTAAGTTGTTTTTTGCCTTAAAACCTAAGTCCTCAGGGAACGCAGCACAGCAGGTTCAAATTGTCATCTCTCTCCTGCGCGGCGATCCTCAGGATTGGGCTTTTTCCCTGACACCTGGGGACCCTGTTTTGAGTAATGTTGATGCATTTTTTCTGGCTCTGGGGTTATTGTACGATGAACCTAATGTCACTGATCAAGCTGAAAAATCCTTGTTGGCATTAAATCAGGGGTTTGAGGACGCTGAGTTATACTGTCAGAAATTCCGAAAGTGGGCAGTCCTGACCAAATGGAATGATGATGCTTTGGCAGCCCTTTTTCGGAAGGGTCTGTCAGAGAATGTGAAATATGTTATGGTGGGTTTCCCTGCTCTCTCTGGTCTCAATGATTCTATGTCATTAGCGATTCAAATTGACAGACGTTTGCGTGAGCGTAGAGGTATGAGTGAAATAGTGTTGCCTTGTGAACCAGCTTCTGAACCCATGCAGTGTGATAGAGTGGCTTCTGGGGCAAAGCGTCATGAGTTTCGAAAACGCAATGGGTTATGTTTCTACTGTGGTGACGCTTCTCATGCTATTTCAGTCTGCCCTAAGCGGGGAAGACGTTTTACACGCTCAGTTGTCTTGGGTAGTGTTCAGACTAAATTTCTGTTGACTGTTACCCTGATTTGCTCCCTGTCCACATTTTCTGCTCAGGCTTTTGTTGATTCGGGAGCAGCTATTAACCTGATGGATTTTGATTTTGCTAAACGTTGTGGGTTTCCCTTGATACCCCTACGGAAGTCTATTCCCCTACTGGGGATTGATTCTACCCCTTTGGCTGAGAATAAACCCCAGTTCTCTACTCAGGTGATAATGAGGGTTGAACCTGATCATCAGGAGAGTTGCAAATTTTTGGTGCTGTATAATCTGCATGACATTATTGTACTAGGTTTCCCTTGGTTACAGTCTCATAATCCTGTTTTGGATTGGAAATCTGTGTCTGTAACCAGTTGGGGCTGCCAATATGTTGGTGCCAGCACTCCTGTTTTTTCTGCCTCTCCCCAGGCTCAGGATGTTCCTGACTTTTTGACTGATTTTTCTGATGTGTTTAGCGAAAGTAAATCTGCATCCTTGCCCCCCCATTGGAGCTATGACTGTGCTATTGAATTAGTGCCTGGTAGTAAATTCCCTAAAGGTCGCCTTTTTAACTTGTCTGTACCTGAACATGATGCTATGCGGTCTTATATCAAGGAGTCATTGGAGAAGGGTCATATCAGACCATCCTCTTCACCCTTGGGTGCCGGTTTTTTCTTTGTGGCCAAAAAGGATGGTTCATTAAGGCCGTGTATTGATTATCGTCTCTTGAGCAATATTACTGTGAAATATCAATATCCGTTACCCTTGATTTCTGACCTGTTTTCCAGGGTGAAAAGTGCTACTTGGTTTACCAAGCTTGACCTCAGGGGGGCGTATAACCTTATTCGCATTAAGCACGGGGATGAATGGAAGACGGCATTTAATACCCCAGAGGGGCATTTTGAGTACCTAGTGATGCCCTTTGGGCTCACTAATGCTCCTTCCGTCTTCCAGTCCTTCATGAATGACATTTTCAGGGATTTTGTGGATAAATTTCTGATTGTTTATTTGGATGACATCTTGATTTTTTCCAATGACTGGGACTCTCATGTGAAACATGTTCGGACTGTGTTCCAGATTTTGAGAGAGAATGCTCTGTATGTGAAGGGATCAAAGTGTCTTTTTGGCGTACAGAGGATCTCATTTCTGGGATTCATTTTGTCCCCATCTGTTATTGAAATGGACCCGGTCAAGGTTCAGGCCATCTGTGATTGGGTCCAACCTACTTCATTAAAGGCTCTTCAGAGATTCTTGGGTTTTGCCAATTTTTATCGTAAATTTATTGGTAATTTCTCTGTTATTGTTAAACCATTGACTGATTTGACCAAAAAGGGTTCTGATGTGGTGAATTGGCCTCCTGAGGCAGTCTCTGCGTTTCAGGAACTTAAGCAGAGATTCACTTCTGCTCCTGTTCTACGGCAGCCTGATGTTTCTCTGCCATTTCAGGTGGAGGTTGATGCCTCTGAAATTGGGGCAGGTGCCGTTTTGTCCCAAAGAGATCCAGAGACCTCTAAAAGTAACCCTTGTGCCTTTTTCTCTCTCAAAAATTTTCTCAAACTGAACGTAATTATGACGTGGGTAATCAGGAGTTATTGGCCATGAAGTGGGCTTTTGAAGAGTGGAGACATTGGCTGGAGGGAGCCAAACATCAGGTGGTGGTCCTCACGGACCATAAGAATCTGGTTTATCTGGAATCAGCCAAGCGACTTAATCCTAGACAGGCCAGGTGGGCCTTGTTTTTCACACGTTTTAATTTTGTGGTTTCCTTTCTTCCTGGCACTAAGAATGTTAAGGCGGATGTCCTCTCAAGGAGTTTCCTTGCGGACTCTCCTGAGTTATCTGATCCTGCTGTTATTTTGAAAGAGGGTGTAGTTCTTTCCGCCATCTCGCCCAATTTGAGACTGGCTCTGGAAGGGTGACAGGAGGATAAACCCGAGCGCTGCCCTATTGGGAAATTATTTGTCCCAGACCGGTGGAAAAAGAGTGTGATGTCTGAGATTCATTGTTCCGCATTTTACCGGTCATCCTGGAATTTTTGGTACCAGAGACTTGGTTAGTCGGTCCTTTTGGTGGCCTACTTTGTCTCGTGACGTCAGGGAATTTGTGCAGTCCTGCGGGACTTGCTCTCGCTCCAAGCCTTGCTCTCGCTCTAGTGGTTTGTTGATGCCATTGCCTGTGCCCAAGAGACCATGGACCCATATCTCTATGGATTTCATTTCCGACCTCCCTGTTTCTCAGAGAATGACCATTATCTGGGTGATTTGTGATAGGTTTTCCAAAATGATACATCTTGTGCCATTACCTAAGTTGACTTCCTCCTCCGAATTGGTGCCTTTGTTCCTTCAGCACGTGGTTCGGTTACATGGCATTCCTGAGAACATTGTGTCTGACAGAGGAGTCCAGTTTGTTTCCAGATTTTGGAGGATTTTTTTTTGTTCTAAACTTGGTGTTCAATTGTCTTTCTCCTCGGCTTTTCATCCTCAGACCAATGGACAAACTGAGAGAACAAACCAGACATTCGAGACTTATCTGAGATGCTTTGTGTCTGCAGATCAAGATGACTAGGTCTCTTTTTTGCCTTTGGCTGAGTTTGCTCTTAATAATAGGGCTAGCTCTGCCACTTTGATGATTCCATTTTTCTGCAATTTTGGGTTTCACCCTCGATTTTCTTCAGGACAGACGGAGGCTTCTGTCTGTCGAGGTGTTGACTCTGTTGTGGAGCGTATGCAGCAGATTTGGGACCAGGTAGTGGAGAGGTTGTCCCTCTCTCAGGAGAGGGCCCAGCGGTTTGCCAACCGGCATAGGACTGATGGTCCTCGGTTTGAAGTGGGGGACTTGGTCTGGTTGTCCTCAAGAAATATCCCTATGAGAGTTGCATCTCCTAAGTTTAAGCCTAGGTTCATTGGACCTTATAAGATCATGGAGATTCTTAATCCTGTTTCCTTTCGTTTACTTCTTCCAGGGACATTTAAGATCCATAACGTGTTCCACAAGTCCTTATTGAAGAGGTTTGTCGAGCCAGTGGTTCCTATGGCTGCGCCTCCTGACCCTGTTTTGGTTGAGGGCAATCTGGAGTATGTGGTTGAGAAAATATTGGATTCTCGTTTTTCTAGATGGAAACTCCAGTATTTGGTTAAGTGGAGAGGTTATGGTCAGGAGGACAATTCTTGGGTGTTTGCTTCGGACATCCATGCTAGGAGACTGATGCGTGCGTATCACAGAGCTCATCCTGACCGACCTGGTTGCCCAAATGAGGGTTCGGTGACCCCTCCTCAAGGGGGGGTACTGTTGTGAATGTGTTAGAAATGAATTCTGAGCAGAAGCTCCCTCTGGTGGTTACAAACAGTACTGAACCATTCAATGAAGATTGTGAAGATTGGCAATAAGGAGTTACAGACTGGTCTTATATAAGGGAGGTTCCCTCCCATCAGGGTTGCCGGTGATCAAGTGTTCTTGTCTCAACTTTTGTTCCTGGTTCACTTGGAAGCTTGCTGAGTCTTGCCTGCATCTTCTGCTAACAGATAAGATATTTTCTGCTTTTATTTTTGTGCTTGCTTTTTGCATTTTTTCCTGCACTTCTGTGGAGGTCAGCCAGGTCCCCTCCGGGGGCTTGTGCTCCTCTCAGTTTATCTTAGCCACTGTTATTTGTTCATTTGCCTTTTCCAGTTTTTTCAGTGGCTGCGGCTTAGTTTTGTTACACCAGAGAACTAATTTAGGTGGTAGAGGTCGTGTGATCTCAGGTGTTTTTGCAATTAGTAGAGTTGGTATTTTTTTAGGGTTTTTTGGATTGCAGTAAGTGTCCTTCCTATCGTTTTCTTTCTAGGAAGATTGGGCCCCAACGTTTGCTCATACTATTTTCTGTCTGTGTCTGTATTTCCTCTTGTCTAACCGCCATTACATGTTTGGGGGCTTCCTATGTTCTTTGGGGATCTGCTCCGGGGCAGATAGCTTTTCTCTTTCTATCTTTAGGTGTAGTTAGCCTCTCAGGCTGTGACGAGGCGTCTAGGACCAACGTAGGTATGCTCCACGGCTGCCTTTAGTTGTGGTGGTTAGTCAGGGTACTGCAATCCAGTAGATTCCAACCTCTCTGGTGTATTGCCGTTTTTGCCTGCTCTCCTCAGCTACCAAATCATAACAATGATCCATACATGGACAGTTAGGATCAGCTTCATCACAGGGACCGTGAATCATGTTTGTCAGAACAATGTTGTGGAGCTGAGGGTATGTTGTCTTGTCAGGAATTTCAGCCCACACAATATTGTCTATCTCTTCTTCAGTTCTGATTTCTGAATTTTTGTCAAGTATGAATAAAATTTGTGCATGTGGCTGGCCACGCTTTTGAAACTCGATGACATGTACAATAGAACAGACGTGTCCAAATAATCCATTTTTGATATCAGATAACAGGGATTCAAGTTTAATTTTAAAGACCTGTGCAACTAAGTTTGGGAGATTTTCAACACGTTGCCACTGTTGTAAATTTTCAGTAATTTCCCTCCACTTTGGATTATACGTCATGGTGACAAAGAGATCAGGGCGACCATATTTGTTAACGATAGCCATAGAATCCTTATACTGCTGCTGCATATTTCGTGCACTGCCTTCGAAGGATGATGGTAAAATGACAGTTTTTCCAATGGGGATGCCCTTTTCAGTAGATTTGTTGAGTAAATGTTCTTGTAGCAAGCAATAGTTTTCTACTTTTAGATCTTTTTGGTGCATTCGAATGTAATGTAGTCTATTAGCTTCGATTTTGACATATCAACCAAATATTGTTGTGTTAGTTTACCCCATTTATTAATGGATTAAAATACTTTCTTACTGTTAAAACATAGCTGTAAAACTGTAGTTGGGTAATCCTTCATTTACTAGCTCCTTGGTGTTTTAGAGTGTCATGCCAGCCTGGCTCTCCATAAGGGAAAAAGATAGGATACATCAGAGTATCTAAATTACTATGCAGAATACTGATTCTTTGTGTTTTTGGAGCCAGAGGGTTTTGTGGATCAGGTTTTAAATGAATAAAGATGTCTCTATGGAAGGGAGGCTCACCATCATCATTCTGAAAGACCTCTGCAACTTCACTGACAGTTGGTTTATTTTATCGTCTGGGATCTTGAGTCCGATCTTGTTTAATAGCCATTGTTGTTTGGCATGACTGTACCATTTTGTAGAGCTTTGATCGTCTCTTGTTGTTTCACATCGTGAAGCATTCTATAGGCAGCAGTGAAAGGATTTTGTGTTTGCATTAGCTCAGCAATAATGGTCATTAAAGTAGTATGACATTTTTAACTTTCTTTACATTGCAGTCGTTGTTCATTAGCGCGGGTGGTATCTTGTATGTAAAGTTGTGCAAATTTAGGTGGTTCTTCGTCAGCTGGATGCAGTGTGCCTGTTCAATGATAGATCTGTCCATGAATTCAAAAACAGTATGGGCCATATCCAGGAGGTGGAGAAACACTTGCTCTCATGGACGCAAAAGCAAAAGAACTGTTGATAGAGAGAATATTGTCCATAAAATTTTTGCTGTATTCATGTTCTCCTGTCATCAACATTGTCAACACATGGGGATACTGTATTATGGGTAAATTTACTTTACCCTTCTGACAGCACTGGGTAAACATTTTATCCAGAAGCATCTCATTTGCAAAATGCAAAGCTTGGCAATTTTCAAATACATGGGTCATGTCACTGCAGCTGTGTTCTTTAATACTATTTTCATCCTGAGTAAAATATTGTTGTTGTTGTTGTAGTAGTAGTGGAGTACTTAAAGAGTCATTGGATATTGTTTGTCGCCAAATGTTGATTGGTCGTTTGTTTTGTAGTTGCAGTAATGTAAGCGTTTGTGTTTCAGCTTGTGGCTCCACTGAGTATGGTGCTGTATTGTGTAACACTGGCATTGATATGGTTAGTGGAGATAGTTGCTGAGAGGTCATAGACCTAACAGTGGTTGAATCTGTGGTGTGGTGTTCAGATTGTGATGCATCATCTTGTGATAGTGGTAGAAATGTAGAGGCAAAATGTGTATTTTTGCAGAATTTTTTTGGGCAAATAGTCTCATTAGCACGGTGTTGTTGTTGACATAGTGCCTGGGCCATTTTTATTTCATCTTGATTTTTGTATTTTTTCTGAAAAGCCATGTTTGGTAGTTGGAGTAGTGTGAGGGTTTGTGTTTCAGCTTCTGGCAGCACAGAGTATGGTTCAGGATTGTGTAACAGTGGCATTGATAGTGGAGATAGTTGCCGAGAGGTCATACACCTTGAAGTAGTACAATCTGTCATGAGGTGTTCAGATTGTGATGCGTCACCTTGTGATTGTGGTAGAAATGTTGGGACAAAATATGTATTGTGACAGCGTTTTTGCATTTTTGTTTTTGTTTGGAAATTGCCAATCTAATAGTTTTAGAGAAGACCTGGGCAAAGTGCGGCCCGCGGGCCACATCCGGCCCTCTTGTTGTCTCAGTCCGGCCCGCGGACCGAGACAGCAGTGGGGCTGAAAACCTGAGGTCCGCAGGCTGCACCGTTCCCGCCCACTCGCTGTCTCTCTACCAGTGATTTTCAACCAGTGTTCCGCGGCACACTAGTGTGCCGCGACACATGGTCGGGTGTGCCGTGGGGAAAGTTCCCCAAACTATGGTGCCAGGAGCCGGTGGCTGGGATCATACTCACCCCTCCCCGTGCCATCGCTGAGGGTCCCTGCAATCCTGCATTCTCCCCGGCTCTGCAGCTCTCCAGCGCTGAGCGGTGATGTAATACCCGCTCATTAAGGTCATGTAATATGGACGCGACGCCACTCCCATGGGCGTGGCTTCCATATTCATGGCCTTAATGAGCAGTATTACGTCACCGCTCAGTGCTGGAGAGCTGCAGGAAGACAGGGAGAACGCAGGATTGCAGGGACCCTCAGCGATGGCACGGGGAGGGGTGAGTATGATGGAGGAGAGGACAAGGAGCACGGAACAGGATGGGGGGAGAACGGTGGACGGGGAAGCATAGAGGAGGACGGGGGAAGCTGGAGCAGGACGGGGGAGAACGGAGGACGGGAAGCATGGAGGAGAACGGGGGAGAACGGAGGACGGGGAAGCATGGAGGAGGACGGGGAAGCATGGAGCAGGACATGGGGGGAGAACGGTGGACGGGGGAAGCATGGAGGATGACCGGGGGGAGAACGGAGGACGGGGGAAGCATGGAGGAGGACGGGGAAGCATGGAGCAGGATGGGGGAAGCATGGAGGAGGACGGGGAAGCATGGAGCAGGACGGGGGGAGGACGGGGTAAGCATGGAGGAGGATGGGGGAGAACGGAGGATGGGGGAGGATGGAGGAGGACAATGAGCATGGAGCAGGACGGGGGGAGAGGATGGAGGGCACAGAGGAGCATGGAGCAGGACGAGGGGGCACAGGAGGACGGAGAAGGAATGGGGGAGCACAGCGGAGGATGGAGCAGGAAGGGGTGAGTACAGAGGAGAATGGGGGAGCACAGAGCTGGATGGGAGAGCAAGGAGCAGGACGGGGCAGCACAGAGCAGGAGGGCAGTTTATACACCCGGCTTATACACGAGTCATTAAGTTTTCCCAGTTTTTTGTGGCAAAATTAGGGGGGTCGGCTTATACACGGGTCGGCTTATACACGAGTATATACGGTAGGTAGGAGACGTGTACAATAAGGGTGCTTTCACACGTTGCGGGTTGCAATGCGTGTTTCCTGATGCGCGCTATGTATAATATGACTGTTTTAGTGTCATTTTGTGCTATTTTGGTTGGTGGTGTGCCCCAGGATTTTCTAAGTATAAAAAGTGTGCCGCGGCTCAAAAAAGGTTGAAAATCACAGAGTCTAGGCGCAGTCAGCATTGGTGGAGGAGGGGCCTCAGGCCACTTCCTCCACCAATCAGCGTGTGAAACAGCTGAAGTGATGACGTCATGTCATCGCATCAGCTGTGTACCGCCGGTGAGTCAGCGCATCGGAGACAGCAACAGCAGCAGCAGGGCGCCTGGGAACGGGACTGATGTGAGTATGTGGTGTTATTTTTTTTTTCATGTGTATGAACATGGGGATTCAATGGAAGTGAACATGGGGATTCTATGGAGGTGAACGTGGGGATTCTATGGGGTGAACATGGGGATTCTATGGAAGTGAACATGGGGATTCTATGGGGTGAATATGGGGATTCTATGGGGTGAACATGGGGATTCTATGGAGGTGAACATGGGGATTCTATGGAGGTGAACATGGGGATTCTATGGAGGTGAACTGGGGATTCTATGGAGGTGAACGTGGGGATTCTATGTGGTGAACACGGGGATTCTATGGAGGTGAACACAGGGATTCTATGAAGGTGAACATGGAATTCTATGGAAGTGAACATGGGAATTCTATGGAGGTGAACGTGGGGATTCTATGTGGTGAACATGGGGATTCTTTGGGGGTGAACACGGGGATTCTATGAAGGTGAACATGGGAATTCTATGGAGTGAACATGTGAATTCTATGAAAGTGAACATGGGGATTCTTTGGGGGTGAACATGGGGATTCTATGGAAGTGAACATGGGGATTCTATGGGAGTGAACACGTGGATTCTATGAAAGTGAACATGGGGATTCTATGGGGTGAACATGAGGATTCTATGGAGGTGAACATGGGAATTCTATGGAAGTAAACATGGGGATTCTATGGGGGTGAACATGGGGATTCTATAGGGGTGAACGTGGGGATTCTATGGGGTGACGTACAGCACATGGGATTCCATGGGGGTGACGTGCAGCACATGGGGAGGCTATGGGAAGGCTGTATACTCATGCAGTATATGGAAAGGCTGTGTGGGGCTCATGCAGTATATAGGGAGGCCGTGTGGGGCTCATGCAATATATATATATATATAATATATATATATATATATATGGAGGCTGTGTGGCGCTCATGCAGTGTATATAGGAAGGCTGTGTGGCGCTCATGCAGTATATATAGGGAGGCTGTGGGGCTCATGCAGTGTATATAGGGGGGCTGTGTGGCACTCATTCAGTATGTAGGGAGGCTGTGTGGCGCTCATGCAGTATATAGGGAGACTGTGGGACTCATGCAGTATATATAGGGGGTGTGTGGCGCTCATGCAGTATATATATGGAGGCTGTGTGGGTCTCATGCAGTATATAGGGAGGCTATGTGGGGCTCATGCTGTATATATAGGGAGGCTGTGTGAGGCTCATGCTGTATATAAGGGGCTGTGGGGGTTCAAATATATATAGGGGTGTCAGCATACTTAATTCTGCTCAATATTAAGTGATGCAATCAATATTAATAAGTTAATAAGTTGAGTAGAACTTAATTTCAAGCTATTGGTTCGGCCCTCCACAACAGTCATGGTCTCTCATGTGGCCCCTCGGGAAAATTAATTGCCCACCCCTATTTTAGAGTGAGGTGACTCCTGAGCCAGACGTCTACGTTTACATGCATTGATTTTGTCCAGACGATGGCCTTTTTGTTCAGGAGTCTCAATAGCGTGGGGTTGTTGTTGACATAGTGTTATGATTTGGTAGCTGAGGAGTGCAGGTAAAAAAAGGCAATACACCAGAGCAGTTGGAAACTATGAGATTGCAGTACCCTGACTAACCACCACAACTAGAGGCAGCCGTGGAGCGTTCCTACGTTGGTCCTAGACGCCTCGTCACAGCCTGAGAAACTAACTACACCTAAAGATAGATATAGGAAAGCTATCTGCCCCGGAGCAGAACCCCAAAGACAATAGAAAGCCCCCAAACATGTAATGGCTGTTAGACAAGATGAAATACTGACACAGAAAGAAAATAGTATGAGCAAACGCTGGGGCCCAAACTAACTAAATAGAAAAGGATAGGAAGGGTACTTACTGCAATCCCAGAAAACCCTGAAAAGCACCAACACCAACAATTTCAAAAACACCTGAGATCACACGACCTCTACCACCTAAATTAGTTCTCTGGTGTAACAAAATCAAAACAGCAGCCACTGAAAAAACTGGAAAAAGCAAAAGTACATACATAAGTGGCTGAACTAAACTGAGAGGGCAAAAGCCCCCGGAGGGGACCCTGAAGGCCCCCACAGAAGTGCAGGACAAAAATGCAAAAATATAGCACAAAAACAAAAAGAAGAAAATGTCTTATCTGTTAGCAGGAGATGCAGACACGACACAGCAGGCTACAAGGGAAACAGGAATGAAGGATTCAGACCAGAACAATTGATCACCGGCAACCCTGATGGGAAGGTGACTCCCTTATATAAGACCAGTCAGTAACACCTGATTCCCAGTCCTCACAATCTTCACTGGACAGACCAGCACCGCTTGTAACCACCAGAGGAAGCCTCTGCTCAGAACTCATCTCAAACCCATTCACAACAGTACCCCCCCCTTGAGGAGGGGTCACCGAACACTCATTTGAGCAACCAGGTCGGTCAGGATGAGTTCTATGATACGCACGGATAAGTCTCCTAGCATGGATGTCCGAAACAAACACCCAAGAATTGTCTTCCTGACCATAACCTCTCCATTTAACCAAATACTGGAGTTTCCGTCTAGAAAAACGAGAATCTAATATTTTCTCAACCACATACTCCAGATTGCCCTCAACCAAAACAGGGTCAGGAGGCACAGCAGCAGGAACCACTGGCTCAACAAACCTCTTCAACAAGGACTTGTGGAACACGTTATGGATCTTAAATGTCCCTGGAAGAAGCAAACGAAAAGAAACAGGATTAATAATCTCCATGATCTTATAAGGTCCAATGAACCTAGGCTTAAATTTAGGAGATGCCACTCTCATAGGAATATTCTTTGAGGACAACCAGACCAAGTCCCTCACTTTAAACCGAGGACCATCAGTCCTATGCCGGTTAGCAAACCGCTGGGCCTTCTCCTGAGAGAGGGACAACCTCTCCACTACCTGGTCCCAAATCTGTTGCATACGCTCCACAACAGAGTCAACACCTGGACAGACAGAAGCCTCCGTCTGTCCTGAAGAAAATCGAGGGTGAATCCCAGAATTACAGAAAAACGGAGACATCAAAGTGGCAGAGCTAGCCCTATTATTAAGAGCAAACTCAACCAAAGGCAAAAAAGAGACCCAGTCATCCTGATCAGCAGACACAAAGCATCTTAGATAAGTCTCCAATGTCTGGTTTGTTCTATCAGTTTGACCATTGGTCTGAGGATGAAATGCCGAGGAGAAAGACAATTGAACACCCAGTTTAGAACAAAAAGTCCTCCAAAATCTGGAAACAAACTGGACTCCTCTGTCAGACACAATGTTCTCAGGAATGCCGTGTAAACGAACCACGTGCTGAAGGAACAACGGCACCAATTCAGAGGAGGAAGGCAACTTAGGTAATGGCACAAGATGTATCATTTTGGAAAACCTATCACAAATTACCCAGATGGTGGTCATTCTCTGAGAAACAGGAAGGTCGGAAATGAAATCCATAGAGATATGGGTCCATGGTCTCTTGGGCACAGGCAATGGCATCAACAAACCACTAGAGCGAGAGCAAGGCTTGGAGCGAGAGCAAGTCCCGCAGGACTGCACAAATTCCCTGACATCACGAGACAAGGTAGGCCACCAAAAGGACCGACTAACCAAGTCTCTGGTACCAAAAATTCCGGGATGCCCAGCCAATGCGGAACAATGAATCTCAGACATCACACTCTTTTTCCACTGATCCGGGACAAACAATTTTCCAACCGGGCAGCGCTCGGGCCTATCCTCCTGACACCCCTCCAGAGCAAGTCTCAAATTTTGCGAGATGGCGGAAAGAACTACACCCTCCTTCAAAATAACAGAAGGATCAGATAACTCAGGAGAGTCCACAAGGAAACTCCTCGAGAGGGCATCCGCCTTAACATTCTTAGTGCCAGGAAGAAAGGAAACCACAAAATTAAAACGTGTGAAAAACAAGGCCCACCTGGCCTGTCTAGGATTGAGTCGCTTGGCAGATTCCAGATAGACCAGATTCTTATGGTCCGTAAGGACCACCACCTGATGTTTGGCTCCCTCCAGCCAATGTCTCCACTCTTCAAAAGCCCACTTCATGGCCAATAACTCCCGATTACCCACGTCATAATTACGTTCAGTAGGAGAAAATTTTCGAGAGAAAAAGGCACAAGGGTTACTTTTAGAGGTCTCTGGATCTTTTTGGGACAAAACGGCACCTGCCCAAATTTCAGAGGCATCAACCTCCACCTGAAATGGCAGAGAAACATCAGGCTGCCGTAGAACAGGAGCAGAAGTGAATCTCTGCTTAAGTTCCTGAAATGCAGAGACTGCCTCAGGAGGCCAATTCACCACATCAGAACCCTTTCTGGTCAAATCAGTTAATGGTTTAACAATAACCGAGAAATTACCAATAAATTTACGATAGAAATTGGCAAAACCCAAAAATCTCTGAAGAGCCTTTAATGAAGTAGGTTGGACCCAATCACAGATGGCCTGAACCTTGACCGGGTCCATTTCAATAACAGATGGGGACAAAATGAATCCCAGAAATGAGATCCTCTGTATGCCAAAAAGACACTTTGATCCCTTCACATACAGAGCATTCTCTCTCAAAATCTGGAATACAGTTCGAACATGTTTCACATGAGAGTCCCAGTCATTAGAAAAAATCAAGATATCATCCAAATAAACAATCAGAAATTTGTCCACAAAAATCCCTGAAAATGTCATTCATGAAGGACTGGAAGACGGAAGGAGCATTAGTGAGCCCAAAGGGCATCACCAGGTACTCAAAATGCCCTTCAGGGGTATTGAATGCCGTCTTCCATTCATCCCCGTGCTTAATGCGAATAAGGTTATACGCCCCCTGAGGTCAAGCTTGGTAAACCAAGTAGCGTTTTTCACCCTGGAAAACAGGTCAGAAATCAAGGGTAACGGGTATTGATATTTCACAGTAATATTGTTCAAGAGACGATAATCAATACACGGCCTCAATGAACCATCCTTTTTGGCCACAAAGAAAAAACCGGCACCTAAGGGTGAAGAGGATGGTCTGATATGACCCTTCTCCAATGATTCCTTGATATAAGACCGCATAGCGTCATGTTCAGGTACAGACAAGTTAAAAAGGCGACCCTTAGGGAATTTACTACCCGGCACTAATTCAATAGCGCAGTCATAGCTCCTATGGGGAGGCAAGGATGCAGATTTACTTTCGCTAAACACATCAGAAAAATCAATCAAAAAGTCAGGAACATCCTGAGCCTGGGGGGAGGCAGAAAAAACAGGAGTGTTGGTATTAACACATTGACAGCCCCAACTGGTTACAGACACAGATTTCCAATCCAAAACAGGATTATGAGACTGTAACCAAGGGAAACCCAGCACGATAATGTCATGCAGATTATACAGAACCAAAAATTTGCAGCACTCCTGGTGATCAGGTTCATCCCTCATTATCACCTGAGTAGAAAACTGGGGTTTATTCTCAGCCAAAGGGGTAGAATCGATCCCCAGTAGGGGAATAGACTTCTGTAGGGGCATCAAGGGAAACCCACAACGTTTAGCAAAATCATAATCCATCAGGTTAATAGCTGCTCCAGAATCAACGAAAGCCTGAGCAGAAAATGAGGACAGAGAGCATATCAGAGTGACAGTTAATAAAAACTTAGTCTGAACACTACCCAAGACAACTGAGCGTGCAAAACGTCTTCCCCGCTTAGGGCAGACTGAAATAGCATGAGAGGCATCACCACAGTAGAAACATAACCCATTGCGCTTTCGAAACTCATGACGCTGTGCCCCAGACACCACTCTATCACACTGCATGGGTTCAGAAGCTGGTTCACAAGGCAACACCATTCCACACATACTTCTCCGCTCACGCAAACGTCTGTCAATTTGAATCGCTAATGACATAGAATCATTGAGACCAGAGGGGACAGGGAATCCCACCATAACATCCTTTACATTATCTGACAGACCCTTCTGGAAAAGGGCTGCCAAAGCGTCGTCATTCCATTTGGTCAGGACTGCCCACCTACAGAATCTCTGACAGTACAACTCAGCGTCATCAAGCCCCTGATTTAATGCCAACAAGGCTTTTTCAGCTTGATCAGTGACATTAGGCTCATCGTACAATAACCCCAAAGCCTGAAAAAATGCATCAACATCACTCAAAACAGGATCCCCAGGTGTCAGGGAAAAAGCCCAATCCTGAGGATCACCGCGCAGGAGTGAGATGATAATTTGAACCTGCTGCGCTGCGTTCCCTGAGGACTTAGATTTTAAGGCAAAAAACAATTTACAATTAATTTTGAAATTCTGAAACTTAGCTCGATCCCCTAAAAACAAATCTGGCATGGGAATCCTAGGTTCCACAACAGGCAACCTAGCAAGATAGGCAGCAATACTCCGAACCTCAGTGGCAAGCTGATCCACACGGCCAGACAACTGTGCAAACTCCATTGAGAGAAAAGATCCTCCCCAGCACCCAGAGATACAGAGGAAAAAAAAAAATGCAACAAACAGAAAAATATCTCTGACAACTCTGACAACCTTTTTTTTTTTTTTACAATATTTTTCCCTTCTGTGAGTACCACACAATTTTCAGTTATGGCCGGTGATACTGTTATGATTTGGTAGCTGAGGAGTGCAGGTAAAAAAAGGCAATACACCAGAGCAGTTGGAAACTATGAGATTGCAGTACCCTGACTAACCACTACAACTAGAGGCAGCCGTGGAGCGTTCCTACGTTGGTCCTAGACGCCTCGTCACAGCCAGAGAAACTAACTACACCTAAAGATAGATATAGGAAAGCTATCTGCCCCGGAGCAGAACCCCAAAGACAATAGAAAGCCCCCAAACATGTAATGGCTGTTAGACAAGATGAAATACTGACACAGAAAGAAAATAGTATGAGCAAACGCTGGGGCCCAAACTAACTAAATAGAAAAGGATAGGAAGGGTACTTACTGCAATCCCAGAAAACCCTGAAAAGCACCAACACCACTAATTTCAAAAACACCTGAGATCACACGACCTCTACCACCTAAATTAGTTCTCTGGTGTAACAAAATCAAAACAGCAGCCACTGAAAAAACTGGAAAAAGCAAAAGTACATACATAAGTGGCTGAACTAAACTGAGAGGGCAAAAGCCCCCGGAGGGGACCCTGAAGGCCCCCACGCAGGACAAAAATGAAAAAAATTTAGCACAAAAACAAAAAGAAGAAAATGTCTTATCTGTTAGCAGGAGATGCAGACACGACACAGAGGCTACAAGGGAAACAGGAATGAAGGATTCAGACCAGAACAATTGATCACCGGCAACCCTGATGGGAAGGTGACTCCCTTATATAAGACCAGTCAGTAACACCTGATTCCCAGTCCTCACAATCTTCACTGGACAGACCAGCACCGCTTGTAACCACCAGAGGAAGCCTCTTCTCAGAACTCATCTCAAACCCATTCACAACACATAGAACCCGAGCCTTACTTTTTTCAAGTTCATTTTTGTATATTTTTGAAGCAGCCATGTTGGCAGTGGTGAGGAAGTCCAGGAGCATTGATATGCAGAGAGTATACAGGTGCCATATAAATAACCACTGAATAGTAGAGTCCTCTCTCCAGAAAGTACTGTGTACCTCAGAGATTATACAGGTGCTGTAGAAATAGCCGCTGAATAGTAGAGTCCTTTCTCTAGAATGTACTGTGTACCTCAGAGAGTATGCAGGTATCCAGGTGCCGTAGAAATAGCCACTGAACAGTAGAGTCCTCTCTTCAGAAAGTACGGTGTACCTCAGAAAATATACAGGTATACAGGTGCCGTAGAAATAGCCACTGAATAGTAGAGTCCTCTCTCCAGAAAGTACTTGTGTACCTCAGAGAGTATACAGGTATTCAGGTGTTGTAGAAATAGCAGCTGAATAGTAGAGTCCTCTCTCCAGAAAGTACTGTGTACCTCAGAGAGTATACAGGTGCCGTAGAAATAGCCACTAAATACTACAGTCAGTCGGTGGGTGGCTGAGCCAAGGAGTGGTGCCACGTGGCTTTGGCGAGGGTTTTGAATCCAGCGTCGCTCATTGGCTCAGCCGTCGGCAGCTCAGTCAATGAGCGGTGCCACGTGGCTTTGAGCGGCAATGGGATTCAAATCACCCACCACAGCCACGTGGGCTCATTGGCTGAGAGTCCCCGGCCCCACCGGCTGAGCCAATGAGCGGTGCCGCTTGGGATTTGAATCCCACGCCAAAGCAGGCTTTGGCGGGGGATTTGAGGGTATGTGCACACGTTGCAGAATTGATCGCTGAATTTTCTGCACAAAAACAGGACCTCTTGGCAGAAAATGCAGGTGCTTTTTTGATGCGTTATTCATGCTTTTTTTCATGTGGATTGGTATGCGTTATTGTAAGCTAAATAAAGATATTTTATTTAACCCCTTCACCCCCAAGGGTGGTTTGCACGTTAATGACCGGGCCAATTTTTACAATTCTGACCACTGTCTCTTTATGAGGTTATAACTCTGGAACGCTTCAACGGATCTTTGCGATTCTGAGAATGTTTTCTCGTGACATATTGTACTTCACGTTAGAAGTATAATTTCTTCGATATAACTTGCGTTTATTTTTGAAAAAAACACAAATATGGCGAAAATTTTGAAAATTTTGCAATTTTCAAACTTTGAATTTTTTTCCCTTAAAACAGAGAAATATGTCACACAAAATAGTTAAGAAATAACATTTCCCACATGTCTACTTTACATCAGCACAATTTTGGAACCAAAATTTTTTTTTGTTAGGAAATTATAAGGGTTAAAAGTTGACCAGTGATTTCTCATTTTTACAACAAAATTTACAAAGCCATTTTTTTTAGGACCACCTCACATTTGAAGTCAATTTGAGGGTCTATATAGCAAAAAATAACCCAAAAGTGACACCATTCTAAAAACTACACCCTCAAGGTACTCAAAACCACATTTAAGAAGTTTATTAACCCTTCAGGTGCTTCACAGGAGCTGAAGCAACGTGGAAGGAAAAAATTAATATTTAACTTTTTAGCCACAAAAATGATCTTTTACAAACTTTTTTTTATTTTGACAAGGGTAAAAGTAGAAAATGGGCAGATAAAGTTGTTGTGCAATTTCTCCTGAGTACGCCAATACCCTATATGTGGGGGAAAACCACTGGTTGGGCACACGGCAGAGCTCGTAAGGAAAGGAGCGCCGTTTGACTTTTTCAAACTAAAATTGGCTGGAGTTGAGATTGGACGCCATGTCGTGTTTGGAGAGCCACTGATGCGCCTAAACAGTGGAAACCCCCCACAAGTGACAACATTTTGGAAACTAGACCCCCTAAGGAACTTATCTAGATCTGTTGTGAGCACTTTGAACCCCAAAGTGTTTCACAAAAGTTTATAATGCCTGGGTGTGAAAAAAAACAAAACAATTTTCCACAAAAATGATTCTTTAGTCCCAAATTTTTCATTTTTCCCAAGGAAATTGGACCCCAAAAGTTGTTGTCCAATTTATCCTGAGTACACTGATACCCCATATGTGGGGGGGTGAAACTGTTTGGGCGCATGGCAGGGCTTGGAAAGGAAGCAGTAACGTTTTGGAATGCAAACATTGATGGGGGTCATGTTCCGTTTGTAGTGCCCTAGATGAGCCTAAACAGTGGAAACCCCCCACAAGTGACCCATTTTGGAAGCCAGACCCCCTAAAGAACTTATCTAGATCTTTGGTGAGCACTTTGAACCCCAAGTGCTTCACACAAGTTTATAATGCCCGGGCATGAAAATAAAAAATCCTATTTTTTTTCCCACAAAAATTATCTCTTAGTCACTAATTTTTTATTTTCCCATAGGTAACAGGAGAAATTGGACCTCAAAAGTTGTTGTCCAATTTGTCCTGAGTACGCTGATACCCCATATGTGGGGGGAACCACTGTTTGGGCGCATGGCAGAGCTCAGAATGGAAGTAGCACCATTTGACTGTTTCCAACCAAAATTGGCTGGAATTGAGATTGGACGCCATGTTGCATTTGGAGAGTCCCTGATGTGCCTAAATAGTGGAAACCCCACAAGTGACCCCATTTGGGAAACTAGACCCCCTAAGTAACTTATCTAGATCTTTGGTGAGCAATTTGAACCCCCAAGTGCTTCACACAAGTTTATAACGTAGAGCCGTAAAATAAAAAAATCATATTTTTTCCACAAAATTGATCTTTTCACCCCAATTTTTATTTTCCCATGGGTAACAAGACACCAAAAGTTATTGTGCAATTTGTCCTGAGTACGCTGATACCCCATATGTGGGGGTAAACCACTGTTTGGGTTCATGGCAGAGTTTGGAAGGGAAGGAGCGCCGTTTGACTTTTTCAACGCAGAATTGGCTGGATGCCATGTCGTGTTTGGAGAGCTCCTGATCTGCCTAAACAGTGGAAACCCCCCACAAATGACACCATTTTGGAAACTAGACCCCTCAAGGAACTTATCTAGATGTGTGGTGAGCACTTTGAACCCCAAAGTGCTTCACAGAAGTTTATAAAGTACAGTCGTAAAATAAAAAATCTTTTTTTTTTTTACAAAAATGATTTTTTTCGCCCCCAATATTTTATTTTCACAAGGGTAACAGGAGAAATTGGACCCCAAAAGTTGTTGTCCAATTTGTCCTGAGTACGCTGATACCCAATATGTGGGAGTAAACTACTGTATGGGCGCACGTCGGGGCTCGGAAGGGAAGTAGTGACGTTTTTGGATTGCAGACTTTGATGGAATGGTCTGGGGCGTCATGTCGCATTTGGAGAGCCCCTGATGTGCCTAAACAGTGGAAACCCCCCACAAGTGACCCCATTTTGGAAAATAGACCCACAAGGAACTTATCTAGATGTGTGGTGAGCACTTTGAACCCCGAAGTGCTTCCCAGAAGTTTATAACGTACAGCCGTAAAAATAAAAAATCCTTTTTTTTTTTTACAAAAATGATTTTTTCGCCCCCAATATTTTATTTTCACAAGGGTAACAGGAGAAATTGGACCCCAAAAGTTGTTGTCCAATTTGTCCTGAGTACGCTGATACCCAACATGTGTGAGAAAACGACTGTATGGGTGCACGTCTGGGCTCGGAAGGGAAGTAGTGACGTTTTGGATTGCAGACTTTGATGGAATGGTCTGGGGGCGTCATGTCGCATTTGTAGAGGCCCTGATGCGCCTAAACAGTGGAAACCCCCCAAAAGTGACCCCATTTTGGAAAATAGACCCCACAAGGAACTTATCTAGAAGTGTGGTGAGCTCTATGAAGCCCCAAGTGCTTCACAGAAAATTTATAACATACAGCCGTAAAAACAAAAAAATCATTTTTTTTTTACAAAAATGATTTTGTCGCCCCCAGTAAATTTTTATTTTCCCAAGGTAACAGAAAAATAGGACAAATTGCACAATAACTCTTGTGTCCAAGTACGCTGATAGGTAAACACGTTTGGCGCAGGCAGAGCTCAGAAGTGAAGGAGCACGTTTGACTTTTTCAGCGTAGAATTGCTGGAATTGAGATCAACGCCATGTCACATTTGAGAGCCCCTGATGTGCCTAAACAGCAGAAACCCCCAATTCTAACTCCAACCTAACCCCAACAACCTAACCTAGTCCCAACCCTAACCACAAACCTAACCCTAACACACCCTAATCCCAACCATAACCCTAATACTAAACTTTAGCGCCAACCCTAACCCTAACTTTAACCGCAACACTTACCCTAATGGGAAAATGGAAATAAATACATTATTTTAAATTTTATTATTTTTCCCTAACTAAGGGGGTGATAAAGGGGGTTATGATTTACTATTTAAGCGGGTTTTTGATTGGCAGCTGTCACGCTAAAAGACGCTTTTTATTGCAAAAAGTAGTTTTTTGCATCACCACATTTGAGAGCTATAATTTTTGCATATTTGCCCAAAGAGTCATGGAGGTCTTATTTGTTTGCGGACGAGGTACGTTTTTATTGGTACCATTTTTGAGCACGTAGACATTTTTTGATCGCTTTTTATTTCGATTTTTGCGAGTTAGAATGACAAAAATCAGCAATTCATGAATTTCTTTTGGGGAGGCGTTTATACCGTTCCGCGTGTGGTAAAATTGATAAAGCAGTTTATAAAAAGATTTGTGATATCATTTCTTGTCCAACCTCCTCTTTTACATTTGTCCAACCCATGCTCCATTACACACAGATAGACAGATAGATAGATAATAGATAGATGAATAGATAGATAGATTGATAATAGATTGATAGAAGATAATAGATAAAGGATAGATAGATATAGATAGATAGCTAGATAGATAATATCCAAAAAATAGGCAGCACTCCAATAGACAGATAGAAGACGTGGATATTTATTGCACCCACATAGTATGGCAACGTTTCGGCTCCATGAGCCTTCCTCAAGCACTGTTCATCACACATATGCGGGTTTTTATAGGAATTAGTGCATCACAGCAAATCATTATCTCCAGTTAGCTAATTTCATAAAATATTGCTCATACCATATAGTAGTATAACAAATATTACATATATAATATGTGAATAAATCATTTACATAGTCACAGATAGCGCTCACCACTCAAAACATTGCACATCATTATGCAATCCCACTAATTGTTAGTATATTATAACTCTGCACAGCTGTGACTGTAATCAACAGTAACGATACCCACTACAGGGTGACTAAATGCTACACGTGGAGGATCACTGACAACAAAAACGCCATGTACAGCACATGTGGGGCATAACTGCGCATGTCTTACAGCTATTTCCTGGTATTACGTCTCCAGCCTATCAGGAAGCCTATGTAAATGATATTATTCACATATATATATGTAATATTTGTATAACTACTATATGGTATGAGCAATATTTTTATGATAAATTAGCTAATTGGAGATAATGATTTGCTGTGATGCACTAATCCTATAAAAACCCGCATATGTGTGATAACAGTGCTTGAGGAAGCTCATGGAGCCGACACGTTGCCATACATGTGGGTGCAATAAATCCACGTCTTCTCTATGAAATGCTGCCTATTTTTTGCATACTAAGTTGGCAAGCATGGGTTTGCTGAAGAGGAATTTGCACCCATTAATCATTAACTGTGCTGCTCCATTTTTTGATTAATATAGATAGATAATAGATAGAAAGTAGATAAAAGATAGATAATAGATAGATAGAAAATAGATAAAAGATAGATAGATAGATAGATAATAGATAGATATTAGATAGATAGATATTACATAGATAATAGATAGATAGAATGGAACATAGGTGATGACACACACACACAAATTCTTCACGCAATATTGTTAATTTAAAAAAAAATGGGGAAAACATGGCGTGGGCTCCCGTGCAATTTTCTGCGCCAGAGGGGAAAGCCGACAGCTCGGGCCAATATTTCTAGGTTGGGAAGGGGTTAATACCCATAAAGCTTCCCAGGCTATGAATATCAGCCCCCAGCTAGCCTTTACTGAATATTAAAATAGCGGGACCCCCCCAAAAAATGACGTGGGTACCCCAATAATATATAAACAGAAAGGCTATGCAGACAGCTACAGGCTGATATTCATAGCCTAGGAAGGGGACATGGATATTGGTGCACCCCCCTGGCTAAAAATGCCAGCACCCAGCCGCCCCAGAATTGCCTCATCTGTATGATGCGCCAATTCCGGCACATAGCCCCTCTTTTCCCACTCCTGTGTAGCGGTGTTATATGGGGTAATAAAGGGTTAATGTCACCTTGCTATTGTTAGGTGGCATTAAGCCCGGTTAATAATGGAAAGGCGTCAATAAGAATCCTATCCATTGTTAATCTTATCTTAACCCCTTTACCCCAAGGGTGATTTGCACGTTAATGACAGGGCCAACTTTTACAATTCTGACCACTGACCCTTTATGAGGTTATAACTCTGGAACGCTTCAATGGATCTTCGCGATTCTGAGCCTGTTTTCTCGTGACATATTGTAATTCATGTTAGTGGTATAATTTCTTCGATATAACTTGCGTTTATTTTTGAAAAAAATCCCTCCACTGGCTCCCAATTCCCCAACGAATCCAGTTCAAACTACTAACACTGACCTACAAAGCCATCCACAACCTGTCTCCTCCCTATATCTCTGAACTAATCTCCCAATATCTTCCTTCACGTAATCTTCGATCCTCCCAAGACCTCCTACTATCCTCCACACTTATTCGTACCTCACACAACCGCCTCCAAGATTTCTCCCGAATATCCCCCATCCTCTGGAATTCCACGCCTCAACATGTACGATTATCCACCACCCTTGGATCCTTCAGACGGAACCTGAAAACCCATCTCTTCAGGAAAGCCTACAGCCTGCAATAACTATTCCGCCTCGCCGCCACCACTTGAGCTGCTGCCTCCCCGCCACCACCCTAGCTGCCGCCACGCTGACACCACCAGAGCTGCCACATCGCCGCCACCACCAGAGCTGCCGCACCCCCGCCCCTTCTGTTTCTTCCCCATTATCCCGTAGAATGTAAGTCCGCAAGGACAGGGTCCTCTCCCCTCTGTACCAGTCTGTCATTGTAAATTTGTTTACTGTAAATGATATTTATAACTTTGAATGTAACCCCTTCTCATGTACAGCACCATGGAATTAATGGCGCTATATAAATAAATAAATAAATAATAATAATAATAATAATAATTAGAAAAAGCGCAAATACGGCGAAAATTTTTAAAATTTTGCAATTTTTAAACTTTGAATTTTTATTCCCTTAAACCAGAGAAATATGTCACACAAAATAGTTAATAAAAAACATTTCCCACATGTCTACTTTACATCAGCACAATTTTGGAACCCAAATTTTATTTTGTTAGGAAATTATAAGGGTTAAAAGTTGACCAGCGATTTCTCATTTTACAACAAAATTTACAAAGCCATTTTTTTAGGGACCACCTCACATTTGAAGTCACTCTGAGGGGTCTATATGGCAGAAAATACCCAAAAGTGACACCATTCTTACAACTGCACTCCTCAAGGTACTCAAAACCACATTCAAGAAGTTTATTAACCCTTCAGGTGCTTCACAGGAGCTGAAGCAACGTGGAAGGAAAAAATGAACATTTAACTTTTTAGTCACAAAAATGATCTTTTACAAACATTTTATTATTTTCACAAGGGTAAAAGGAGAAAATGGACAGATAAAGTTGTTGTGCAATTTCTCCTGATTACGCCAATACACCATATGTGGGAGAAAATGACTGTTTGGGCGCACGGCAGAGCTCATAAGGGAAGGAGCGCCGTTTGACTTTTTCAAACCAAAATTGGCTGGAATTGAAATTGGACACCATGTCACATTTGGAGTGCCCCTGATGTGCCTAAACAGTGGAAACCCCCACAAATGACACCATTTTGGAAACTAGACCCCCTATGCAACTTATCTAGATCTGTTGAACCCCCAAATATTTCGCAAAAGTTTATAATGCCTGGGTGTGAAAAAAAAAAACAATTTTCCACGAAAATGATATTTTAGTCCCCAATTTTTGATTTTTCCCAAGAAAATTGGACCAAAATGTTGTTGTTCAATTTTTCCTGAGTACGCTGATACCCCATTTGTGGGGGGGAATCACTGTTTGGGCGCACGGCAGAGCTCGGAATGGAAGGAGCGCCATTTGTCTTTTTCCAACCAAAATTGGCTGGAATTGAGATTGGACGCCATGTTGCATTTGGTTCTAGGAAGTTTCGCCCCCAGCAGTTATCCCCCAGCAGTTCGCACCCAACATTTTGCCCCCAGCAGGTCTCCCCCAGGTACACGTCGCCCCCGAACATTTCGCCCCCAGCATTTCGCCTCCAGGATGTATCGCCCCCGCACAGTTCGACCCCAGGATGTTTCGCCCCCGAACATTTTGCCCCCGGCAGTTCGCCCCCGAACATTTTGCCCCGGCAGTTTGCCCCGAACATTTCACCCCGGCAGTTCGCCCCCGAAAATTTCGCCGCAGGCAGTTCACCTCCGAACATTTCGCCCCGGCAGTTCGCCCCCGAACATTTCGCCCCCAGCAGTTCGCCCCGAACATTTTGCCCCCGGTAGTTCGCCCCTGAACATTTTGCCCCCAGCATTTCGCCCCCAGGATGTTTTGCCTCTAGCAATTAAAGACCTGCCTGAACTGAACGTTCTCTTATCACTAATAATACACCATATGAGTCTAAGATATACAATTCTGATCAAATGCAATTAATGCAGCAGTCAGGGTAATCCATCTGGCTAATCGGTACTCGGACGCGTCCGCTCTTCGCCAGTCCTTACACTGGCTGCCCATTAATTATAGGATCCAATTCAAAGTACTGGTTCTCACCCACAAAGCTCTCCACAGTGCAGCACCCCCCTACATCTCCTCCCTCATTTCTATCTATTGGCCTAACCGACTGCTGCGCTCTGCAAACGACCTTCGACTAACCTCTGCACTAATCCGTACCTCCCACTCCCGACTCCAAGACTTCTCCCGCGCTGCGCCAATCCTCTGGAATGCTCTACCCCAAGAAATTAGGAGTATCCACAATTTGCATGGTTTCAGGCGCTCCCTCAAAACACATTTGTTCAGAGCGGCCTATCACATTCACTAATCAAAGTCATTCTATGTGTAAGTGTGTGTGTGTGTGTAGCCCATTCACTATCTCCATCCATCCCTCACTCCCTCAAGATGGCTGGACCATCATTGTAAATACACCATTGTATATAAACACCTGTACTTTGTAGCTCCCCCACCTCATTGTAGATTGTAAGCTCTCATGAGCAGGGGCGGCTTATTTGGCTTTAATTATTGTATTGTTAACGTTGTTACTTATGACTTGTGTTCTGAAACTGTTAAACTGTAAAGCGCTGTGGGATATGTTGGCGCTATATAAATAAAGATTATTATTATTATCAAATGAGTTTTTTTTAATTCTAAAACATTGTTTTCTAGATAAGTCATTTTACAAACAGACAGGAAAATAGTAGGATTTCATTGGTTACTAAGGAGGTTGTCCCCCTTGGTAGCAGAACGATTCCTGGCTCCCTGTGATACATTCAGGGCTGCTTGTTCACAGGCCTCTGCAAAGCTCCCCTTCACCCTCCGCTCATGTGCTCTGTCTTGGACAAGTGGATGGCTCCCCCCGCCTGTGTAAAGCCGTTACAGGACGGAACACAAGGGGAGGGCTTTGCAGAAGGCTGTAAACCAGCAGCCCTTTATACATCATAGGGAATATATTGTTATGGTAGTTGCATGCTCCTGTGCAGCCACGGCCTCTAGAATCCATCCACAAGTACTGCTACTAAGGAGAAACATCTTCCTTAGAAACCACTGAAATCCTGCAGCACATGTAGCTTTAACTTGGATGAGACTTTTCACACAGAAGTGAAGCTGCTGGAAGGTCTCCTTTGGAAATGAATATCATGGGCACAGGTCACTATAACATAATTTATGTTTTTGTAGAGTTATGCTTTAACTGTATATATCAAAACTGTTGTAACAAGAAACATAAAAAGGTATAGAGGGGAAGGATTAGAGAAAAAGAGAAAAGACAAATTACAGGTTATAATGCTTGAATGATTTTACAGCTAAAAACACTGCTCTCAAAACATACAATATGTGACCATGAACTAAAATTCAAAGCTGTAGGCAATGCCCCTCAGATAATCCATCAAGCTTCTATTATTGAAATCTTGCACGATACGTTTAACCCTTGCTGAAGTTGCAGCATACTTTTTGTTTCTTGCAGCGATGGGATTTCCTGCTATTATCTGAATAATTTCAAAACTATGGAGCTCTTGCTGATGTTTCAGACAGTTAATGAACCGGTATATATTTTGGAAAGAGTACCACATGTTTCTCGAAAACTACGGTGCCATCCTTCGACATCATTATTTGTTCGCTGTTGATCATTCAATGTTCTTTCATACACATTCCAGAGTTGAACTGGAAACAAAGGTGCTTGACGCCCTCTGCGATTCATTCGACCGATATAGCTGTCTTCAAAATAGTTGGCAATAGGTAATGCTTCTTGCGGAAAGTCAGGATCTTCCACCAATTCTTCAAATGATTGCACAACATTCTGTGGTGGTATAAAGGCCTGGGCAGGTATCATGCGTATCCAACGGGCAAATTCATGGTCACCTTGGTATTGCATCTTGAGTCCTTCATTTTGAACTTTACGCCAAACCGACTTGTGATAGGTGGAAAAAGCAACCAGTCTTCTCAAGGTTGGGGAATTCACTTTCAAATGCCTGTATTGCAGCTAGTTCAAACTCCAACATCAGGTTGTCTGGCTGCAGTCCAGGCTGCAAGTTCTTCAGCTCTTGCAGCAACCTCTGGTATGTAGAATGGCTCTTGTCTGTCAGCAAGGTGTACACTACCAGAACAACAAGGTCGCTATGGACTACATGGATTGTGTAAAGTTGCTTAAACAAGGCTGGTGAAGTGAAAAACATGCCATCAGCAAACCACTCTTTACTTTGTGCCAGTAGATGGAGATTGTCTCTTGTTCCAAATATCAACATGCGGCTGTGTCCATTTCCTAATTTAAAATGAAAGTATTAGTAGAGGAAATAAGAGAAAAAGTGTAACAAGCATCAGACAGATAATTTTGGGATGAATTAAAAAAATATCCTAAGAAGAAGCCTCTGTTCATATCTCACATTAAAAACTCAAATTTTGCTCCAGATTTTCTGATTTCATAATAAAAAAACTGAAGCAAAATCTAGTGTAAAGGGGCCAACCAATACTTTTTTACAACATATATTGTCCCAGTGGAAAATGATATATATTTGTTTAAAAAAAATTATGCATACTGGAATTGTTTTAATACAATGTTAAATAGTTAAGTAGCTTACCAGAGTCATGCAGAAGGAACTGCTGCTGGACACCATCAATACTGATCTCCTGAAACTCCTGGGGGATAACAAGTTGATCAAGGGTTTGAGGTAACCTTGTGATATTGCCAAGTTGCCTTGCTAATCGTATTGTTCTCTTCAGTGATGCTTTCCTTGGGAGAAGTGCTACAACATTAGAATGGGCTCCTGAAACGACGTCTGTGAGAATCTGTTGTGGTGTCTCCAGTGTTGTCCTTGCCCTGGTGACTGCCTCATTAACATGTCAGATTGCTTCAGGTCTTGCAGCTTGTGCTGCGTGACTGTGAAGATTGACTACTTTCACAACTTTGCCAGATTCTTCATTGGTCCAAACACGTCCCTTGCAAGTCGACCGTTTTTCACATACCCAGATGGAATGGACATCATCAGCGGTTCGTTTGGAAAATAAGTAAATGTGATTCTCATGGACCAACTTCCTCCTTCCACGTTTGGACAGAACTGAATTCATAGTTGTAGAAAATGAATTGCTGTGGAAGCTGACTGATTTTTTGTGGCAGTACACTTCTCTCTTTGTGGAGATTTCAGACACTGCTATATTCTGATGTACAGATGGAATCAAAGCTAGTCTAATGTAACTTGCAGGACATCTGACCTGCTACTTGTTACATCTGCAACAAAACTTGCAGCAAAGCAGGTCAGTGCTGGGTCAGGTAAAAGTTCAAAATTGTTTTGATTTTAGGCCTCTTGCACACTGTAATTTTAAAAGGGCTTTCATACTTGTGTTTGGGGCTGCCAGAGGTCGATCCGCTCTGGATCTGACATCCAGCTGACCTCGGGGCAATGCTGGCGGAATGCTGGCATTCTGCTTGCATTGCCCATAGAAGTGAACGGCTGGGTTCCGCGATCTGCAGCCGCCCGTTCGCTTTCGTAATATCGCATTCTGCTATCAGTGTCAGAACAAAAAGAAAAGCATTTTCTTCTTTTCGTTCCTCTGCAGGTTAGCAGAACGGCGGCATTACAGAAGCAAACGGGCTGCCTGTAGTGCATATGTAGTCGAAGTGTGAAAGCACCCTTATGCTGCCACTGTTTTAGAACTCCAAAGCACGTGCTTTACTAGCATTTTTGAGAGCGCTTTTGTGAGCGCTCTCAGTAATGACCCATAAGATACAGGCTATTGATGAATGCTAAGTGCTCAAAAATAGCTCCTGTAATAAAATAAAAAGAGCTGGCTGAAACAACAACTCGCTTTGCCAGCCATTGACTTATATATTCAACATTGGCAATCTTCTTAGCGATTTTCCAGTGCTTAGCACTTGGGAAAGTGCCTACTGTGAAAGAGGTCATAGGGCTAAAACACAAGGCCGAAATTTCCTGCCTAATTTGGGGCCGAGACATCTGGGGCAAAAAGCTGGGGGCGAAACATCCGGGGGCAAACTGCTAGGGGCGAAATGTTAGGGGGCGAAACATCCAGGGGGCGAAATAGTGGGGGCATAAAGCTGGGGGCGAAACATCCTGGGGGCGAAATGCTGGGGGCGAAATGTTCGGGGGCGACCTGCCGGGGACGAAATGTTCAGGGGCGAAACATCCTGGGGGCGAAATGTGCGGGGGCGAAACATCCTGGGGGCGATATGCTGGGGAAAAATGTTCGGGGGCGACGTGTACCTGGGGGATAACTGCTGGGGCGAAACTTCCAACTCCCGTTGCATTTAGAGAGCCCCTGATGTGCCTAAACAGTGAAACCCACCACAAGTGACCCCATTTTGGAAACTATACCACCTTAGGAACTTATCTAGATCTGTGATGAGCAATTTGAACCCCCAAGTGCTTCACACAAGTTTATAACGTAGAGCTGTAAAATTAAAAAATCATATTTTTTCCACGAAAATGATCTTTTAACCCCAATTTTCATTTTCCCAAGGGTTACAAGACCCCAAAAGTTATTGTGAAATTTGTCCTGAGTACGCTGATACCCCATATGTGGGAGTAAACCACTGTTTGGGTGCATGGATGAGCTCAGAATGGAAGGAGCGCCGTTTGACTTTTTCAACTCAGAATTGGCTGGAAGCATGTCGTGTTTGGAGAGCCACTGATATGCCTAAACAGTGGAAACCCCCACAAATGACACCATTTTGGAAACTAGACCCATCAAGGAACCTATCTAGATGTATGGTGAGAACTTTGAACCCCAAGGTGTTTCACTAAAGTTTATAACGCCCGAGCAGGAAAACAAAAAATCATATTTTTTTCAACAAACATGATATTTTAGTCCCCAACTTTTTATTTTCCCAAGGGTAACAGGAGAAATTGGACCCCAAAAGTTGTTATCCAATTTGTCCTGAGTACGCTGATACCCCATATGTGTGAGAAAGCTACTGTATGGGCACACGTTGGGGCTCGGACGGAAGTAGTTACATTTTGGATTGCAGACATTGATGGAATGGTCTGCAGGCGTCATGTCGCGTTTGGAGAGCCCCTGATGTGCTTAAACAGTGGAAACCCCCACAAGTGACACCATTTTGGAAACTAGACCACACAAGGAATTTATCTAGATATGTAGTGAGCACTTTGAACCCCCAAGTGCTTCACAGAAATTTATAACTACCGGCGTGAAAATTAAAAAAAAAATTTTTTTTTCCACAAACATGATCTTTAAGACCGCAATTTTTTTCCCCAAAGGTAACAGGAGAAATTGGACCCCAAAAGTTGTTGTACAATGCGTCCTGAGTATGCGGATACCCCATATGTGGGAGAAAACTACTGTATGGGCAGACGTCGGGGCTCGGAAGGAAAGAAGTGACGTTTAGGAATGCAGACTTTGATAGGATTGTCTGTGGGCATCATGGCGCATTTAGAGAGCCCCTGATGTGCCTAAACAGTGGAAACTCCCACAAGTGACCTCATTTTGGAAACTAGACCACGCAAGGAACTTATCTAGATTTGTGGGGAGGACTTTGAACCCCCAAGTGCTTCACAGAAGTTTATAACGTAGAGCCATAAAAATAAAAAAATCATATTTTTTTCCACAAAAATTATATTTTTGCCCCCAGTTTTTTATTTTTTCATGGGTAACAGAAGAAATTGGAGCCCAAGAGTTATTGTGCAATTTGTCCTGAGTATGCCCTTTTATCCTAAGTCATGTTACAAGGCTCGTTAAAGGGTCGACATTGACTTTTAGGATTTCTACTTGTTATAGGTGGCACTAGAGTTCTAGTCCTCTTCCTCTCTGAAGAGACAATCTGAACATTTAGAGGGAAAACACAGATAAATGCAAACTCTGCAACTGCTGTTTAGGCAACTTAAAGAGAACTTGTCAACCGGATAAAAAGTGGCCAGTTTTTTACCTTATTTTAATCCCATTAATTTTCTGAATATATAGTTTTTTCTTTAAAGAAAAATGCCATTTCAGTCCCAGAATTATTGGCTTTTGTATTTTCTGGGTGTGACACATCGGACTCCCTGGGCATGTCTTTGTACTTCTGTTCACTATTAACCTGTGAGCACCGCCTTCTTGGTAAAGACCATAAAAAGTAGAACTAAATAAAAAGGTACATATCTTTAGAACCATATGGCAGTTTTAAAAAAAAAATCTGAATACTCAGGTGAACAAAAAGAATAAATTAAGAATAAAAACTGGCTGCTTTTAATCTACTGACAAGCCCTAATAGAAACTAAACACTAGAAAAAGTAAAAGATAGCAAAATTTATCTCTTAAGTTATAATGTTAATATTCAAAAACATATTTGATTCATTCCCCTAATTGCTAATAATAAATTAGTTTATAATGAGAAAGCTAACAACTAGCATATTCAAATAATAGTCATTCTTCTAAAATGAATTGATCCACTTCTGTCTTTTTGTTAATTAATTTATTTTGTGGCCTGTTAAAAATTAATTAATCCACTCATTAGCAATAGGTACAATATCTGAATTTTTGGTAACATAGTAGCATTGCTAGTAAAATCTTGTAAACTGCAGTTAACACTCTCACTATAGAAAAAAACTACAGAATTTATTCATTTTTTGTTTAATGCCTCCATCTAGTGGCCATATCATGAATGGCAAGAATCACAATGACATTACTTTTTTTTTTCACATAATAGCAACAAAAATAGTTTTTAAGTATTTTAAAGAAACTAGTTTGATCATGTTAAACTTGCCACATCATAGAACAGTGGCTGCAGAGCTGAGTAAAATGTAACTTTGTATTTTTTTATTTTTCATCTCTGTTGCATAGACATTAGCATCTAAAGTTTATATGCTAATTTCCACTTAGACAAGGGGGCGAAATTAGAGATTCATCTCTGGGGGCATTTACATTTTCCTTTGCTTTATTCTGCTCAATAAAAAGCCGAAGGCATCATGTAGGGGAAAAAAAAAATGCCAACTGAGAATGTCAGGCCCAGCTTCCTCCCGTGTGATATGACATGCACATAGCTTTCCTGCTCTCCTCACTGATCTCACTGCACTTAATGTGATGACAAGCAGATAAGTTAGTAGAGCTGTGCTGGGTGCCATTACAAAGTTCTTCTGGATCTACAGCTCTCATCTCATGATGACGATGTCAGTGTGTGGAGATAAGGAGTAGAGAAGAGCTGACAATGCAGTGGGATGAAAGCTGCAAATGCACAAGGTGTTTGTAATGACACACACTGTTTTACTCCTCTCCCACAACTTGTAATCACAGTAGATGTGTCTGCTTTATCTTCTCTATCTCCATTTTCTTGCTTCAGTCACTTTTATGTTAGCAGAACCAAGACATGTTAGAATCATAGAGTCATAGAATGGTAGAGTTGGAGGGGACCTACTGGGTCATCTGGTCCAACCCCTGTACCCATCCACAAGCTGTTTAAGTTCTGCTGTTTGAAACAATAACCCTGATGGGCAAATAGTAAGAGGGGAAATAAATGGTTAGAGATTTTCACAGTAGTCAGCAGGGTCGGACTGACCATCTGGCAATTCTGGCAAATGCCAGAAGGGCCTGCCTGGTCGTGGGCTGCCTTGTCTGCTTAGTTGTTAGCAGAATCGGTGTTCTCAAGACACCCATACTGTTAACAGTTGTGAGGGAGCACAAAGTCGCTGACTCAATCACTTACCCCAGCAGGCCTCAGGTATCATTAAAAATATTGGTCTTGTAGTAAATCTTGCTTTCCTTCCATCCAGAGTAATATTAGTAATATGTCCCCATCTGGTGCTTGGAGATGAGGACAACATGGGCCTGTGTGATTGCAAATGCCAGGGCTGAATTTCAGTCCCAGTCCGTACCTGGTAGTCAGTACGAGAACTTTAATCTGCAGCAGTCTACAGAGGATGGGTAAACAGCTGTAAGATGATGGGGTTGGTAGTGTGCTTATGCGCTACCCAGTAAGAAGGATGAAGACACTGGACATCTGGCTCTTTACATGTACCTGTCATTACAGAAGTCAGAGACCTAAGGATGCACAAGGGCAGCAAGCAGGTTGCTGGCTGTAGGAGGGAGAGATGTGTCCTGACAGCTCAGTGTCCCTATTAAGAAGATTTAGGAATTTTAACTCCTTAATGACCAGGCCTTTTTTCAATCTGACGATTGTCACTTGATGTAGCAATAATTCTGGAATGCTTCAACATATCCCATTGATTTGGAAATTGCTTTTTTCGTGACACATTGTACCTTATTATAATAGTAAACTTAGGTTGATATGTTTTGTGTTTATTTATAAAAAATATCAGAAATTTGACAAAAAATTTTAAAATAGCAATTTTCAAACTTTGAATGATTAGCCCTTTAATCCAGACATTCCTACCGCACAAGAACAAGTAAATAACATTTCCCACGTCTGTTTTGCATCAGCACCATTTGTAAAATGTTTGGTTAACATTTTAAAGGGTTTAAAATGTAGGAGTAATTTTTCATTTTTTTCAAGGAAATTTACAAAACTTATTTTTTATTGACCAATTCAGTGTTGAAATTACTTTGGGGGTCCTGCATTTTGGAATCCCCCAAAAGTGATACCATTTTAAAAACAGCACCTCTCAACAAATTCAAAATTGCTTTCATTTAGTTTATTAACCCTTCAGATGCTTTTCAGAAATTAATGCAAATTGACATGACAAGAATAAAAATTTGTATTTTTACCGCCTAAATGTTTCAAACAGGCCGCTATATCTGGAAGACTTTAAAGGGAATCTGCCACCCTAAATTGGCAGGATATTTAAATGATGGCAGTCAGGTCAGATGGGCGGTGTTTTGGTTACTTGCCTTAACATGTTGTTCGCCGCTGTCTCCATTATTTCTGGGAATTGTAGTCATTGCCCTCCATATAACGCGCCTGCGCATTGTAATCTGCGGGCAAAACATACTGCGCGTGCGCAATTCAAGATTACAATGCGCAGGCGCGTTATATGGAGGGCAACGACTACAATTCCCAGAAATAATGGAGACAGCGGCGAACAACATGTTAAGGCAAGTACCCAAAACACCGCCCATCTGACCTGACTGCCATCATTTAAATATCCCGCCAATTTAGGGTGACAGATTGCCTTTGAGGGCTCATACTCACGCGCCGAAAACGGATGATATTCAGCCGAAAAAAAATCGGATTCAAATCTGACCAATGTTATTCAATAGGTGAGTTCTCATTTGCGATTTTTTCTCATCAGAAATTGGTGTGAGAAAAAAATCGCAGCATGCTGCGATTTGATGCGATTTTGGCATGATAATCGCCAATGCAAGTCAATGGGTGCGAGAAATCATCGCACAGCACTCGCACCATGCGAGTGCTGTCCGATTTATACGCACCAGTCTCCTTTAAAAGCCGGCAATTCATCCCCGGCTACTGTAAAATCACACTGACAGCTCACAAAACACTAGATTCATACACATAGAATACATATATATATATATATATATATATATATACACATGTCATTGTGACACATACATATATATATTAATAGTTCATACACTTCTACATAGTATAACAGCCACTAATTCAATTACCGGCTTTTGTGAAATCACAGAAGCCGACATGAAATGATACATTGTTTACACACAGTTAACCATGTCATTTCATGTATTTTGATATATGGTTTTAACTTACAATTACATAAGTGTATGTGTGCAAAATTTCTGACATGTAGGGGTTAATTAAAGGTGTAAATTCGTTGAAAAAAAATGCGTGGGCTCCCGCTGTATTTTATCTACCAGACAGACAAAGCAAGCGAGTGGGGCAGATAATAATAGCCTAGGGAGTCTACATTTTTTTGTGCCTCCCCTGGCTACTAACATCTGCCCTCAGACACTCCAGAAAAGGCAAATCTCTAATTAGATTAGCCCTTTCTGGCACTTTGCCCATCTATTCCCATTGCCCTGTAGCAGTGGTGAATGGGTTAATAAGGGGTTAAAGCCACCTTGCAATTGAAAGGTGACTTTAAGCCAGGTTAATAATTGAGAGCTGTCAATTAGACAACTATCAATTATTAATCCTATTGTATGAAAGAAAAATCAAACACACACTTTAATAAAAAAGAAGTTTAATGAAATAATCAAACAGTTTTTGACCATATTTTATTTTCCTGCTAAAACCATTTCCTGTAATAAAAATAAAATAAAAAAGCAAAATGATTCTTACCTATCTGATGCACAGTCAGGTCCCACGCTGTAATCCATCAGAAAGGGTTAACAGGTTACAGCTAGCATGGAGCTAATGCAGCTAAGCAGCGCAAGTAATTCTGCCTGCTCAGCTGAAAGCTCCTGAATGAATGAGCTTATCTCCGGCCGACAGGAGAGGATGTGATTACTGTGGGAAGCTTAATTGATTGCGTCCCACTTTCACTTTAGGTCAGGTCACCCTGACCTGACCTAAAGTGAAAGTGGGACGCAATCAATTAAGCTTCCCACAGTAATCACATCCTCTCCTGTCGGCCGGAGATAAGCTCATTCATTCAGGAGCTTTCAGCTGAGCAGGCAGAATTACTTGCGCTGCTTAGCTGAAAGCTAGTTAACCCTTTGTGAAGGATTACAGCGTGGGACGTGACAGATCGCCAGATAGGTAAGAATAATGTTGTTTTATTATTTTTTCTTTATTATAGGAGATCAAGGGCTTCGCAGGGATTAAGAGTTAAATAAAAGATGGTCAAAAAAATGTGTTTTTATTTCATTAAAATTATTTATTCTTAAAGTGTGTGTGTTTTTTTTATTTCCTTCAATAGGATTAATAATTGATAGTTGTCAAATTGACAGCTCTCGATTATTAACCTGGCTTAAAGTGACCTTTCAATTGCAAGGTGGCTTTAACCCCTTATTAACCCATTCGCCACCGCTACAGGGCAATGGGAATAGACGGGCAAAGTGCCAGAAAGGGCGAATCTAATTAGAGATTTGCCCTTTCTGGGGTGTCTGGGGGCAGATGTTAGTAGCCAGGGGGGCACAAAAAAAATGTACCCTCCCTAGGCTATTATTATCTGCCCCCTCTCGCTTGCTTTGTCTGTCTGGTGGAGAAAATACAGCGGGAGCCTACGCATTTTTTTTCAACGAATTTACACCTTTAATTAACCCCTACATGTCTGAAATTTTGCACACATACACTTATGTAATTGTAAGTTAAAACCATATATCAAAATACATGAAATGACATGGTTAACTGTGTGTAAACAATGTATCATTTCATGTCGGCTTCTGTGATTTCACAAAAGCCGGCAATTGAATTAGCGGCTATTACAGTATGTACAGTCATGGCCAAAAGTTTTGAGAATGACACAAATATTAATTTTTACAAAGTCTACTGCTTCACTTTTTCTAATGGCAATTTGCATATACTCCAGAATGTTATAAAGAGTGATCAGCTTAACAGCAATTACTTGCAAAGTCAATATTTGGCTAGAAAATGAACTTTATCCCCCAAAACACATTTCAACATCATTGCAGCCCTGCCTTAAAAGGACCAGCTAACCTCTTTTCAGTGATTGCTCCATTAACACAGGTGTGGGTGTTGATGAGGACATGGCTGTAGATCAATCTGTCATGATTAAGTAAGAATGACACCACTGGGCATTTTAAAAGGAGGCTGGTGCTTGGCATCATTGTTTCTCTTCTGTTAACCATGGTTATCTCTAAAGAAACACGTGCAGTCATCATTGCAATGCACAAAAATGGCCTAACAGGGAAGAGTATCGCAGCTAGAAAGATTGCACCTCAGTCAACAATCTATCGCATCATCAAGAACTTCAAGGAGAGAGGTTCCATTGTTGCCAAAAAGGCTTCAGGGCACCCAAGAAAGACCAGCAAGCGCCAGGACCGTCTCTTAAAAGTGTTTCAGCTGCGGGATCGGGCTATCAGCAGTGCAGAGCTTGCTCAGGAATGGCAGCAGGCAGGTGTGAGTGCATCTGCACGCACTGTGAGGCGGAGACTCTTGGAGCAAGGCCTGGTATCAAGGAGGGAAGCAAAGAAGCCACTTCTCTCCAGAAAAAACATCATGGACAGACTGATATTCTGCAAAAGGTACAGGCAGTGGACTGCTGAGGACTGGGGTAAAGTTATTTTCTCTGATGAATCCCCTTTTTGATTGTTTGGGACATCAGGAAAACGCCTCATTCGGAGAAGACAAGGTGAGCGCTACCACCAGTCTTGTCTCATGCCAACTGTTAAGCATCCTGTGGGGTTGCTTCTCAGCCAGGGAATCGGCTCTCTCACAGTCTTGCCTAAAAACACAGCCATGAATAAAGAATGGTACCAGAATGTCCTCCAAGAGCAACTTCTCCCAACCCTCCAAGAGCAGTTTGGCGATCAACAATGCCTTTTCCAGCATGATGGAGCACATTGCCATAAAGCAATGGTGATAACTAAATGGCTCAGGGAACAAAACATAGAGATTTTGGTTCCATGGCCTGAAAACTCCCCAGATCTTAATCCCATTGAGAACTTGTGGTCAATCATCAAGAGACGGGTGGACAAACAAAAACCTAAAAATTCTGACAAAATGAAAGCATTGATTGTGCAAGAATGGACTGCTATCAGTCAGGATTTGGTCCAGAAGTTGATTGAGAGCATGCCAGGGAGAATTCCAGAGGTCCTGAAGAAGAAGGGTCAACACTGCAAATATTGACTTGCTGCGTTAACTCATTCTAACTGTCAATATAAGCTTTTGCTACTCATATGTTTGCAATTATTATATTTCTGTCTGTGATAAAAACATCTGTCAAACACACATGAAAACCAGAGGGCAGCAGATCATGTAAAAATATAATATTTGTGTCATTCTCAAAACTTTTGGCCATGACTGTAGAAGTGTGTGAACTATAAATATATGTATATATATATACATATATATATATATATATATATATATATTATATATATATATATATATATATATATATATATATGTATTCTATGTGTGTATATGTATTGTTTCTATTCTTTATTAAAGCTGTCAGTGTGATTTTACAGTATAGCCGGGATGAATTAGCGGCTATTATACTATGTAGAAGTGTATGACCTATATATATATATTATATATATAATATATATATATAATTATTTGCTTTTTGTGTACATTTTTTTTTACAATGTGATTTTTACATGACTTTTTACATAGAGATAACTGCTCTATGTAAAACTTCATGTTAAAATCGCATTGCATACAGATGGAAAACTGATGGAAAACTGATGGAAAACGCATGACATTTTACTAGAATCGTACCGTTTTTTCCGTCCAGAAAACGGACCGATTTTTTTTCCAGCCAGTGAGTATGAGCCCTGAGGCCGTTATTTGGCCATGAATTGCCATCACAAACATCAGGACCACACGATCAAGATCTCAGAGTGCTGATGGGGTTAAAAAGCACACCACACTCTGCTAACCATCTAGATACTGTAGTCATTATTTACAGCAGTATTTAAGAGATTAAGCGGCCATGGTCGGTTCTAACACTGATCATGGCTAATGCAGCAAATTGTAATCTATAGTGACAGCTGATAGCTGCTGGATTGTGACCCATCGGAGGATGCTATTCTCTTATATCACAGGTCAATTTTAAGTTGTATTGGTGGTCATTAAGAGGTTAAAACAACCCAAATACCAAGCAGTCAGACCTGTCATTACAGAAGTTTGCTTAGGGGTGTGGTGTTTTCAGAACATACCTTCCACAGTCAACTGTTACTAAATAATAATGTTCAGGTGAAATGAAAAGTAAGTTACTGAAACCTAAAATGCTCGATTGCAAAGCTGTTTCAAGAGGGTTAGTAACTGGTAAAAATATGTTGCAACAACAATAGTATGGCACTGCCGTGTAAGTATCTATGGAAGAAAATTAAACAGGTATTCCAAAAACCTTTAATATTGAAGTAGAAAAAAAAAGTTTATCTACCGTGTGAGGGGTTGACGCGCTTAGCTGCTTCTTCAGGTAGAGACACGAACACTTTGATAGTGAAACACCTACAGGTTTATTAAAGACAGGGTTCAAGAAAACAAAAGCAGAGTCTTCCTGGCTTAACGGAAAACAAAACAAAGTTCAGCAGAGTCCTTTCTCTGCAGGTTTTGCCTGCAGATGCCTGGCAATGTTCTCCGGTGAGCAGCCTCCCTCGCACTCTATGGGTGCTCACTAACCAGCTTATGTTTAACTTTAAATTAACCTTCTCAGCACGTAGTGTGCTAGAGGCAAAAAAATCCTGGTTTTATATCACTGATAGCAGTATGTGCAGTGACACATATCTTCCCTCATACACTGTGCAAATGGCTCTGTCACATATTCCCTTTCCTCTGCCCAAAACCGGGAAAATTAAACAGGGAATTCGGGAGAGAGCATGTGCTTTACCATGTAACCTCCCTGGCCTGTACTCTACATGGAAAGTGAAGTTATCCTGGCGTTCTTACCCTTCTTCTCTTTCAACCATCTCAGCGGGGCATGGTCCGACACTAATTTAAACCTACGGCCTAGCAGGTAGTACTTCAGTGTGTCTATGGTACATTTTATAGCTAAACGATCCTTCTCAACTATGGCATAATACTTCTCGCAAGAAGACAGTTTCTGGCTCATTTATAGGATGGGTTGATCTTCTCCATTTATTTCCTGTGATAGCACAGCTCCCAACCCAACTTCTGAAGCATCAGTCTGGAACACAAATTCTTTGCTAATGTTTGTTTCGACCAGAACCGAATGCTTGCACAGAGCCCGCTTGAGTTCTTGAAAGCCCTTCTCTGTATCAGGAGTCAATTTCACCATCGTCGACTTGGTGCCCACAAGGAGATCTGTTAACGGTGTGGCAATTATGGCAAAGTTCAGGATAAAATGGCGGTAATACCCGACAATCCCAAGAAACGGCCTCACTTGCTTCTTGGAGAGTGGTTGTGGCTACTCCTGAATTGCCTCTATTTTTTTCAACTGGTATTGATTTTGCCTCTCCCGAAGATGTAGCCTAATTACCAGGCCTCTTCATTACCTATGGCACACTTCTTGGGATTTAAGGTACCTTGCTGGTCCCAGTCGCTCAATAAGTTCATTCACGCTGGGCAACGGGCACATGTAAAGCAGGACACCTCAATAAGCCTGCGGTAGTCGTTACAAAACTTCCACTCCCATTTGGTTTCAGTATGAGGACTATGGGACTTGACCAGCCACTTCTTGATTCCTCTATCACCCGAGGTCCAGCACTCTCTTCACCTCCTTGGAGATTATCTCCAGGTATGTTTAGGGGATTCTGTAGGGTTTGAGGTTTACCCTTACATGCGGCTCTGTTAGCACTTCATGTTCCATGACCTGTGTGCGCCCTGGCATCTCTAAGAACAGGTCACGGTTCTGCTACAGCAGTTGTCGACATTGTTACTTCTGTGCCGGCGTTAGTGTCTCAGCAATGATTCACGACCTCCTAGATCTTGTCTTCGAGACAGGCCCTCAGGCAAGGAGATTCCAGCTCTTCACAGTCCTGCCAAGGTTTGAGTAGGTTTACATGGTATACCTGGTCAGCTTCCTGCGACTGTGTTGGTGTATCTTGAAATTCTCATCCCCAAGTTTTCGCATACGGGCTTTGCCACTTTGCCAAGAATTTGCTCTCTACCATAAGAATAAGAACTAGCATGTGGTCCCCAGATTGGAATTGCCTTAGCCTCACTCATCAGTTGTATACCCTTGCTTGGGTCTCCTGTGCCTGGATAAGATGTTCCCTTTTGATAGGCACTACGTGAGCCAACATTTCTTGCAGCTGGGTGACATGTCCAATGAAACTCTGGTGCGGCGTGACCTTGGCTTCCCAGGTTTCCTTGGCGATGTCCAGTAGCCCTCGTGGATGTCGGCCGCACAGGAGCTCGAACAGTGAGAAGCCAGTGGAAGCCTGTGGGACTTCTCTGATAGAAAATAGCAAGAACGGGAGCAGATTGTCCCAGTCCCAACCATTCTTCTCAATGATCCTCTTGAGCATAGACTTCAAGGTCTTGTTGAAGAGCTCAACCAGCCCATCGGTCTACAGATGGTAAACGGAGGTTTGCAGCTAGGCGATCTAGAGGACTCTGCACATCTCCCGCATCAGTTTGCTCATAAACAGGGTCCACTGGTCCATAAAAATCTCCATGGGCAAACCAGTTCAGGCAAAGATATGGACAAACTCCCTGGCGATACTCTTAGCTGAAGCAGCACTCAGTGGCATTGCTTCCAGGTACCGGGTCGCGTAGTCCATGACCACTATGATGTACTGATGGCTGCGTACTGATTTAACAAGGGGACCTACCAGGTCCATAGCAATCCTCTCAAAGGGAATTTCTATCACCAGTAAGGGAACTAAGGGCTACAGAAGTGAGAAGTATGAGCAGTTATCTGACAGATGGGGCAGGACTTACAATAATTCAGGATCTCTCTGCAACACCCTGGCCAATAGAACCTCTGTAACACTCTCTGCTGAGTTTTCTCCAGCCCAGGTGTCCACCCAAACCATGCAAATGGGCCATGTATAAGACTCTCCGCCGGTAGGGTCCTTGAACTAACAACTGCTCTACTACCTCTCCTCCCCTCAATTTGGTCACCTGATACAATAATTCACCATATACTGCAAAATGAGGGAACCTGATGGAAGTCCATATAGTTCAGCCTAACATGTTGATACAGAGGAAGGCAAAAAAAACCTATGTGGCAAACAGTAAGCTCCAAATTGGGGAAAAAAAATCCTTCCCGACTTTCCTTGAACCAGAGAGTTATGTCACTCAAAATAGTTACTCAATATTGTGAAGAATATTGGAGATATAATTTAATGTCAATCATTTGTATCCTATTTGGCATGGGATTATAAATCCCCTTCCTTTGTGCTGCTGTAACATGACACCTAGCTCAGCAGGTGGTCAAGCCTCAAAAGGTAGAGTGACTGTCCTCACATCTTGAGCCAGCTAAGCTCAGGAAAAAAGGCTTGCTTGCAATATGAAGTCCATGCAGTGTAACTGCTTTGTTCAGACAGATAGGATTTCATAAGTATATGGACTCATCATACTTCCTAGCAACACACCTGTTACATTTTCAAGATCTCTCAAATGGGATAAACACCTTCCCGTGTCTCAATCCACTTTAGCATCCCAGCGAGGCAAGCTGCATATATTGGCTAGTAGGAAGCAGGTAGCAAAACTGGGTTTGGTCTCAATTTCATGCATAACTGGGGCCCAGCCTGATCCAATGGCACTAAAACCGCCTCCCTAAGATTGTCCATTAAGAAGTTGTGACTAGAGTTGAGCGATACTTTCCGATATCCTAAAGTATCGGAATCGGAATGGTATCGCCGATATCACTAAAATATCGGCGATACCCGATACCGATACCGGAAGTCCCATGTAAGTCTATGGGAACAAAATATCGCAACTAAAAAAAACTCATTCTTTCCTTGTAAACACTAAATATACACACATAGAATACATATATATATATATACATGTCATTGTGACATATATATATACATATATGTATAGTTTATACACTTCTACATAGTAAAATATCCTCTCATTCAATTGCCGGGTAAAGCCGGCTTCAGTGAAAAGACAGAAGCACCCGACATGAAATGACACTTGGTGTACATAGGGTTAACCATGTCTTTTCATGTCGTTTGCTATCTGATTTGCACAAACAATTAAATCAGACTATGTGTGCAAAATTTCACACCTGTAGGGGTTAATTAAAGGTGTAAATTCGTTGTAAAAAAAACGGACTTTTTTTGCTACGAATTTACACCTTTAATTAACCCCTACAGGTGTGAAATTTTGCACACATAGTCTGATTTAATTGTTTGTGCAAATTAGGCTGGAGTCACACACAACCACAAAAAATCGGTCCGTTTTAGACGGTCGACAATCGGATCAAAATAAAAACATCACACATCCTTCTGGCATCCGATTTTCCTTCAAAGATGCGATTTAATCGCATGTGTGTGTACCTTGTAACATCCGATTTTCATCCGACTTGCGAGATTTTCTCGCAGGCTTGCAAAACTGACATATAATGGATCCAAAAGAATAGTATTTAAATGCCAAAAGAAAGAATAGATATATACACATATATATATATATATATATATATATATATATATGTCATTGTGACATATATATATATATATACATATATTTATAGTTCTTACACTTCTACATACTGTTATAGCCGCTAATTCAATTGCCGGCTTCAGTGAAATCACAGAAGCCGACATGAAATGATACATTGTTTCCACACATTTAACCATGTAATTTCATGTATTTTTATATATGTTTGAAACATACAATTACATGAGTATATGTGTGCTAAATTTCAGACATGTAGGGGTTAATTAAAGGTGTAAATTCGTTGTAAAAAAAACGGACTTTTTTTGCTACGAATTTACACCTTTAATTAACCCCTACAGGTGTGAAATTTTGCACACATAGTCTGATTTAATTGTTTGTGCAAATTAGGCTGGAGTCACACACAACCACAAAAAATCGGTCCGTTTTAGACGGTCAACAATCGGATCAAAATAAAAACATCACACATCCTTCTGGCATCCGATTTTCCTTCAAAGATGCGATTTAATCGCATGTGTGTGTACCTTGTAACATCCGATTTTCATCCGACTTGCGAGATTTTCTCGCAGGCTTGCAAAACTGACATATAATGGATCCAAAAGAATAGTATTTAAATGCCAAAAGAAAGAATAGATATATACACATATATATATATATATATGTATATATATATATGTCATTGTGACATATATATATATACATATATTTATAGTTCTTACACTTCTACATACTGTTATAGCCGCTAATTCAATTGCCGGCTTCAGTGAAATCACAGAAGCCGACATGAAATGATACATTGTTTCCACACATTTAACCATGTAATTTCATGTATTTTTATATATGTTTGAAACATACAATTACATGAGTATATGTGTGCTAAATTTCAGACATGTAGGGGTTAATTAAAGGTGTAAATTCGTTAAAAAAAAATGCGTGGGCTCCCGCTGTATTTTCTCCACCAGACAGACAAAGCAAGCGAGTGGGGGCAGATAATAATAGCCTAGGGAGGGTACATTTTTTTTGTGCCCCCCCCTGGCTACTAACATCTGCCCCCAGACACCCCAGAAAGGGCAAATCTATAATTAGATTCGCCCTTTCTGGCACTTTGCCCGTCTATTCCCATTGCCCTGTAGCGGTGGCGAATGGGTTAATAAGGGGTTAAAATGACCTTGCAATTGAAAGGTCACTTTAAGCCAGGTTAATAATTGATAGCTGTCAATTAGGCAACTATCAATTATTAATCCTATTGTATGAAAGAAAAATCAAACACACACACTTTAATAAAAAATAAGTTTAATTAAATAATCACACAGTTTTTGACCATATTTTATTTTCCTGCTAAAACCATTTCCTGTAATAAAAATAAAATAAAAAAGCAAAATTATACTTACCAATCCGATGTACAGTCAGGTCCCACGGTGTAATCCATCAGAAAGGGTTAACAGGTTACAGGTCGCAGAGAGCTAATAATGCTGTCTCAGACCTGTATTCCCCTGAATGAATAACTTCCTCTCCCAGCGAAAGTAGAGGAATAGATTCATGAATGGAGCTTAATTGATTTCTTGCCAATTTAACTGTAGTGACCTGACCTAAAGGGAAAGTGGACACAATCAATTAAGCTTCATTCATGAAACACATCCTCTCCTGTCGCCAGGAGAGGAACTTATTCATTCATGAGCTTTGAGCTGAGCATGCAGGATTACTTGCACTGCTTGGCTCAAAGCTAGTTAACCCTTTGTGAAGGATTACAGCGTGGGACGTGACAGATCGGCGGAATAGGTAAGAATAATGTTGTTTTTTTCTTTTTCTTTATTTTAGGAGATCAATGGCTTCGCACGGATTTAGTGTAAAATAAAATATGGTCAAAAAAATGTGTTTTTATTTCATTAAAATTATTTATTCTTAAAGTGTGTGTGTTTTTTTATTTACTTCAATAGGATTAATAATTGATAGTTGTCTAATTGACAGCTATCAATCATTAACCTGCCTTAAGGTCACCTTTCAATTGCAAGGTGACAGTAAGGTGAGATTAACCCATTCGCCACCGCTACAGGGCAATGGGAATAGACGGGCAAAGTGCCAGAAAGGGCGAATCTAATTATAGATTTGCCCTTTCTGGGGTGTCTGGGGGCAGATGTTAGTAGCCAGGGGGGGCACAAAAAAATGCACCCTCCCTGGGCTATTATTATCTGCCCCCACTCGCTTTGCTTTGTCTGTCTGGTGGAGAAAATACAGCGGGAGCCCACGCATTTTTTTTCAACGAAATTACACCTTTAATTAACCCCTACATGTCTGAAATTTTGCACAAATACACTCATGTAATTGTATGTTTCAAACATATATAAAAATACATGAAATTACATGGTTAAATGTGTGGAAACAATGTATCATTTCATGTCGGCTTCTGTGATTTCACAAAACCCGGCAATTGAATTAGCGGCTATTACAGTATGTAGAAGTCTAGGAACTATAAATATATGTATATATACATGTCACAATGACATGTATATATATATGTATGTGTTCTATGTGTATATATCTATTCTTTCTAGTCTTTATTAAAGCTGTCAGTGTGATTTTACAGTATAGCCGGGATGAATTGCCGGCTTTTCTAAAGGACACCGATGCGATTTCATCGCAAGTCACACAGTGTGGTCCGTTTGTAATCAGATTTTTCATCGCTCCCATAGACTTGCATTGGCGATTGTCGACCGACAATCGGTGACAATCGCAGCATGCTGCGATTGTACACGGACGTTTAAAACGGACCACAAAAAATCTGATACTGGGAGCTGCTCCATAGATTAACATAGGTCCGACTGCAATGCGATATTTCATCGCATTGCAGTCGTCCGATTTTGTCGCCAGTGTGACTCCGGCCTTAGATAGCAAAGGACATGAAAAGACATGGTTAACCCTATGTACACCAAGTGTCATTTCATGTCACCCGACATGAAATGACACTTGGTGTACATAGGGTTAACCATGTCTTTTCATGTCCTTTGCTATCTAATTTGCACAAACAATTAAATCAGACTATGTGTGCAAAATTTCACACCTGTAGGGGTTAATTAAAGGTGTAAATTCGTTGTAAAAAAAACGGACTTTTTTGCTACGAATTTACACCTTTAATTAACCCCTACAGGTGTGAAATTTTGCACACATAGTCTGATTTAATTGTTTGTGCAAATTAGATAGCAAAGGACATGAAAAGACATGGTTAACCCTATGTACACCAAGTGTCATTTCATGTCGGGTTCTGCATTTTCACAAAAGCCGGCAATTGAATTAGCGGCTATTATACTATGTAGAAGTGTATGAACTACAAATATAAATATATATATATATGTGTCACAAATTCAATGACATGTATATATATTATGAGGTGTAAAATTGCTGAAAAAAAATGCGTGGGCTCCCGCCCTATTTTCGCAACCAGACAGACAAAGCCAGTGAGTGGGGGCAGATAATAATAGCCCAGAGAGGGACCATTATTTTTGCCCCCCCCGGCTACTAACATCTGCCCCCAGACACCCCAGGAAAGACAAATCTATAATTAGATTCGCCCTTTCTGGCACTTTGCCCGTCTATTCCCATTGCCCTGTAGCGGTGGCGAATGGGTTAATATGGGGTTAAAGCCACCTTGCTATTGAAAGGTGACCTTAAGCCAGGTTAATAATTGAGAGCTGTCAATTAGACAACTATCAATTATTAATCCTATTGCATGAAATAAAAATAAAACACACACACTTTAATTAAAAATCATTTTAATGAAATAAAGACACATGTTTTTGACCATCTTTTATTTTACTGCAAAAACCATTTCCTGTAATAAAAATAAAATAAAAAAGCAAAATTATTCTTACCTATCCCATGCACAGTCAGGTCCCACGGTGTAATCCTTCAGAAAGGGTTAATGTTTACTGCAGGGACCGCAGCTAATGCTGCAGCCTCACAGTAAACCCCAAATGAATGAGTTCCTCTCCTGCCTGACAGGAGAGTAAAGGCTGGGTGTCACATAACGATACACCAGCGATCCCGACAACGATATGCACTTGTCAGGATCGCTGGTGTATCGCTACATGATCGCTGCTGAGCTGCCAAACAGGCAGCGATCTGGGACAGCGACACTGCGGGTAACATCGCTTAAGGGCCCGTCTCACATAGCGATATCGCTACCGAGATCGCTGCTGAGTCACTAGTTTTGTGACGCAGCAGCGAGCTCACCAGCGATATCGCTGTGTGTGACATTCAGCGACGATCAGCCCCCTGCCGGGTATCGCTGATCGTCGCAGAAATGTCAGGACCTTTTTTTGATCGCTGGTTTCCCTCTGACAGGCACGCATCGCTGCGTGTGACAGGCGGGAGACCAGCGATCCGCTGGTAACCAAGGTACACAGCGGGTTTCCAGGCACCGCGCAGCGCTTGGAAACCCGCTGTGTACCTTGGATACCAGCTCCCTGCATCAGGGCGCTGGTATCCAAGGTACACAGCGGGTTTCTAGGCACAGCCCCGCGCCTGGAAACCCGCTGTGTACCTTGGTTACCAGCGGATCGCTGGTCTCCCGCCTGTCACACGCAGCGATGTGTGCCTGTCAGCGGGAAACCAGCGATCAAAGGTCCTGACATTTCAGCGACGATCAGCGATACCCGGCAGGGGGGCTGATCGTCGCTGAATGTCACACACAGCGATATCGCTGGTGAGCTTGCTGCTGCGTCACAAAACTAGTGACTCAGCAGCGATCTCGGTAGCGATATCGCTATGTGAGACGGGCCCTTAAGTGGAAAGCTTAATTGATTGCTTTCCACTTTCACTTCAGGTCAGCCAGGGACACAATCAGTGACGTCAGAGGGAACTGATTAACAAAAATAGGGGTTCCCTTCGAAAAAAAAAATGGCGTGGGGTCCCCCCTATTTTTGTTAACCAGCCAGATGAAGCAGACCGCTGAGGCCTGGATTTTCAGGCTGTTAAGGAGCCAAGATCCATGGACCTTGCCAGCCTGATAATACCAGGCCACAGCAGTCTGTATATCTTGGCTGATTAACAAAAATAGGGGATCCCCTCGAAAAAAATTGTCGTGGGGTCCCCCCTATTTTTGTTAACCAGCCAGATGAAGAAAACCGCTGAGGCCTGGATTTTCAGGCTGTTAAGGAGCCAAGATCCATGGACCTTGCCAGCCTGATAATACCAGGCCACAGCAGTCTGTATATCTTGGCTGATTAACAAAAATAGGGGATCCCCTCGAAAAAAATTGGCGTGGGGTCCCCCCTATTTTTGTTAACCAGCCAGATGAAGAAAACCGCTGAGGCCTGGATTTTCAGGCTGTTAAGGAGTCAAGATCCATGGACCTTGCCAGCCTGATAATACCAGGCCACAGCAGTCTGCATATCTTGGCTGATTAACAAAAATAGGGGATCCCCTCGAAAAAAATTGTCGTGGGGTCCCCCCTATTTTTGTTAACCAGCCAGATGAAGCAGACTGCTGAGGCCTGGATTTTCAGGCTGTTAAGGAGCCAAGATCCATGGACCTTGCCAGCCTGATAATACCAGGCCACAGCAGTCTGCATATCTTGGCTGATTAACAAAAATAGGGGATCCCCTTGAAAAAAATTGGCGTGGGGTCCCCCCTATTTTTGTTAACCAGCCAGATGAAGCAGACCGCTGAGGCCTGGTTTTTCAGGCTGGTAAGGATCCAATATCCATGGACCTTGCAAGCCTGATAATACCAGGCCACAGCAGTCTGCTTAGCTTGGCTGGTTAACAAAAATAGGGGATCCCCTCGAAAAAAAAACGGCGTGGGGATCCCCCCTATTTTTGTTAACCAGCCAAGTAAAATGCAGACTGCTGCGGCCTGGTATTAAAAGACTGTCAAGGCCCATGGATTTTGGCCCTCAACAGCCTGATAATACCAGGCTACAGCAGCCCACATTTGGCGCATCAAAAGATGTGCCAATTGTGGCACTTTACCCGGCTCTTCCCACTTGCCCTGTAGCGGTGGCAAGCGGGGTAATAAGGGGTTATTGTCACCGTTGATTGCACGGTGACAATAAGCCCGGTTAATAATGGATAGGCGTCAATAAGACACCGATCCATTATTAATCCGAAAGTTATTAAATGTATAAAAAAAAGACACAGCAAGAAAAAAGTCTTTTAATGAAATAAAAGAGACAACACAGTTTTCATTTCTTTTATTACTCTCTCATTCCTGCGACGCCATCGATCTCCTGTAAAAAAAGAAAAAAAACAAACCAACAGTATACCACCTGTCCGACGCAGTCCATAACGATAGTCCCACGACGATCCAGCTCTGCTACATCGCAATGACAGGCAGAGCCTGTCATCGCGACGCAGCACAGCTGATTACCTGCTTCCCCGGCGGTGACGTCATCGGACTGACTGCTTTACGGCCGGGATTACCCAGCAGTCACTGCAGTTATCGCGAGAAACTGCATGTGACCGCCGGGGAAAGAAGATGGCGGCCATGAAGCAGTGCAGGACGTGACCGCCGGAGATCTTCTGCCGGGTAAGTGCCGCTGACTCCTGACAGACCCGACCGACGGACACTGACAGTGACAGTGACAATCCCGATTCCGGTATCCGATAAGACGAAAATATCGGAACTCGGAATCGGAATTCCGATACAGCTAATATCGGCCGATACCCGATATTTGCAGTATCGGAATGCTCAACACTAGTTGTGACACATTTTAGGTTTTGGAGTTTTAGCTGCTGGAGGCAAGGGAAAGGGACTTATGTTCAGCACAGGGGGCAGGAGGGAAGTGAGCCAAAGGGGTTAAATGCTCATGTAACGCATGGCCTATTGTTTTTTCACTGGGGAGGTAGAAACAACATATCGTGAGGGGAAAAATCAAGGAACAGATGGGACCATCAGCCTCCCATATGACAGCCACTCCTCTGCAAGCTAAGCCTTTCATCTAACTGGTAGCTGACTCTTATATTCTGCATACTTTGTCCTACCACTATTGTTTTTGCATATCTGACCATTGTATATGTATAACCATTGTGCATATAATTTTTTGCCTAGTGTGCTCTTAAGGCTTTTAAATATATAATTAAACTCTGGGTTGCACTTTTATCTCGATCCACAAATCCACACATCCATGATATCGGCTTAAATTTCCATGCTACTGGGGATGGTTTCTGGCCCGATATAATCCCATTAATGGACTGGGCTTTTATCTAACGAGGAATTGTGGCAGTTCTACTGGGCTGACCAGGCGCTGTATCATTGGTGCTAGTGAAATGCGCATCTCAGCAGTCAGGGCAGTGAGCGAGTGTGTTGCCACATCAGTTACTGCATGGGCAACACTCTCTCACTCCACATGCAATCCTGGGCCCATGTTGACAGGGGGTGTCTGGGTAAAACTGTGCCAAGCTGACCTTATATGTCCCCAGTGGGTACAGAACGTCTCTTCGGTGCAAGTGAGAAGAGCGTAGCCCATGATCGCTCGGACGTAATAGTGACGTCAGACAGGTTGGCAAGATTCATCACAAGGGGTGGCAGCGTGGTGGGATCGAGATAATAGTGTGTGTGAGTGTGAGACTCATACTACCAGGGACTAAGACTACCAGAAGTAACTTTTTTGCCACTGTGATCTTAAAATCAGCTCAGCACTAGACAGTCTGATTGCAAATACTGTAAGGTGTATGGGTGCATCAGGTTGCAGCTCTATATCAGTGACCAAAGATTGCAAGGATGGCCAGTGATAAAAGATGCAGAGCTAGCCTAGCCAAAGAGATGGTCAATGGATGGTGGGGAGAAGGTGGAAGAAAATATTGCTCAAGCAGAGGGGGAGTCCAGCCCAGGCTCCCACAGGAGCCAGTCAATGGCGGTCAGTCTTGCAGTGGATTGCTCACCACCTGCTATTCCCCCCATGCAGGCAGGCCCGGATACCCTCCTGCAAGCTACCCTGGTCAGACTCGAGGAGGGGACAAGGCCTCCTATGAGATCCTCATGACAGTAGCAGAACATTGCTAGGTAGCAGCAGCAGAACATAGTAATTCAGCAGAAGTAGCAGAAAGTCACGAGGCAGCAGAAGCTGTAGAACGTCAGCATGAGCGAAAGCACCAGCAACATTGCTTCTGCTCCAACTCCAGCTCTAGTCGCAGAACCCAGCCAGTTGCAAGTACCCTGAGATCAGGGTCCCGAAGCCACAGGCAGAGGACTTCCCCCTGCTGGACTTGGACACATTCTTGCTGGCAATTTAAAAATCTTGCTATTAACACCATTTGCTTGAGGATCAGTGGGTCCAGTTTGTGAACCGTCAACTCAGGGGTAAGACCCTGGAAATCGTTAGGTACCTGCCCAGCGGGACCACCCTGAACTATGAGGATATAATAATAATCTTTATTTTTATATAGCGCTAACATATTCCGCAGCGCTTTACAGTTTGCACACATTATCGTCGCTGTTCCCAATGGGGCTCACAATCTAGATTCCCTATCTGTATGTTTTTGGAGTGTGGGAGGAAACCGGAGTACCCGGAGGAAACCCACGCAAACAACATACAAACTCCTTGCAGATGTTGTCCTAGGTGGGATTCGAACACATTACTCCAGCGCTGCAATGCTATCCACTGATCCACCATGCTGCCCTATCAAGGATATCAAGCAGGCTCTGTTCCGGTAGTAATATCTTGACCCCTGAGACGTACCAGAAGAAGCTCCGGAGTATGCAGCAAGGTTCTTCAGACATATGGCCGATCACACCGCGGGCTTTACTGAGAGCAGCTGATCAATGGACAATGGTATTGGAGCTCACCACCATGCAGCAGCTGAAGGAGATCATCGCAACTGAGCAGTTTTTGTGGAACTGCCCGGAAGATCTCCAGCAGTATCTCTGTTACAGGAAGCCAAAGGGGGCCTCTGCAACAGCGACACTTGCTGGCGAGTACTCCAACAACTGGACTCCAGAGGCCAAGAAATCTGCTGGCTGAAGAGGGAGAAAGAAGAATGCAGTGTCTGCTGTCCCTCGCCCCAAGCCCAAGGGAGCAACTACCCATGCTTCCCTCTCCACGTCCGTGGGATAACTCCAATTATGTCACCTCTGCAAACTGTCCATTGTTTTGTTTCTGGGAGAGTGCGATGAGAGGTCCCTTGACAACCTACAGCCCATCACCATACACCAGGCCATGGCCATGGGACTACGGACACCGGCGCTGAGATGACTCTTATGCGGCCTGAGCTGGTGTCCCAACAGGATTTGGTACTTGGGAAAATGCTTACTGTCTCTGGGATTGAAGGAACCGAACATTGCTGCCCTTATCCAAGGTGTATTTGGACTGGGGCACCAGGAAGGGAGTGCTGGAGGTGGGGGTAACCTCAAATAATCTCCAGAGTGTTTTGTTTGGGAGAGACTTGGGAAGGCTAGTGTTCCAGTATGTGGCCACTGAACCCTCAAGGCTTGATCTTCCCGACAACAGCATAATGTCCACCCCTGTTGATGTCAATGTGATTAACATGCCTCCTTATGGGAATGTGGGGGTAGGTGAAGTAATGTGTCCCTCTCCCTTCAGAGGGGAAGAGATCAATCAAGCAAGCTGTAATATTGCCTTAGAATGTGGCCAGCTGGCAAGCTGGCATGCTGGAACCAGTTGCCCTGTGAGGCTGTCACAGAGGGGACAGACAGAGGGCATACAGCCGTGGAGGGCGAGCCTGCAATTGAGGGTGAGGCTGTCACAGGAGAGGTAGGTCTCCAAGGTAAGGCCTCATTTCAGGGTTCCTCCACAACCAGTAGTCAGAGGGCCAGTTTAGTAAGTCTGGACCGGCTACTTGATCGGAAGCAGAGGAGAAGTGGGCTCTACCTGGGGTTGCATTGGCTGTGGCTGCTGTCATGAAACAGTGGTACAGCTGGGGTCCCAGGGGCCCCTCAGTGGTCCTACAGCTTACCTGCCTTTCGACCAAGTGGCTGCTGGGTCAGACGGAAGCAAGGAGACAGGTTTTGGGGAATGACAGAAGACATAGCAGTCTCGTCTATTCTTGCCATGTCCAGTCAGGGTTTTAGGCGACGTTGGAAACTGATAACAGCCTGAGCGCTGTCTAAGAACAGGTGACACAGCCTCCATTGGACTCATACCTCAAGCAGGTTGTCTGGGACCAAGGAAGGCTGTACTGGATGATGGTCCAGCAGGGTTTACAGGAGGTGGGGCCTAGGGAATGAAACTTAGTTGTACCCTATCCATTCAGGGCAGAGTTGTTGGGATTTCGCATGAGATTCCATTAGCCAGACACCATGCCCCTTTTCCTGATCACTTCATCCAACAACATGTCGGCCATATTTCTGCTACAAAACTGCACCTTCCAGCAGCAACTGTGTAGGAAACCATGTTATTGTTTTCAAGGGTGTTTATGATGCCCAATAAAAAAATGTTTACATAGTTTGTTGATGTGCACCCCCGGGGAAAATGTTTGTCAGCCAATATACTTACTGCACGGGCATTACAAGTATAGGAGACCCGCTACTTTAAATTGGGAAAAGATTTATAGGAGGCCCTCCTCTATGTCTCTTACAAGGTGTATTGGGGTGTATCCAAATTTGGAGCAGGCCTTGCATTCACTTCATGGGCAAACATTATGGGAGTAGCAAATTAAGAAAAATGGGAACTTTTTTCATATGGCCATCCAGTACGTTGTTCAAAGGTTATTTGGGTGTGTGTAACTTTTGGGCATGGCAGGCCTTGCATTCACTTCATTGGCAAAAATTATGGGAGTAGCAAATTAAGAAAAATGTGAACTTTGGTTTCATGTGGCCATCCTGTACATTGGTTCAAAGGGTTATTGGGGTGCGTGTAACTTTGGGGCAGGGCAGGCCTTGCATTCAATTCATAGGCTAAAATTATGGGAGTAGCAAATTAAGAGAAATGTGAATTTTGGTTTCATGTGGCCATCTAGTACGTTGGTTCAAAGGGTGATTGAAGTGCATGTACCTTTGGGGCAGGGCAGGCCTTGCATTCAATTCATAGTCTAAAATTATGGGAGTAGCAAATTAAGAAAAATGAGAACTTTGGTTTCATGTAGCCATCCAGTATGTTGGTTCAAAGGGTTATTGGGGTGCGTGTAACGTTGGGGCATGGCAGGCCTTGCAAGCAATGCATAGGCTAACATTATGGGAGCAGCAAATTAAGGAAAATGGTAACTTGGGTTTCATGTGGCCATCCAGTAATTTGGTTCAAAGGGTTATTTGGGTGCGTATAACTTTTGGGCATGGCAGGCTTTGCATTCAATTCATGGGCAAACATTATGGGAGTAGCAAATTAAGAAAAATGTGAACTTTGGTTTTATGTGGCTGTCCATTATGTTGGTCGAAAGGGTTATTGGGGTGCATGTAACTTTGGGCAGGACAGGCTTTGCATTCAATGCATAAGTTAACATTATGGGAGTAGCAAAGAAATAAGAATGGGAACTTTGGTTTCATTGTGACCATCCAGGACGTCTATTCAATGGGTTATTGGGGTGCGTCCAAATTTGGGGCAGGCCTTGCATTCAATGCGTAGGCAATAACAGTATAGGAGACCCACTGTTTAATAATGGGAACAACAAAGCATGGCCGGCATATGGCTCTCTAAGAATAGTGAGGACCGACTGCTGGCTCTATAAAATTAGGCTTTGTGACTTTCAGAGTCCCTCCTTCTTAAATGAAACAGGATGCGTCTGATGATGTGTCACACACCACATGGCCAGCTAAGGTTGTAAAATGTTAAAATGACATTTCTCAGTGAATGCATTTGTCTTGGTTGAAAGCAATGCTAAAGTTGAAAAATGCATCAAAAACGCTATGTGTGAACAGTACGCAGCCCAAGTGATGGAGGAACATTTTGTTTTGGGTTATTTATTTTGCCTTATGTACAAATCATTACCCTAGAAATGATGTTCCTTAACATATTACACTGGAAAATCAAATTGGTTCCGTTTTTGTATGTTTTAATTGTGCGCCCGGAAAAGTGGTGTAAGACTCTCACAACATTGTTCACAGCAGTGACCAGGGTGTCAGAATTGCTTCCAGGGGTAATGATGTTTCCATGTCATTTCAGCACTGTTCCCATTGATTTCAGATGTTTTTAGACCCTAAAAAGACCCACGGGGGGCCGCAGCAAAAATGCTCGGGTTTCCCATAGACTTACATTGGGTACGTTGCTCGGGTGGAGCACCGAGCATTCCAATTTGCTCGGCCCGATCAACGAGCACCTGAGCATTATAGTGCTCACCCATCACTATTAATCACAACTTACACAGTTTTAGGAATTCCCTAAAAGCACAGCTGTTTAAGGTGGCCTATCACATTCCCTTATCAAAGTCATTTTATATATAGTCCATTCTCTACTTCTCTGATCATAATCGTCCATCAAACTTCATGGCTCTAAAACCACTGCAAATATTGGCTGGTGACCAGCTCATGCAGTCTTTACCTACCATTTCTTCAAGATAGCTGGATTATCATTGTAAATAAGCACCTATACTTTGTCACCCCTACCTCTTTGCAGATTGTAAGCTCTTACAGGCAGTGTCGTCATTATCTTTGCATTAATTATTGTATTATCATTAATGTTGCTATGACTGTTGTATATGACCTGTTAAATTGTAAAGCACTGAGGAGTATGTTGGCACTATGTAACTGAAGATTATTATTGTTAATAATATTTTAGATACAGTGGTTTGTCCATCTAGCCCTGGGTGTAGAGAATGGAAGCGGAGGCAGAGATGGTGAAGTTCACATTCGAGACCGCGGTCCGGGGGCTCCGAAGGGGGCATGACTAGTGAGCCCCGGGTACCCGTAGTAAGGCCCCTCGAACAGGACCAGAATGGAATACCCAGAGGACACAGATGCTACCTCCAGTTAGACCCCGGACACGTGACAGCTGTCCCAGAGGGACCAAAAGGGGTAACAGATAAGATAGCAGAAACCGTGGAGGGTTAACTTAGATGAGGAAGGTCCTGGTTCAGAGTGGATGGTAGCAGGCTGGCTCCAGTAACCTTGTCACAGTCCACGGACACGGATGGTTGATGGCGGAACGGGATGACACTTGCGCCAGTGATAGCCGAGATTGTCAGAGATAGCCGGATACAGGATCCCAATGATCTGTGGAGACAAATAGAATGAGCTAACTACGGAGGCTGCTAACACAGCGCAGACAGATCAGAGTCAGAACCGGATGTAGCAATGATAGAAACACGTTTCTCCGGCACTCCCCCTATGGTGGAGTGGCCAGACATAGCAATCAGTGCGTTGCCATTGGCTGATTGACATTTTCAAAAATGCATGCTGCCCCTTTAAGAGAGAGGGTGGAGACGGCCTCGCGTCCTAAGTATTCTTTCTGGAGGCCTGCTGGCAGTGTGCCAGGAACAGGGAGAGGAAGCAGGACGCTGGGAAGCAGAGAGAGCAGAGGCAAGTGACCAGAACGGAGAGCAGAACCAGCACGGGGACCGAGTGTAACAGTATCCCCCTCTTTACCCCCCTCTTTTTCAAGCCTGCAAGAAATTTTTTAAGAAGAAGAGGAGCTTGGATGTTCTCTTTAGGCTCCCAAGACCTCTCCTCAGGACCAAAACCTTTCCAGTCCACCAGGTAATAGGTCATACCTCTTACTTTCTTAGTGGCCAAGATATGTTTTACCTCAAAAAACATCATCCTCAGAGACCGGATCTGGAGTGGTACCCGGGTCCTTAAAGAAGGAGTTCAAAGCTACTGGTTTGAGGAGGGAAATCTGAAAGGAGTTAGGCACATGTAGGGAAGTAGGCAATTTCAGTTTGTAAGAGACCGGGTTGATTTGTCTCAAGACTTCAAAGGGACCAATGAAACGGGGACCCAATTTGTACGAAGGCAACTTCAAATGGATGTACTTGGAGAAGAGCCATACCTTGTCTCCAGACGAAAGATGGGAGCATCCAAGCGTCTTTGTCCACATGCCTTTTCATACGTTGATAGGCTCTCTCCAAAGCAGTCTTGGTATCTTTCCAAATGTTTGAGAAATCTCTGGTAAAAGTATCGGCTGCCGGAATACCAGACGCTCCAGAGAAAGGAAGAGGAATTCCGGGTTGGAGTCCAAACACAATCTGAAAGGAAGATTTTCCAGAAGATTCACTTACTTGGTTGTTGTAGGAGAATTCCGACCAGGGCAGTAATTCCACCCAGTCGTCATGATGAACGTTGACGAAGTGACGCAGGTATCCAGCCAGGATTTGAGTGATCCTCTCCACTTGCCCATTGGACTGGGGATGGTATGCCGCAGAAAAATCTAGTTCTATTTTTACCATTTTACAGACTGCTTTCCAGAACTTAGAGATGAACTGGACGCCCCTGTCGGACACGATGTGGAGAGGAAATCCATGTAGACGGAAGATGTGCTGAATGAAAGTGAGCGGCCAGCTCTGGAGCAGACGGAAGACCAGATAGCGGAATGAAGTGAGCCATTTTAGAGAAGCGGTCCTCCACAACCCATACCACTGAGCAGCCAGGAGAAATGGGAAGATCCGTGATGAAATCCATCGCTATGTGCTGCCAGGGAGCGGACGAATCGGGAGAGGCAGAAGCCTGCCGGCTGGTAGACGTTTATCAGTCTTGTTACGGGCACATGAAGGACAGGCTGCGACGTACTCCTGGATATACTTACCCTTGGTAGGCCACCAGTAGTAACGGGTGATGAGTTGCTGAGTCTTTTCTGACCGGCATGGCCAGCCAACTTAGAAGAATGACACCACAGCAGGACACGATTATGTTCAGAAGCGGACACGAGAGTCTTCCCTGGAGGAAGCCAGGCAAGATCAATGGAGGCAACAGAGACAAACCTTGAAGGTTCAATAATGTGCTGAGGTTCCAACTCCAGTTCAGGAGGCAAAAGGCTCTGGAGAGTGCGTCTGCCTTGATGTTCTTGTCAGCTGGGTGGAAATGAAGGACAAAATTGAAATGAGCAAAAAAACAACGCCCACCGGGCCTGATGGGGATTCAACCTAAGAGCAGATTGGAGGTAGGCAAGGTTTTTATGGTCTGTGAATATGACTAACTTGGTGATGAGCTCCCTCAAGCAGATGTCTCCATTCTTGCAGAGCCAACTTGATAGCCAACAGTTCCCGATCTCCAGCGGTAGTAGTTCCTTTCTGCAGGAGAAAAAACCTTGGAAAAAAAAACCACAAGAGATCATCCGACCGGTAGATGCCTTCTGGGTGAGAACTGCTCCTGCACCTACGGAAGAAGCGTCTACCTCAAGAAAAAATTGCTCATTAGAATTAGGACGATGAAGAACCGGTGCGGAAGCGAAGGCTTTTTTGAGAGAAACAAAGGCCTCTTCTGCCTCGGAGGACCATTCCTTGGAGTTTACACATTTCCAGGTTAAAGCTGTGAGGGGAGCCACTCGGGTGGAAAAGTGTGGAATGAATTGCCGGTAGTAGTTGGCGAACCCCAGGAACGGGTGTATGGCTTTTAGCCCAGACGGACGAGGCCACTTGAGGATGGCAGACAACTTCTCCGGGTCATCTTTAATAACCTGTGGAAGATACAATGTACCCAAGGAAAGGCAAAGAAGATTGCTTAAAGAGGCATTTCTCATATTTGGCATATAGCCTGTTCTCTCTCAGTCTTTGTAAGACCAGGCGTACTTGCCTCCGGTGTGAGGCCAAGTCTGCAGAGAAAATCAAAATGTCGTCCAGGTAGACAACGACACAATTATAGAGCAGGTGGATAGCTTAGGCCAAATGGAATTACCAGGTATTCATAGTGGCCATCACGGGTGTTGAAGGCTGTTTTCCATTCGTCTCCTTCTCTGATTCGGACCAGGTTTGTAGGCCCCTCTGAGATCCAATTTAGTGAAGATCTTGGCCCCTCGGAGATGATCAAACAGCTCTGAAATAAGAGGTAATGGATACCTGTTTTTACCGTGATCTGGTTTAGACCATGGTAGTCGATACAGGGCCGCAAGGATCCATCCTTCTTCAAAAAGAAGAACCGGCTCCTGCCGGTGAACATGACTTCCGGATAAATCCTTTTGCCAGGTTCTCTTGGATGTAGTCCGACATAGCCTGAGTCTCTGCCTGAGAAAGAGGATAAACTCTCCCACGAGGAGGAGATGTTCCAGGTAGAAGCTCTATCTGACAGTCATACGACCTGTGTGGAGTAGCTTCTCAGCCTCCTTTTTTCCAATGACGTCAGAGAAGGACCAATAGGAGGAAGGCAACCCTGGCAGGGTATCAGGCTGGACTGGAGGAGAGAAAGGTTTGTATCCGAATTAGGCATCGATTCATGCAGGTATCTCCCCAACGCAGAACCTCTCCAGTTTCTCCAATTTAGGACCTGTTCATGCATCTGGAGCCAGGGTAAACCTAAAAGCAAGGATGAGACAAACCAGGATATACATAAAAACGGATTCTTTCAGCATGCATTAGACCTACCCGGAGTTCCACCAGCTCGTTTGAAACTGGACAGGCTCGGTTTGCCATCTACTGCGGTCACCGGTAATGGATTAGGAAGACGCTGGACTGGTAAGCGGTAATGATCCACAACCGCCTGCTGGATGAAGCTCTCGGGCGCCCCCCTTACCCTCAGGTCAGTCAGGGAACTGCACCTAGGATAATTGGTCGCCAGTTCGGGTCACTTGGATGTGTGCTGGCTATTGGGCACGCTGCAGTGAGGGCATTATAATTACTCCTGGCTGCAGCCAGGCAGTACCCTTATAAACCCCGCTGCGTCACTGCCAGCGTCACCCAATAGATTAACACTTTACACCCCTTCCTTTAGCTGCCACCAGCTACGGGTTTGACTTAATACACAATTTATCAAGAGGGTCCGTAGCAACCCCAAAACAGTAGCGTAGTTACTTCAGGCACGTGCAGATTTTTATAGAGCAGGAGAAACAAACTAATAAATTTATAGGTTTATTCCTTAAAAACAGGCAATGCTTATATAATATAAAAAGATGTAACAAACTGAGACAATATAGTTATGTACAGATGCAGTTATAAAATAAAATGGGATTAAGAATGAAAGATAACTCACATGGTTGTTAGATCATATACAGGCAGCCAGGCTGGGGGAAGGAGCCACACGTCATAGTTCATTGGTAGATCTCTTACTCAGCACGTCCCAGCAGAAAGAATTCTCAAGGAACTTCACTGTAAGACTTATGCATGTCAGCTTCTGACCTCACAAAAAGGGGCGGGTCCTCTAGCCACCTCCCCTGGCTACAAGCTATGGTTTGAGCTCTGCGATATCATAAGGTTCATAACTCGTTCTGTGAACCTAGCAGAATAATGGCAGACCTATCAATGGTCTTGCTTTGAAATGACGGTTCCAATGAGCCCACACTTGGGTGGGCTAGTTCATGGGGCACCCGAGAATTCCATTTCTCGGGTTCTGTTGGAGTTACGGGTTTACCAGTACCACGGGAACGATGCCCATCGGCGCATGGTTCAACACAGTAACTTTCGTGTTTCTAGCGAATGCTCCCACCGTGTTATTAACCAAAGAGAATGAATACTCCAACATGGCTGCTATAGGAAGAAAGCACGTGTTCGGACAATGCAGGACCCCTGCGGTGAAGCGGGAAAACTTCCAGCACTGGCAGCTCACATTACACTGCCTGAGGGCAGGCTGACAGGGGGGAAGGGAAGCGTGAGCTGCAGAGAAAAGGAGGGAGGGGTAGTTTGTGCAGTAGTTCCCTGCAGCTCCAGAATCCAGTAAACAATGTTCGGAGAATTTTATTGCTCCGCAGGACACTGAGACCAAAATTTGCAATGAGGGAGAGGTGTTATGTTACGGTAGCTGAGGAGTGCAGGTAAAAAAGGAAATACACCAGAGCAGTTGGAATCTATGAGATTGCAGTACCCTGACTAACCACCACAACTAGAGGCAGCCGTGGAGCGTTCCTACGTTGGTCCTAGACGCCTCGTCACAGCCTGAGAAACTAACTACACCTAAAGATAGAAATAGGAAAGCTATCTGCCCCGGAGCAGAACCCCAAAGATAATAGAAAGCCCCCAAACATGTAATGGCGGTTAGACAAGAGGAAATACTGACACAGAAAGAAAATAGTATGAGCAAACGCTGGGGCCCAAACTATCTAAATAGAAAAGGACAGGAAGGGCACTTACTGCAATCCCAGAAAACCCTGAAAAGCACCAACTTTACTAATTTCAAAAAATACCTGAGATCACACGACCTCTACCACCTAAATTAGTTCTCTGGTGTAACAAAAACAGCAGCCACTGAAAAAACTGCAAAAAGCAAAAGTACAAAACACAGTGGCTGGACTAAACTGAGAGGGCAAAAGCCCCTGGAGGGGACCCAGAAGGCCCCCACAGAAGTGCAGGACAAAATGCAAAAATATAGCAAAAACACAAAATAAGAAATTGTCTTATCTGATAGCAGGAGATGCAGACACGACACAGCAGGCTACAAGGGAAACTGGAAAGAAGGATTCAGACCAGAACAATTGATCACCGGCAACCCTGATGGGAAAATGATTCCCTTAAATAAGACCAATCAGTAACACCTGATTCCCAATCCTCACTAGTACCGCTTGTAACCACCAGAGGGAGCCTCTGCTCAGAACTCATCTCAAACCCATTCACAACAGTACCCCCCCCTTGAGGAGGGGTCACCGAACCCTCATTTGAGCAACCAGGTCGGTCAGGATGAGTTCTATGATACGCACGGATAAGTCTCCTAGCATGGATGTCCGAAGCAAACACCCAAGAATTATCTTCCTGACCATAACCTCTCCATTTAACCAAATACTGGAGTCTTCGTCTAGAAAAACGAGAATCCAATATTTTCTCAACCACATACTCCAGATTGCCCTCAACCAAAACAGGGTCAGGAGGCACAGCAGCAGGAACCACTGGCTCAACAAACCTCTTCAACAAGGACTTGTGGAACACGTTATGGATCTTAAATGTCCCTGGAAGAAGCAAACGAAAAGAAACAGGATTAATAATCTCCATGATCTTATAAGGTCCAATGAACCTAGGCTTAAATTTAGGAGATGCTACTCTCATAGGAATATTCTTTGAGGACAACCAGACCAAGTCCCCCACTTTAAACCGAGGACCATCAGTCCTATGCCGGTTAGCAAACCGCTGGGCCTTCTCCTGAGAGAGGGACAACCTCTCCACTACCTGGTCCCAAATCTGCTGCATACGCTCAACAACAGAGTCAACACCTGGACAGACAGAAGCCTCCGTCTGTCCTGAAGAAAATCGAGGGTGAAACCCAGAATTACAGAAAAACGGAGACATCAAAGTGGCAGAGCTAGCCCTATTATTAAGAGCAAACTCAGCCAAAGGCAAAAAGAGACCCAGTCATCCTGATCAGCAGACACAAAGCATCTTAGATAAGTCTCCAATGTCTGGTTTGTTCTCTCAGTTTGACCATTGGTCTGAGGATGAAATGCCGAGGAGAAAGACAATTGAACACCCAGTTTAGAACAAAAAGTCCTCCAAAATCTGGAAACAAACTGGACTCCTCTGTCAGACACAATGTTCTCAGGAATGCCGTGTAAACGAACCACGTGCTGAAGGAACAACGGCACCAATTCAGAGGAGGAAGGCAACTTAGGTAATGGCACAAGATGTATCATTTTGGAAAACCTATCACAAATTACCCAGATGGTGGTCATTCTCTGAGAAACAGGAAGATCGGAAATGAAATCCATAGAGATATGGGTCCATGGTCTCTTGGGCACAGGCAATGGCATCAACAAACCACTAGAGCGAGAGCAAGGCTTGGAGCGAGAGCAAGTCCCGCAGGACTGCACAAATTCCCTGACATCGCGAGACAAGGTAGGCCACCAAAAGGACCGACTAACCAAGTCTCTGGTACCAAAAATTCCGGGATGCCCAGCCAATGCGGAACAATGAATCTCAGACATCACACTCTTTTTCCATTGGTCCGGGACAAACAATTTTCCAACAGGGCAGCGCTCGGGCCTATCCTCCTGACACCCCTCCAGAGCAAGTCTCAAATTAGGCGAGATGGCGGAAAGAACTACACCCTCCTTCAAAATAACAGAGGGATCAGATAGCTCAGGAGAGTCCGCAAGGAAACTCCTCGAGAGGGCATCCGCCTTAACATTCTTAGTGCCAGGAAGAAAGGAAACCACAAAATTAAAACGTGTGAAAAACAAGGCCCACCTGGCCTGTCTAGGATTGAGTCGCTTGGCAGATTCCAGATAGACCAGATTCTTATGGTCCGTAAGGACCACCACCTGATGTTTGGCTCCCTCCAGCCAATGTCTCCACTCTTCAAAAGCCCACTTCATGGCCAATAACTCCCGATTACCCACGTCATAATTACGTTCAGTAGGAGAAAATTTTCGAGAGAAAAAGGCACAAGGGTTACTTTTAGAGGTCTCTGGATCTTTTTGGGACAAAACGGCACCTGCCCCAATTTCAGAGGCATCAACCTCCACCTGAAATGGCAGAGAAACATCAGGCTGCCGTAGAACAGGAGCAGAAGTGAATCTCTGCTTAAGTTCCTGAAACGCAGAGACTGCCTCAGGAGGCCAATTCACCACATCAGAACCCTTTCTGGTCAAATCAGTTAATGGTTTAACAATAACAGAGAAATTACCAATAAATTTACGATAAAAATTGGCAAAACCCAAAAATCTCTGAAGAGCCTTTAATGAAGTAGGTTGGACCCAATCACAGATGGCCTGAACCTTGACCGGGTCCATTTCAATAACAGATGGGGACAAAATGAATCCCAGAAATGAGATCTTCTGTACGCCAAAAAGACACTTTGATCCCTTCACATACAGAGCATTCTCTCTCAAAATCTGGAATACAGTTCGAACATGTTTCACATGAGAGTCCCAGTCATTAGAAAAAATCAAGATATCATCCAAATAAACAATCAGAAACTTGTCCACAAAATCCCTGAAAATGTCATTCAGATTATATAGAACCAAAAATTTGCAGCACTCCTGGTGATCAGGTTCAACCCTCATTATCACCTGAGTAGAAAACTGGGGTTTATTCTCAGCCAAAGGGGTAGAATCGATCCCCAGTAGGGGAATAGACTTCTGTAGGGGTATCAAGGGAAATCCACAACGTTTAGCAAAATCATAATCCATCAGGTTAATAGCTGCTCCAGAATCAACGAAAGCCTGAGCAGAAAATGAGGACAGAGAGCATATCAGAGTGACAGTTAATAAAAACTTAGTCTGAACACTACCCAAGACAACTGAGCGTGCAAAACGTCTTCCCCGCTTAGGGCAGACTGAAATAGCATGAGAGGCATCAGCACAGTAGAAACATAACCCATTGCGCTTTCAAAACTCATGACGCTGTGCCCCAGACACCACTCCATCACACTGCATGGGCTCAGCAGCTGGCTCACAAGGCAACACCACTCCACGCATACTTCTCCGCTCACGCAAACGTCTGTCAATTTGAATCGCTAATGACATAGAATCATTGAGACCAGAGGGGACAGGGAATCCCACCATAACATCCTTTACATTATCCGACAGACCCTTCCGGAAAAGGGCCGCCAAAGCGTCGTCATTCCATTTGGTCAGGACTGCCCACCTACGGAATCTCTGACAGTATAACTCAGCGTCATCAAGCCCCTGATTTAATGCCAACAAGGCTTTTTCAGCTTGATCAGTGACATTAGGCTCATCGTACAATAACCCCAAAGCCTGAAAAAATGCATCAACATCACTCAAAACAGGATCCCCAGGTGTGAGGGAAAAAGCCCAATCCTGAGGATCGCCGCGCAGGAGAGAGATGACAATTTGAACCTGCTGCGCTGCGTTTCCTGAGGACTTAGATTTTAAGGCAAGAAACAATTTACAATTATTTTTGAAATTCTGAAACTTAGCTCGATCCCCTGAAAACAAATCTGGCATGGGGATCCTAGGTTCCACAACAGGCAACCTAGCAAGATATGCAGCAATACTCTGAACCTCAGTGGCAAGCTGATCCACACGGCCAGACAACTGTGCAAACTCCATTGGGAGAAAAGATCCTCCCCAGCACCCAGAGATACAGAGGAAAAAAAAAATGCAACAAACAGAAAAATATCTCTGACAACTTTTCTTCCTTCAAAATATTTTTTCCCTTCTGTGAGTACCATACAATTTTTATGGCCGGTGATACTGTTATGTTACGGTAGCTGAGGAGTGCAGGTAAAAAAGGAAATACACCAGAGCAGTTGGAATCTATGAGATTGCAGTACCCTGACTAACCACCACAACTAGAGGCAGCCGTGGAGCGTTCCTACGTTGGTCCTAGACGCCTCGTCACAGCCTGAGAAACTAACTACACCTAAAGATAGAAATAGGAAAGCTATCTGCCCCGGAGCAGAACCCCAAAGATAATAGAAAGCCCCCAAACATGTAATGGCGGTTAGACAAGAGGAAATACTGACACAGAAAGAAAATAGTATGAGCAAACGCTGGGGCCCAAACTATCTAAATAGAAAAGGACAGGAAGGGCACTTACTGCAATCCCAGAAAACCCTGAAAAGCACCAACTTTACTAATTTCAAAAAATACCTGAGATCACACGACCTCTACCACCTAAATTAGTTCTCTGGTGTAACAAAAACAGCAGCCACTGAAAAAACTGCAAAAAGCAAAAGTACAAAACACAGTGGCTGGACTAAACTGAGAGGGCAAAAGCCCCTGGAGGGGACCCAGAAGGCCCCACAGAAGTGCAGGACAAAATGCAAAAATATAGCAAAAACACAAAATAAGAAATTGTCTTATCTGATAGCAGGAGATGCAGACACGACACAGCAGGCTACAAGGGAAACTGGAAAGAAGGATTCAGACCAGAACAATTGATCACCGGCAACCCTGATGGGAAAATGATTCCCTTAAATAAGACCAATCAGTAACACCTGATTCCCAATCCTCACTAGTACCGCTTGTAACCACCAGAGGGAGCCTCTGCTCAGAACTCATCTCAAACCCATTCACAACAGAGAGGACTGTTCTCTACCTAGGGTGGCCTCTCCTAACGAACCTAGACACTGGAGTTTCCCGACTTCTTAGAACAGTAATGGATCAGATGCTCAGAACTACCGCAGTAGTAACAACTTCCATCCTTGCGAAGCGCCTCCCGGCGGCGGGTGGCCAAACTTACACGGTCTACCTCCATGGACTCTGGAGAGGAAGGCGAGGTACCTGTTTTGAACATGCTAGAGTCCAGGTGATAGGGCGTTTTGTCCCACTTGATCTCCCTGGAACGCTCCTGAAAACGCTGGTCAATTCGGGTTGCCAAGGATATTAGCTCTTCCAAGGTGGTAGGTCTGTCCCGTCCCGCCAGCTCATCCTTGATTCTTCCTGACAGGCCTTCCCAGAATTTAGCTACCAAGGATTCATTGTTCCAAGATAATTCCGACGAGAGGGTGCGGAACTTAACCGCATACTGAGCCACCGTGAGAGTTCCTTGGCACAGGCGAAGCAAGACTGAAGCGGTCGAAGTTATGCGACCAGGTTCATCGAAGGTCCTGCGAAAAGCCTCTAGGAAAGAAATACTGGGGATTCCAAGACTTGGTGTCTTCTAACACTTTTGTGTGTAGTAGTTTAATTCTCCAACCCAAGCTGTTTAGTAGTTTAGTTCTCCAACCCCTGTTGTCTATTACTTTAATTCTCCATGTTCTGGTGTGTATTTGTTTCGTTCTCCAACCCTTGCTGTTTAACCCCTCTCTGACATCAGACATGCTATCCCGTCCATAAAACCCGTGACAATCTGACCATGGACGGGATAGTACGTCATAGGCGATCAGCTGCGCTCCCGCGGGGAGCGCAGCTAATCGCCGGCGGGTGTCAGCTGATTATCACAGCTGACACCCGTGACTGTGTGTCAGGAGTGGTCACGGACCGCTCCCGGCACATTAACCCCTGGCACACCGCGATCAAACATGATCGTGGTGTACCGGGGGCACAGGGGAGCATCCCTGCGCGCCCCCCTGAGACCCTCAGACCAGCGCGATGTGATCGCGCTGTTCTGAGGGCTTCCTCCCTCCCAGGACCCGGATCCAAGATGGTGCCGGGGTCCTGGAGGGAGGCGGCTTCCTCAGTGCCTGCTGAGAGCAGGCAGTGAGAAGCCTGCAGCGCTGCCTGTGAGATCGCTGGTCTCAGAGTGTTGTGCACACTGTGAGACCAGCGATCTGATAAAATGCAGTGATGTCCCACCCTGGGACAAAGTAAAAAAGTTAAAAAAATAAAAATAAACATGTTATAAAAAAAATTCCAAAATAAATAAATAAAAAAAAAATATTCCCCAATAAATTCATTTCTTCCTGTAAATAAAAAAAACAAAACAATAAAAGTACACATATTTGGTATCGTCGCGTCCGTAACGACCCCCCCTATAAAACTGTCCACTAGTTAACCCCTTTAGTGAACCCTTAAAAAAAAAACAAAGCAAAAAATCAATGCTTTATCATAATACCGCCGAACAAAAAGTGGAATAAGACGCGATCAAAAAGACCAATATAAATAAACATGGTACCGCTGAAAACGTCATCTTGTCCCGCAAAAAACGAGCCATGACACAGCATCATCAGCGAAAAAATAAAAAAGTTATAGCTCGCAGAATAAAGCGGTGCAAAAATAATTATTTTTTATAAAAATTGTTTTTATTCTATAAAAGCGCCAAAACATAAAAAAATTATATAAATGAGGTATCGCTGTAATCGTACTGACCCGAAGAATAAAACTGCTTTATCAATTTTACCACACGTGGAATGGTATAAACGCCTCACCCAAAAGAAATTCATGATTTGCTGATTTTTGTTCATTCTAACCTCTCAAAAATCGATATAAAAAGCGATCAAAAAATGTTACGTGCTCAAAAATGGTACCAATAAAAACGTCAACTCGTACCTCAAAAAATAAGACCTCACGTGACTCAGTGGGCCAAAATATGCAAAAATTATAGCTCTCAAAATGTGGCGATGCAAAAAACTATTTTTTGCAATAAAAGCGTCTTTTAGCGTGACAGCTGCCAATCATAAAAACCCACTATAAATAGTAAATCAAACCCCTTTTATCACCCCTTAGTTAGGGAAAAATAATAAAATAAAAAAAAATGTATTTATTTCCATTTTCCCATTAGGGTTAGGGTTGCGGCTAAAGTTAGGGTTAGGGATGGCGCTAAAGTTAGGATTAGGGTTAGGGTTGGGATTAGGGTTATGGGTGTGTTAGGGTTAGGTTTGTGGTTAGGGTTGGGACTAGGGTTAGGGGTGTGTTGGGGTTAGGGTTGGAGTTAGAATTTTGGGGTTTCTGCTGTTTAGGCACATCAGGGGCTCTCCAAATGTGACATGGCGTCTGATCTCAAATCCAGCCAATTCTGCGTTGAAAAAGTCAAACGGTGCTCCTTCACTTCTGAGCTCTGCCATGCGCCCAAACAGTAGTTTACCCCCACATATGGGGTATCAGCATACTCTAGACCCCAAGAGTTATTGTGCAATTTGTCCTATTTCTTCTGTTACCCTTGGGAAAATAAAAAACTGGGGGCGAAAATATCATTTTTGTAAAAAAAAATGATTTTTTTGTTTTTACGGCTGTACATTATAAACTTCTGTGAAGCACTTGGGGATTCATAGCGCTCACCACACATCTAGATATCTTCCTTGTGGGGTCTATTTTCCAAAATGGGATCACTTGTTGGGGATTTCCACAGTTTAGATGCATCAGGGGCTCTCCAAATGCGACATGACGCCCCCAGACCATTCCATCAAAGTCTGCAATCCAAAACGTCACTACTTCCCTTCCGAGCCCCAACGTGTACCCACACAGTAGTTTTCTCCACATATTGGGTATCAGCGTACTCAGGACAAGTTGGACAACACCTTTTGGGGTCCAATTTCTCCTGTTACCCTTGTGAAAATAAAATATTGGGGCGAAAAAATCATTTTTGTAAAAAAAAAAAGATTTTTTATTTTTACGGCTGTGCGTTATAAACTTCTGTGAAGCACTTCGGGGTTCAAAGTGCTCACCACACATCTAGATAAGTTCCTTGTGGGGTCTATTTTCTAAAATGGGGTCACTTGTGGGGGGTTTCCACTGTTTAGGCGCATCATCAGCTCTCCAAATGTGACATGACGCCCCCAGACCATTCCATCAAAGTCTGCAATCCAAAACGTCACTACTTCCCTTCCGAGCCCTGACGTGCGCCCATACAGTAGTTTTCTCCCACATATTGGGTATCAGCTTACTCAGGACAAATTGGACAACAACTTTTGGGTCCAATTTCTCCTGTTACCCTTGTGAAAATAAAATATTGGGGGCGAAAATATCAGTTTTGTAAAAAAAAAAAGGATTTTTTATAAAAATTGCGGTGAAAAGATCATTTTTGTGGAAAAAATATGATTTTTTAATTTTACGGCTCTACGTTATAAACTTGTGTGAAGCACTTGGGGGTTCAAATTGCTCACCAAAGATCTAGATAAGTTCCTTAGGGGGTCTAGTTTCCCAAATAGGGTCATTTGTTGGGGGTTTCCACTGTTTAGGCACATCAGGGGCTCTCCAAATGCAACATGGCGTCCAATCTCAATTTCAGCCAATTTTGGTTGGAAAAAGTCAAATGGTGCTCCTTCCATTCCGAGCTCAGCCGTGCGCCCAAACAGTGGTTTTCCCCACATATGGGGTATCAGCATACTTAGGACAAATTGGACAACAACTTTTGTGGTCCAATTTCTCCTGTTACCCTTGAGAAAATAAAAAAATAGTGACTAAAAGATAATTTTTGTGCGAAAAAAATAGGATTTTTTATTTTCATGCCCGGGCATTATAAAATTGTGTGAAGCACCATAGATCTAGATAAGTTCCTTAGGGGTTCTAGTTTCCAAAATGGGGTCACTTGTGGGGGGTTTCCACTGTTTAGGCTCATCTGGGGCACTGCAAACGGAACATGACCCCCATCAACGTCTGCATTCCAAAACTTTACTACTTCCTTTCCAAGCCCTGCCGTGCGCCCAAGCAGTTCCCCCCCCACATATGGGGTATCAGCGTACTCAGGACAAATTGGACAACAACTTTTGGGGTCCAATTTCCTTGGGAAAATTCAAAATTTGGGACTAAAAAATCATTTTTGTGGAAATTTTTTTTTTTTTTTCACACTCAGGCATTATAAACTTTTGTGAAACACTTGGGGGTTCAAACTACTCACAACAGATCTAGATAAGTACTTTAGGGGGTCTAGTTTCAAAAATGGTGTCACTTGTGGGGGGTTTCCACTGTTTAGGCGCATCAGAGGCTCTCCAAAGGCGACATGGCGTCCAATCTCAATTCCAGCCAATTTAAGTTTGAAAAAGTCAAACGGCGCTCCTTCCCTTACGAGCCCTACCGTGCGCCCAAACAGTGGTTTTCCCCCACATATTGGGTATTGGCGTACTCAGGAGAACTTGCACAACAACCTTATCTGTCCATTTTCTCCTTTTACTCTTGTGAAATTAAAAAAAAAGTTTGTAAAAGATCATTTTTGAAGCTAAAAAGTTAAATATTCATTTTTTCCTTCCACGTTGCTTCAGCTCCTGTGAAGCACCTGAAGGGTTAATAAACTTCTTGAATGTGGTTTTGAGTACCTTGAGGGGTGCAGTTTTTAGAATGGTGTCACTTTTGGGTATTTTCTGCTATATAGACCCCTCAAAGTGACTTCAAATATGAGGTGGTCCCTAAAAAAAATGGCTTTGTAAATTTTGTTGTAAAAATGAGAAATCGCTGGTCAACTTTTAACCCTTATAACTTCCTAACAAAAAAAAATTTTGGTTCCAAAATTGTGCTGATGTAAAGTAGACATGTGGGAAATGTTATTTCTTAACTATTTTGTGTGATATATTTCTCTGTTTTAAGGGAATAAAAATTCAAAGTTTGAAAATTGCAAAATTTTTAAAATTTTCGCCATATTTGCGTTTTTTTCAAAAATAAACGCAAGGTATATTGAAGAAATTTTACTTCTAACGTGAAGTACAATATGTCACGAGAAAACAATCTCAGAATCGCGAAGATCCGTAGAAGCGTTCCAGAGTTATAACCTCATAAAGAGACAGTGGTCAGAATTGTAAAAATTGGCCCGGTCATTAACGTGCAAACCACCCTTGGGGGTGAAGGGGTTAAGAGTTTTGCTCTCCAAACCTTGCTGTCTTGTAGTTTAGTGCTCCATCTTATTGTGGGTGTGTAGTGCTTTAGGTATCCAACTTTGGTATTTGGGGTGGGCTGATACTATCCAGGAGATTTTGGATGTTGTGGTACTGCCATTCTTTACCATCTTTTAGCCCCATGTATTTTTGTCCTTGTCTATTTAGATATATTTAACAAAGATTTATTTGATTTAAATGGACTATATGACTGTGTATTTTCCTCTTGCATTTATTGGGGTGGGTGGGTACTATCCAGGAGATTTGTCCACCTTACTTCAAGGTATTGAATTGTCTTATGCTGTGCTTACTTTTGATTTATGGGGATAAGCTTTCCTTTGTGGACTATATATACCTATTTATATGCTGCTATACTAATTATATGTCCTGTGATGTACCCAACCTTGGGCATTTTGGATATTGTGGTACTACCATTCTTTACCATCTTTTAGCCCCATGTATTTTTGTCCTTGTCTATTAGATATATTTAATAAAGATTTGTATTTATTTGATTTAAATGGACTATATGACTGTGTATTTTCCTCTTGCATTTAACTTTGGTATTTAGTAGTTTATTTCACCAAGCCCAGTTGTCTAGTACTTTAGTTCTTCTTATGGTGTGTAGTGGTTTAGTTCTCCACCCCAAGCTCCCTGCAAGCCTTGGGGATTCCAAGACTTGTGGAGTTGCTCCTTTCTCAACTGCCCACGCAGCCACCAGGGTCACCCATTGCCCAGTCAGCGAGATGTAACACCCCTGTCCATGCTTGCTAGTCCTGGTGTCAGTGCTGAAATACACCTTCGCAGACATAGAAGTTTTCAGAGAACGGGTGATGCTGTCTGTGACATGCTGGTGTAGAGAAGTAATGGTGACTCATCATCTGGTACTGGTGGACTGTGGCGGCCATCAGCTTTCAGAATCTATTTGAATCCACAAGGCGGAAAGGCTGCATTTTGGTCGCCAACAAATTGGATTGGCGATTCAAATATCACAGAGATCACAGACCGTGAGTCACACAGAGCCACCTGCTGTGATCTTTGGAGTGAAGAGCTCTCAGCTGGCCCTTATCATCAAAACAATTATATAATTGGGCGACGATCAACCGAGGAGGCTGCAGGTTGCTCACAATAATTAGTTATTGGAATACTAATAGTGAGCGTACGGCATATCCACCTCTGGATTACATCGCATGGAATATGTGTATATACCGCCGTACGATCATTGCTAACTCAATTATTAGTGGAACAGATAGGGCAATCTGTCACAAAGACAGGGATCGTCGAACAGTGTGCTGCCTACCTGGCGCTCGAGTCCGACACATCGCTGATCGGGTTGACAGATTACTGGGAGGGGCTGGTGAGGATCCAGCGGTCATGGTGCACATTGGCACAAATGACAAAGTTAGAGGTAGGTGGAAGGTCCTTAAAGATGATTTCAGGGAATTAGGCTGCAAGCTTAAAGCAAGGACCTCCAACGTGGTATTTTCTGAAATACTGCCGGTACCACGTGCCACACCAGAGAGGCAACGGGAGATTAGGGAGGTTAATAAGTGGCTCAAGAATTGGTGTAGAAAGGAGGGGTTTGGGTTCCTGGAGAACTGGGCCGACTTCTCAGTTGGCTACAGGTTCTATGCTAGGGACGGGCTGCACCTCAATGGGGAGGGTGCAGCTGTGCTGGGGGAGAAAATGGCTAGAAGGTTGGAGGAGTCTTTAAACTAGGGACTAGGGGGGAGGGTATTCATTTTATAGGAGGGGAAGGCAGTGCAGATAGAGACCTGGGCACAAATAATGAAATTGGGGGTGGGGGTGGCATGGGGGGTGGGGTTAGAACAGTTAATAATTTAAGAAAGAATAGAGGTTCAGAGAGATACATAAAGTGCATGTATACTAATGCTAGAAGCCTCACCAACAAAATGGCGGAATTAGAATTAATTTTGTTGGAACATAATTATGACATGGTGGGGATATCTGAGACTTGGCTGGATGAGAGCTACGACTGGGCGGTTAATTTACAGGGCTATAGTCTGTTTAGAAATGACCGTAAAAATAAGCGAGGTGGGGGTGTGTGTTTATATGTAAAATCATCCTTAAAACCCATCCTGCGTGATATCTGTGAATCTAATGAAGATGTAGAATCTCTGTGGGTGGAGATTAGGGAGGGGGGAAAAATAATAAATTACTGATAGGGTTTGTTATAAGTCTCCTAAAATAATGGAAGCAACAGAGAATATCATCGTAAAGCAAATAGATGAAGCAGCAACTCAAGGAGAAGTCATTATTATGGGGGACTTCAACTACCCTGAAATACATTGGGGAACAGAAACCTGCAGTTCCAGCAAAGGTAATAAGTTTTTGGCAACTACGAGAGACAATTACCTTTCACAACTAGTTCAGGACCCAACAAGAGGGGGGGCACTGCTAGACCTAATATTATCCAACAGGCCAGACCGCATATCAAATATAAGGGTTGGGGGTCACTTGGGTAATAGTGATCACAAAATAATAAGCTTTCATGTATCCTTTAATAAGATGTGTAGTCGAGGGGTTACAAGGACACTAAACTTCAGGAAGGCAAATTTCCAAAGGATGAGAGATGATCTTGGTGCAATAAACTGGGACGATATCCTGAGACATATAAATACACAAAGAAAATGGGAGACGTTTATGTTATGATTTGGTAGCTGAGGAGTGCAGGTAAAAAAAAGGCAATACACCAGAGGAGTTGGAAACTATGAGATTGCAGTACCCTGACTAACCACCACAACTAGAGGCAGCCGTGGAGCGTTCCTACGTTGGTCCTAGACGCCTCGTCACAGCCTGAGAAACTAACTACACCTAAAGATAGATATAGGAAAGCTATCTGCCCGGAGCAGAACCCCAAAGACAATAGAAAGCCCCCAAACATGTAATGGCGGTTAGACAAGATGAAATACTGACACAGAAAGAAAATAGTATGAGCAAATGCTGGGGCCCAAACTAACTAAATAGAAAAGGACAGGAAGGGTACTTACTGCAATCCCAGAAAACCCTGAAAAGCATCAACACCACTAATTTCAAAAACACCTGAGATCACACGACCTCTACCACCTAAATTAGTTCTCTGGTGTAACAAAATCAAAACAGCAGCCACTGAAAAAACTGGAAAAAGCAAAAGTACATACATAAGTGGCTGAACTAAACTGAGAGGGCAAAAGCCCCAGGAGGGGACCCTGAAGGCCCCCACAGAAGTGCAGGACAAAAATGCAAAAATATAGCACAAAAACAAAAAGAAGAAATGTCTTATCTGTTAGCAGGAGATGCAGACACGACACAGCAGGCTACAAGGGAAACAGGAATGAAGGATTCAGACCAGAACAATTGATCACCGGCAACCCTGATGGGAAGGTGACTCCCTTATATAAGACCAGTCAGTAACACCTGATTCCCAGTCCTCACAATCTTCACTGGACAGACCAGCACCACTTGTAACCACCAGAGGAAGCCTCTGCTCAGAACTCATCTCAAACCCATTCACAACAGTACCCCCCCTTGAGGAAGGGTCACCGAACCCTCACCTGAGCAACCAGGCTGGTCAGGATGAGTTCTATGATACGCACGGATAAGTCTCCTAGCATGGATGTCCGAAGCAAACACCTAAGAATTGTCTTCCTGACCATAACCTCTCCATTTAACCAAATACTGGAGTTTCCGTCTAGAAAAACGAGAATCTATATTTTCTCAACCACATACTCCAGATTGCCCTCAACCAAAACAGGGTCAGGAGGCACAGCAGCAGGAACCACTGGCTCAACAAACCTCTTCAACAAGGACTTGTGGAACACGTTATGGATCTTAAATGTCCCTGGAAGAAGCAAACGAAAAGAAACAGGATTAATAATCTCCATGATCTTATAAGGTCCAATGAACCTAGGCTTAAATTTAGGAGATGCCACTCTCATAGGAATATTCTTTGAGGACAACCAGACCAAGTCCCCCACTTTAAACCGAGGACCATCAGTCCTATGCCGGTTAGCAAACCGCTGGGCCTTCTCCTGAGAGAGGGACAACCTCTCCACTACCTGGTCCCAAATCCGCTGCATACGCTCCACAACAGAGTCAACACCCGGACAGACAGAAGCCTCCGTCTGTCCTGAAGAAAATCGAGGGTGAAACCCAGAATTACAGAAAAACGGAGACATCAAAGTGGCAGAGCTAGCCCTATTATTAAGAGCAAACTCAGCCAAAGGCAAAAAAGAGACCCAGTCATCCTGATCAGCAGACACAAAGCATCTTAGATAAGTCTCCAATGTCTGGTTTGTTCTCTCAGTTTGACCATTGGTCTGAGGATAAAATGCCGAGGAGAAAGACAATTGAACACCCAGTTTAGAACAAAAAGTCCTCCAAAATCTGGAAACAAACTGGACTCCTCTGTCAGACACAATGTTCTCAGGAATGCCGTGTAAACGAACCACGTGCTGAAGGAACAACGGCACCAATTCAGAGGAGGAAGGCAACTTAGGTAATGGCACAAGATGTATCATTTTGGAAAACCTATCACAAATTACCCAGATGGTGGTCATTCTCTGAGAAACAGGAAGGTCGGAAATGAAATCCATAGAGATATGGGTCCATGGTCTCTTGGGCACAGGCAATGGCATCAACAAACCACTAGAGTGAGAGCAAGGCTTGGAGCGAGAGCAAGTCCCGCAGGACTGCACAAATTCCCTGACATCACGAGACAAGGTAGGCCACCAAAAGGACCGACTAACCAAGTCTCTGGTACCAAAAATTCCAGGATGCCCAGCCAATGCGGAACAATGAATCTCAGACATCACACTCTTTTTCCACTGATCCGGGACAAACAATTTTCCAACCGGGCAGCGCTCGGGCCTATCCTCCTGACACCCCTCCAGAGCAAGTCTCAAATTGGGCGAGATGGCGGAAAGAACTACACCCTCTTTCAAAATAACAGAAGGATCAGATAACTCAGGAGAGTCCGCAAGGAAGCTCCTCGAGAGGGCATCCGCCTTAACATTCTTAGTGCCAGGAAGAAAGGAAACCACAAAATTAAAACGTGTAAAAAAAGGCCCACCTGGCCTGTCTAGGATTGAGTCGCTTGGCAGATTCCAGATAGACCAGATTCTTATGGTCCGTAAGGACCACCACCTGATGTTTGGCTCCCTCCAGCCAATGTCTCCACTCTTCAAAAGCCCACTTCATGGCCAATAACTCCCGATTACCCACGTCATAATTACGTTCAGTAGGAGAAAATTTTCGAGAGAAAAAGGCACAAGGTTTACTTTTAGAGGTCTCTGGATCTTTTTGGGACAAAAACGGCACCTGCCCCAATTTCAGAGGCATCAACCTCCACCTGAAATGGCAGAGAAACATCAGGCTGCCGTAGAACAGGAGCAGAAGTGAATCTCTGCTTAAGTTCCTGAAATGCAGAGACTGCCTCAGGAGGCCAATTCACCACATCAGAACCCTTTCTGGTCAAATCAGTTAATGGTTTAACAATAACCGAGAAATTACCAATAAATTTTCGATAAAAATTGGCAAAACCCAAAAATCTCTGAAGAGCCTTTAATGAAGTAGGTTGGACCCAATCACAGATGGCCTGAACCTTGACCGGGTCCATTTCAATAACAGATGGGGACAAAATGAATCCAGAAATGAGATCCTCTGTACGCCAAAAAGACACTTTGATCCCTTCACATACAGAGCATTCTCTCTCAAAATCTGGAATACAGTTCGAACATGTTTCACATGAGAGTCCCAGTCATTAGAAAAAATCAAGATATCATCCAAATAAACAATCAGAAATTTGTCCACAAAATCACTGAAAATGTCATTCATGAAGGACTGGAAGACGGAAGGAGCATTAGTGAGCCCAAAGGGCATCACCAGGTACTCAAAATGCCCTTCAGGGGTATTGAATGCCGTCTTCCATTCATCCCCGTGCTTAATGCGAATAAGGTTATACGCCCCCCTGAGGTCAAGCTTGGTAAACCAAGTAGCGTTTTTCACCCTGGAAAACAGGTCAGAAATCAAGGGTAACGGGTATTGATATTTCACAGTAATATTGTTCAAGAGACGATAATCAATACACGGCCTCAATGAACCATCCTTTTTGGCCACAAAGAAAAAACCGGCACCTAAGGGTGAAGAGGATGGTCTGATATGACCCTTCTCCAATGATTCCTTGATATAAGACCGCATAGCGTCATGTTCAGGTACAGACAAGTTAAAAAGGCTAACCTTAGGGAATTTACTACCCGGCACTAATTCAATAGCGCAGTCATAGCTCCTATGGGGAGGCAAGGATGCAGATTTACTTTCGCTAAACACATCAGAAAAATCAATCAAAAAGTCAGGAACATCCTGAGCCTGGGGGGAGGCAGAAAAAACAGAAGTGTTGGTATTAACACATTGGCAGCCCCAACTGGTTACAGACACAGATTTCCAATCCAAAACAGGATTATGAGACTGTAACCAAGGGAAACCCAGCACCCAGAGATACAGAGGGAAAAGAAAAAAAAATGCAACAAACAGAAAAATATCTCTGACAACTCTGACAACCTTTTTTTTTTTTTTTTTCTTTCACAATATTTTTCCCTTCTGTGAGTACCACACAATTTTCAGTTTAGGCCGGTGATACTGTTATGATTTGGTAGCTGAGGAGTGCAGGTAAAAAAAAGGCAATACACCAGAGCAGTTGGAAACTATGAGATTGCAGTACCCTGACTAACCACCACAACTAGAGGCAGCCGTGGAGCGTTCCTACGTTGGTCCTAGACGCCTCGTCACAGCCTGAGAAACTAACTACACCTAAAGATAGATATAGGAAAGCTATCTGCCCCGGAGCAGAACCCCAAAGACAATAGAAAGCCCCCAAACATGTAATGGCGGTTAGACAAGATGAAATACTGACACAGAAAGAAAATAGTATGAGCAAACGCTGGGGCCCAAACTAACTAAATAGAAAAGGACAGGAAGGGTACTTACTGCAATCCCAGAAAACCCTGAAAAGCACCAACACCACAAATTTCAAAAACACCTGAGATTACACGACCTCTACCACCTAAATTAGTTCTCTGGTGTAACAAAATCAAAACAGCAGCCACTGAAAAAACTGGAAAAAGCAAAAGTACATACATAAGTGGCTGAACTAAACTGAGAGGGCAAAAGCCCCCGGAGGGGACCCTGAAGGCCCCCACAGAAGTGCAGGACAAAAATGCAAAAATATAGCACACAAAAACAAAAAGAAGAAAATGTCTTATCTGTTAGCAGGAGATGCAGACACGACACAGCAGGCTACAAGGGAAACAGGAATGAAGGATTCAGACCAGAACAACTGATCACCGGCAACCCTGATGGGAAGGTGACTCCCTTATATAAGACCAGTCAGTAACACCTGATTCCCAGTCCTCACAATCTTCACTGGACAGACCAGCACCGCTTGTAACCACCAGAGGAAGCCTCTGCTCAGAACTCATCTCAAACCCATTCACAACACGTTTATTAGTATCCTGAATAGGACCTGTGCACAGTATATACCCTATGGGAATAAACATGCTAGAATTAGGAGGAAACCACTATGGCTAAATAGAGCTGTAAGGGGCGCAATAAGGGACAAAAAGAAAGCGTTTAGGGAATTAAAGCAAGTAGGTAGTGATGAGGCATTAAATAAATACAGAAGACTGAATAAATTCTGTAAAAAGCAAATCAAGACAGCAAAGATTGAGGCAGAGAGACTCATTGCCAGAGAAAGTAAAAATAATCCCAAAATATTCTTTAACTACATAAATAGCAAGAAACTAAAAAATGATAGTGTTGGTCCCTTAAAAATAGTCTGGGTGAAATGGTGGATGAGGATGAGGAAAAAGCCAATATGCTAAATGACTTTTTTTCAACTGTATTTACACAAGAAAATCCCATGACAGATAACATGATCAGAGATAAAAAAATTCTCCATTAAATGTCACCTGCTTAACCCAGCAGGAAGTACGGCGGCGTCTAAAAATCACTAAAGTTGACAAATCCCCGGGCCCGGATGGGATACACCCCCGAGTACTGCAGGAATTAAGTACAGTTATAGATAGACCATTATTTTTAATCTTTAAAGATTCCATAATAACTGGGTCTGTACCACAGGACTGGCGTATAGCAAATGTGGTGCCAATATTCAAAAAGGGGGCAAAAACTGAACCTGGAAATTATAGGCCAGTGAGCTTAACATCTACTGTGGGTAAAATCCTGGAGGGTTTTTTAAGGGATACTATATTGGAGTATCTGAAGCTGAATAACCTCATGACACAGTATCAGCATGGGTTTACGAGGGACCGTTCTTGTCAGACTAATCTGATAAGCTTTTATGAAGGAGTAAGTTCAGGACTGGACCAAGGGAATGCAGTGGACGTGGTGTTCATGGACTTCTCAAAAGGTTGATACATAAAATGAGAACAATGGGGATAGGGGAAAATATGTGTAAGTGGGTTAAGAACTGGCTCATGGATAGAAAACAAAGGGTGGTTATTAATGGAGCACACTCGGACTGGGTCACGGTTAGCAGTGGGGTACCACAGGGGTCAGTATTGGGGCCGCTTCTCTTTAACATATTTATTAATGACCTTGTAGGGGGCATACCGAGTAGTATTTCAATATTTGCAGATGACACTAAACTCTGCAGGGTAATAAATACAGAGGAGGATAATTTTATATTACAGGAGGATTTATGTAAACTAGAAGCTTGGGCTGATAAATGGAAAATGAGCTTTAATGGGGATAAATGTAAGGTCATGCACTTGGGTAGAACAAATAAGATGTATAATTATGTGCTTAATTGTAAAACACTGGGCAAAACTGTCACTGAAAAAGACCTGGGTGTATGGGTGGACGACAAACTCACATTTAGTGGCCAATGTCAGGCAGCTGCTGCCAAGGCAAATAAAATAATGGGATGCATTAAAAGAGGCATAGATGCTCATGAGGAGAACATATTTTACCTCTATACAAGTCACTGGTGCGACCACACTTAGAATACTGTGTGCAGTTCTGGTCTCCGGTGTATAAGAAAGACATAGCTGAACTGGAGCGGGTGCAGAGAAGAGCGACCAAGGTTATTAGAGAACTGGGGGGTCTGCAATACCAAGACAGGTTATTACACTTGGGGTTATTTAGTTTGGAAAAACGAAGGCTTAGGGGTGATCTTATTACAATGTATAAATATATAAGGGGACAGTACAAAGACCTTTCTAATGATCTTTTTACTCTTAGACCTGTGACGGGGACAAGGGGGCATTCTCTACGTCTGGAGGAAAGAAGGTTTAGCCATAATCACAGACGCAGATTCTTTACTGTAAGAGCAGTGAGACTATGGAACTCTCTGCCGTCTAATGTTGTAATGAGTGATTCCTTACTAAAATTTAAGAAGAGACTGGATGCCTTTTTTGAAAAGTATAATATTACAGGCTATATTCACTAGTTTCCTAAATATTGCGTTGATCCAGGGAGCTAGTCTGATTGCCGTATGTGGAGTCGGGAAGGAATTTTTTTCCCCAATGTGAAGCTTACTGTTTGCCACTTGGGTTTTTTTTGCCTTCCTCTGGATCAACATGTTAGGGCAGGTTAGGATAGGATATGGGTTGAACTAGATGGACTTAAAGTCTTCCTTCAACCTTAATAACTATGTAACTATGTAACTATGTAACTCCAGGATAACTCCACACTCCTCAGTGCCACCACCAATCCTGTTTTTTAAAAAAAATAACTAAATGCAGACAGTCTTCCATCACCTCTCCCTCAGAGTAGTGGTCATATACCATCTCCCATGCTAACCCACACACTTCCTTGACCACTTTTATGCTTTGCTGCCACACTTCATGTCCTCAGAATTGCCAATCCTTATCCTGAGACTTCAACAGTGCCACCTCCCCAACTGCTTCCCAGCTTCAATCTCTACCCACTTCGAGTGGCCTCTCACAACCTCTAACACATTCAAAGATGGTAAAACCCCTGATCTGGTCTTTGTCCAGCTCAGTACAATCTCCTACCTAGATAACTCACCTCTTACCCTTTCTACCCCATGAAATTAGGAGTATAACCACAACTTACACATTTTTAGGTGCTCCTTAAAAACACATCTGTTTAGGGTGGCCTCTCACATTCCCTAATCAAAGTCCTTTTTATATTTAGCCTATTCTCCACTTCTCTGAACATAATTTGCCATAAAACTAAACAGTACCCAAAAGCCTCATGCATCCTTTAGCTACCCCCCATTTCATAAAGATAGTTGTACCATGATCGTAAATAAGCACCTGTACTTTGTGTCACCCCCACACAATTGTAAGATTTTAAGCTCTAAAGAGCAGGCTAATCATCATTTTTGCTTTAATTATTTGATTATCATTAACTTTGTAACTTTTCACTGTTTTATATGAACTGCTGACTTGTAAAGCTCTGTCGGAAATTTTTTGCGCTATATTAACAAAGGTTATTATTAGTAGTAGATTGAAGATGGTGAGCTTCAAGCTCTCAGCTCTGGTATGTGTAGGAGGAAACAATCTTTTACGTGAGCACAACTGCACAAACGAGGGCTGGCTGCTGTGCTGACAGGGTGGAATAGAGTGAACACGACAAGCAGCTAGACTGTAAGAGAGGTACAGGTGGAGATGTTAAGTGGATTGAGAAAGATGGGGTGTGCTTGGTATTTAAGATCAGTTAAAAACAGCAGGCTTGTTCACTTCCATATCAGCTGACGGGCTCTCACTCATCCCGACTGTAGCAGGTAAACAAATGGAGGTTCTGCAGCCGGAGACCTGTGTGATAACACTTGCCACGGTGAGGAAGAAGGAAGAAGCTGAAGATTCAGTTGATGGGGTGGATGATGGTTGACGAGTCCCGCTAGTCTGTGTTTTAGCAGAGTGAGATTCCCAGATTAACGCCTGCTGATTGTGCATGTGACAGTTCATGCATGTGTTATGAATGTGCTAGAGATGGTTTCTGAGCAGAGGCTCCCACTGGTGGTTACAGACAGTACTGAACCTTTCAGCGAGGAATGGCAATCTGGGATCACTGACTGGTCTGATATAAGGAAGGTTCCCTCCCATGATGGTTGCCGGTGATCAATTGTTCTTTTCTCAATTGTGGTTCCTGGTTCATTTGGAAGTTTGCTGAGTCTTGCCTGCATCTTCTGCTATCAGATAAGATATTTTCTGCTTTTATTTTTGGGCTTGCTTTTTGCATTGTTTCCTGCACTTCTGTGGAGGTCAGCCAGGTCCCCTCCGGGGGCTTGTGCTCATCTCAGTTTATCTGAAGCCACTGTTATTTGTTCATTTGCTTTTTCCTGTTTTTTTAGTGGCTGCGGCTTAGTTTTGTTACACCAGAGATCTGATTTAGGTGGTAGAATCGTGTGATCTCAGGTGTTTTTGCAATCAGAAGAGTTGGTATTTTTTAGGGTGTTTTTTCGATTGCAGTGAGTATCCTTTCCTGTACTTATCTGTCTAGACAGATTGGGCCCCAGCATTTGCTCATTCTATTTTCTGTCTGTGTCCGTGCTTCTTCTTGTCTAACCGCCATTACATGTTTGGGGGCTTCCTATTTTCTTTGGGGATCTGCTCCGGGGCAGATAGCTTTCATCTTTCTGCCTTTAGGTGTAGTTATCTCTCAGGCTGTGACAAGGTGTCTAGGATCAACGTAGGAACGCTCCATGGCTACCTCTAGTTGTGTGGTTAGTTCAGGTTACTGCAATCCAATAGGTTCCAGCCTCTCTGGTGTATTGCCATTTTTGCTTATTCTCCTCTGCTACCAAAACACAACAGCATGTTTTAGTCAAATTATTGCATTTTTTTGTAACTCTGTTGTTTTTAACAAAGTTGGCAGACTACGTGAGTTATGTCATTTTTGGAGGTCTGAAAAAAAGACCCAGGCTAAGCAACTGCAGACCCATGATCGCTGCTTGCCACTGATAGAGTTGGGGCTGAGGATGTATTGCTTGTCGTGGTTGCGTAACTCTATGTCTGTGTGGAAAGCCGCAACGTAAACTTCTCATCTTCCTCCTCTACCTCCTCTGCTCAGTTACGCATCTGCATGCCTATGGGTTTACACCAAGTGGGATCTACTACCTCATCGTCATCCTCTGCTCTCACACTCCTCACCCTGAGAGTCACCGAACTCCTTTTCCTGCCCTGACAGCATAGTACAGTCCTCATGTACCTCAAGCACCGGAGTCGCATCAGGATCACCTCCACCCCCCGGGGTTAACATCTCTTGATAAGGGTTTGGATTTTGCTCAAACCCTTCTTCGTCCAGCCCTGGATCAAACTGAAAAAAAATTTGGGCATCAGTGCAGATGATTTAGTCCTCTTGACTTTGTGAATCTTTGGATTAACATTGATGCCCATGTCATAGAATGTGTGAACAGATCTGCAGACTCAGTCATCTGTGGTTCCCCACAGTCAGTTGGGTGGTTGAATAGCTATAACTTGGTGGAAAACAAGGATAATTAGGGTGCCACCTCTAAGGATTGTACTGTGTATGATGGTAAGGTTGAGGAAGAGGTGCAGAGGCCACTTGATGTAGCGCTTTCCATTTACTGGAGCACATGCTCTTTCTGGCACTCATCTACAAAGCCTACCACTGTGCAGCTGCCAAAGAAAGGGAGTGGTGTAACCCATCCAGTAACAGAAGTTGTGGAAATGTTGTGAAATTTCTCTTATCGTTCATATCGTACCTGTCTCACAACCCTAAACAGCTTTTCAGTACTTTCATTTCTCTCCTCCGTCAACATGCTCCCTCTCCCTCTCCTCTTATCTCAGCTGAGGACTTTACCTCATTCTTCAAGCAGAAGAGTGACAGTGTATAGCAAACCTATTGCTTAAAGTCCCCACAGCCCCAGTAATCAACTCTCCTCCTCCAAAATCAACTTCACCATCACAGAAGATCAACTTTTCTCTTTGCTCTCCAAATCACATCTCACGACTTGTGATCATGACCCAATAACATCTCATCTCATTCCAAACCTTACCACAGTCTTCATCCCAAGCTTAACCCACCTCTTCAACCTGTCACTAGCAACTGATGTCTTCCCTCCTGATTCAAGCATACCTCGATCACACCCATCCTGAAAAATACCTCCCTTGAATGATTCTCTGTGTCTAGATACCGCCCCATCTCACTTCTCCCCTATGCCTCCAAACTACTGGAACAACATGTCCATTTTGAACTGTACTCCCACTTCACCTCTTGCTCCCTCTTTGACAGCTTACAATCTGGTTTCCAACCATACCATTCCAATGAAACTGCCCTGACTAAAGTCACCAATGACCTACTAACTGCCAAATGAAAGCAATGAGCATGATAGTTTGTCCTTCTCCTTCTCCTGGACTTGGCATCTGCCTTTGACACAGTGGACCATTCCTTCTTACTATAGAATTTATGATCTCTTGGCATTAGAGAATTGGCTTTCTGTTGGATCTCCTTTTACCTAGCAGACAGGACATTCAATGTCTCCCACTCACACACCACCTCATCTCATCCCTATGTGTCGGTGTCCCCAAGGTTCAGTTGTAGGCCAGGGCACTATGCTTAGGGCATGTGCATGCTACCTCCCTCTTAAAGGGACCATGTGCATTGCCCTAAGGTGTCCTCAGTCAATATCTGGGTGACATCTTCTATTTAAGGCTCCTCCTCCAATATGAAGGTGCCTGAGCAATGTTAATTAGCCTTGCATGCTTGCAAAAGAGAAACACTGGCGCTACACTGAAAGGGTTAATTTAAAAAGACTAAAAGAAAAATTGTGTGGTGACAACTTAGAAGCTGCTGGTGATTGATTAGCAGGCTCTGTGTTTGCCTGCTGGGAGTAGTTTGTGAAATAAATGAGATAAAATCAACCACGCTAACTAAGGACACCACATGTGTGCCGTGTGTGAACACAACAATAAACAATTGGTAGATAAAAAAAAAAAATGGACTTACTGACCGGTGAAGAAGAAATTCCTGAAAAGTTTTAGAGGAGGACCACTCCAGGTGTATGTGTTTGGGGTTATAGATAGGACAATGTCAGGACCTCCTCTAAAATTTTTCAGGAATTTCTTCTTCAGTGGTCAGTAAGTCCATTTTTTTTTCCTCTAAAACTTTTCAGGAATTTCTTCTTCAGTGGTCAGTAAGTCCATTTTTTCTTTTTTTTTTAATCTACCAATTGTTTATTGTTTGTTCACACACGGCACACATGTGGTGTCCTTAGTTAGCGCAGTTGATTTTATCTGATTTATTTCACAGCTTTGCATGCTTGCTTGTTGTTGTCAGGTTCCGAGGTCTGCCCATCTGCTTGTCTACTCTGTACGCTTCTGCTTGTACCTGTCTGTGTGCTTCTATCAGCTGGTCCAGCCTGCATCTTCCAGGGCTCCTATGTCTAACATCCAGTCCAGCCTGCACCTGCCAGTTTCCATCTTTCTAACACCTGGTCCAGCCCGCACCTGCCAGCGCCTATCTGTGTAACACCTGGTCCAGTCTGCACTTGCCAGGGCTCTCCTGTTCCTCAGCTGGTCCAGCACGCACCTGCCAGATCCCACCTGTCTAACACACGGTCCAGTCCGAACCTACAGTAGTCATCTGTTTAACTGCCAGTTCAGATCACACCTGCCAGTGCCTATCTGTCTAACACCCAGTCCAGCCGCACCTGCCAGTGCCTATTTGTCTAACTCCCAGCCCAGTCCACTTCTGCCAGTTCTCTACTCTTCATCAGCCGGTCCAAGGTGCACCTGCCATGGTCCATCTGTCTAGCACACTGTCCAGTCCACACCTGCCAGCGCTCTCTCCTGCTCCCCAGCTGGTCCAGGCCACACCAGCCAGTTCCCATTTGTCTACCACCCGGTCCAGTCCACACCTGCCATTGCTCTCCTGTTCCTCAGCCAGTCCAGCCCGCACTTGCCAGTGCTTTTCTGTTATTCAGCTGGTCCCATCTGCACCTGTAGTTCCAGTGTAGTGGAAGTGGTGTCGGTCCCCATTATGCTAGTTCTATTTTGGTGAAATTGATACCACTTTGGTGGTGTCTGCCATTAATTTTTGGAAATGTGTTGACTACTGGTTGGGTCTCTTTCATGTGTGTTGCCTGTAGCAGTAGGACTCCGAGACCGTAAGAACTCCACTACCCTGGACACAACTACCCGTGTTACTATCCTTACATTTTTCTGATGATCGTAGTCTATGAAACTGATATTTGTGCCACCTGAGAGTGGCTGAGCATCAAAGCAGGTTGAGCTGCTCCATGTGGTATCAGGGCTCCTAGCACAGCAGGCCAGCACTGATCCCTCATGTACCTTGTCTTAATTTGAAGTTCAATTCAAAGCTGTAAATGCTGGCCCAGACCCTGATACCTCATTCATGGCTGATTGCTGCCGTGCCATTCTAAAATTTGTACTGTAGGTGAATTGAATCCACTTTCCTGGTGTCTGCCCCTAATTTGATGTGCTTTAGCAGCTTTTGGGTTTGTTTGAAGGTGTTGTGTTTTCATTTGTGTTTGCCACCTATTGACTGTAATGACGTTCAGCTATGTTCAGCGAATAAATCGGCGATCATAATCCATACCAAACATTGAAATATTCGCTCATCTCTAGTAAAAACGTGAAAATAAATAATCAAATTTTTCCCACAAAAATGTTCTTTAAGCCTCCAAAGGTTACCTGAAGAAAATGGGCCCAAAAAGTTTATTGTGCAAATTTTTCTGAGTACGCCGTTACCCCTTATGTGAGGGAAAAGTACTGTTTGGGTGCATGACAGGGTTCAGAAGGAAGGAGCGCAGTTTGACTTTTTGAATGCAAAAATGGTTGGAATCGAGAGAGGATGTCATGTCACGTTTGGAGGGCCTCCTATGTGCCTAAACATTGGAAACCCCCAAAAGGTGGCCTTATTTTGGAAACTAGACTCTTCAAGGAATATATCTACAGTATATGTGTCATGAGCACCTTTAAATCCTGGATGTTTTACATAAGTTTATAACGTAGAGCAGTGAATATAGAAAATTCCTTTTTTTTCCACAAAAATGTGGTTTTAACCCCTTTTTTTTATTTTTACAAGGGTAACAAGAGAAAATGGACCTCAAATTTTGTTGTGCAATTTCTCTTGAGTGCATCTTGAACCCACATGTGCTTCACCAAAATTGAAAATGCTGACCTGTGAAAATGAAAAAAAAAATTGATATTTCCCATAAGAATGTTGTTTCAGCCTCAACTTTTTTCATTTTCTCAAGGACAGCATTAGAAAATGGATCCTAAAATTTATTTTACAATTTCTCCTGAGTACATGAATACCCCATGTGTGATCGAAAACTACGTTTGAGAGAAAGTACAAAGCTAAGAAGGGAAGAAACGTCATATTGAAGTTCAGATTTTGCAGGAATTGTTTGAGGGTGCTTTTCACACCACTCGTGCCTCACAGAATTTTATAACATTTGACAGTGAAGAAAACATATTTACATCTTTACCACTAAAATGTTGCTTTGGCCCACATTTTTTTAAATTTTATCAGGGCTAATAAGAAGAAATGGACCACACAGTTTGTTTTTCAGTTTTTCCTGAGTGCGCCAATACCCTACGTGTTATCGGTAACTATTTTTCATGCACAGTGCAAAGCTCAGTAGAGAAGGAGCATCATATTATAGTGAAGATTTTACGGTTATGGTTTACAGGTGCCATGACCCACTTGAAAAGCCCCTGAGGTCCCAGAACAGCAGAATAAGTGACTCCATTTTACAAACTACACCACTCAATGAATTCATCCAAGGGTGATCATATTGACACCACAGGTACAGTTGTGCTCAAAAGTTTACATACCCTTGCAGAATTTTTGCTTTCTTGGCCTTTTTCAGAGAATATGAATGATAACACCAAAACTTTTTCTCCACTCATGATTACTGGTTAGGTGAAGCCATTTATTGTTAAAGGGAATCTGTCACCCTAAATTGGCGGGATATTTAAATGATGGCAGTCAGGTCAGATGGGCGGTGTTTTGGGTACTTGCCTTAACATGTTGTTCGCCGCTGTCTCCATTATTTATGGGAATTGTAGTCGTTGCCCTCCATATAACGCGCCCGCGCATTGCAATCTTGAATTGCGCACGCGCAGTATGCTTTGCCCGCAGATTGCAATGCGCAGGCGCGTTATATGGAGGGCAATGACTACAATTCCCAGAAATAATGGAGACAGAGGCGAACAACATGTTAAGGCAAGTACCCAAAACACCGCCCATCTGACCTGACTGTCATCATTTAAATATCCCGCCAATTTAGGGTGACAGATTCCCTTTAAAGTACTGCATTTTCTCTTTTTAAATCATAATGACAACCCAAAACATCAAAATGACCCTCATCTAAAGTTTACATACTCTGGTGATTTTATCCTGATAACATGCACAGAAGTTGACACAAATGGGTTTGAATGTCTACTAAAGGTAACATCCTCACCTGTTTTAGACACTGTAACAGCGCAGAGAGGCAGCTCCTAAATGCTGGCAGTGTTAGAAGATATATTTCATCTATTTATCTAGGTGGTTGTTTCTTACTCAGTTTAACTAGGTAGTGTCCTGTGTGCCTGCTCAACGTTCCAGCTATTTTTTTTGTTGCCATTACTGAGGTCCACAGACAAAGACAGCAGTGCACATGTCATACAAAGGTGTTGTGCACTGCTTCTATTGTGCTCCATGCACGAGTATAAATCTTATTATTTCACTAGCTAAATGTGAAACAGCATGCCCTATCCCAAGTTGTCATTTAGTGCTGTGGTGACATAGTTCTTTGAGCTGTTGCACATGAAGAAATATTTTTGGGTGGCAGCTGCTAGCATGATTTACCATTCCATATCTCACCTTGTTATTTAGTGGCGGTGAAATTCCACAGTGTATAGCTCATGCACATTAAAAAAAATATACATTTTTTCTGTTGCTAAATGTGATGTAGCTCGCCATATTCCATGTTTTCATTTTGTGGTAGTGATATGAAACTGTCTGCAGAACTAACGCACATTGAAAAAAAATTATAATTGTTCTGTTGCAAAACGTGTTACAGCCCGCCTTATCCCACGTTGTAATTTTGTTGGGCACTAGGGTACATCTCACTTTCAAATTGTATGTAGCATCTCACGTGTTATAGAGGCCTAATCCACAGGCCTCAAAAAAATTCTTCTGTTACTAATGTCGTACAGCAGGGGACATCTCACTTTCAAATTGTTTGCAGCAAATAGTCTGTTAAAGAGGCCTAATCCACATTCACCCAAAAAATTATTCTGTTATCAATGTCATGCAGTAGGGGACATCTCACTTTCAAATTGTTTGTAGCAAACCTTCTTTTCCATACAGTCCTCATCCACACTCCAATAATTTTTTCTTCTGTGACTAACGCGATTCAGCACGCCATATTTCAACTTGTAATTTACTGCCTCTGAAATTCAGCTGTTTGCAGAGCTGGTGTAGAGTTTAAAATCTAATTTTTTGTTGCTAATACTGTGCTCCTACCAAACTATCTGAGCAACATGACAGGGAATAAGCGAGGCCGTGGTGTAAGGGGGATTAGGCTTAGTGTTCAAGGTGTACGTGGGGTAGGTTGTAATGTATGTGTAAGCACTAATGAACCAACAGCGTCATGTCCTATGCAAAGACAACTGACAACTTCTGTTACTGGATGGGCTACTCCACTACCTTTCTTTGGCAGATGCACAGCAGTACGCATAGTTGATGAGGTCCAGAAAGTGCATGTGCTTAAGTGGATGGCAAGCGCAGCTTCAAGTGGCCTTTCCTACGGTGCCTACATCTCAACATCACACCCAGTACAGTCCACAGAGGTGGCACCCAAATTACCCTTGCTTCCCCCCGCTTCCCAGCTCTATAACCATACAACTGACTGTACGGAACCATAGATGGGTGAGCCTGAAGAGCTGTTTACACATTTTATGCCATGATAATCAGATATGTACTCAAAAGCTTCACAGAGACAAGAGGAGGAAATCTGCACCGATGACCAAAATTTTTTACCTTAGATCAGGGGCAGGACAAAGTAGGTTCCGAGCAGCATCATGACCCTCGTCATAAAACGTTAACCCCAGAGGGGGAGGTGATCCTAATAAGACACAGATATCTAAGGCTAATGCGGACTGTTCTGTGATGTCAGTTCCTGAAGAGGAGGAGGGCGACTTCAAGGGCGAGGAATGTAATAATAAAGAGGATGATGATGATGATGATGATGATGAGATGGTAGATCCCAGTTGGTGTGAACATAGAGGCACACAGCTGAGTAGGTCATCTGAGGAGGAAGACGAGGAAGTTACATTGTGCCATATGTCGCAGATACGTAGTGATGCAGCCACAGCGAGCAATGCATCCTCAGACACAACTGTGCCTCTGACCAGCAGCATCCGCTGGTCTGCAGCTCAAAGGGGTGGCAAGGTTTGCCTAGCCTGGGCCTTTTTTGACACTGCAAAGGATTAGCCAACTAGCATAATCTGCCGACTTTGGAAAAAATACCTGAGTAGAGGTAAAAAGTGCAATAATTTGACTACTACATGTATAAACCTTCATATGTGCAATCAACATGCGTTACTCTGGGAATCCCAGTGCGCTAAAATACGGACCAGTGGACCTCACCAACCATCAGTTGCCCCATCAATCACATCTCCTGTTTTTTCCTCCTCCTCTGTTACCGTGCCAACTATTGAGATGCAGGTCTTCGACCGCAGAACCTCGGGTTCTTTAAACGCTCCAGTCACGCTGACTGAGAGCCCGCCGTTAGCTGTAATGGGAGCAGACATGTCCGCTGTTTTTGACCGATCTCAGAGAACGAGCACACCACAAGTTTCTCAATCCACTGTAACATCTCCACCTGCACCTCTCTTACGGTCAAGCAGTTTGTCCGGTTCACTGTACTCTGCCCTCTCTCAGCACTGCAGCCTGTCCACAGTACCGAAAGTTGTGGTTATGTAAAAGATTGTTTCCTCCTACGCATATCAAAGCTAAGAGGTTGAACTGGTTGATACAGACGGTTTCCGAAAGCTGATGGCCATCGCAGTCCCCCAGTACCAATTGCCCAGTCGCCATTACTTTTCTAATAAAGCTGTGCCTTCTCTACACCAGCATGTCGCAGGCAACATCATTTGTTCCTTGATTAAATCTATGTCTGCCAGAGTGCATTTCACCACAGACACTTGGACGAGTAAACATGGCCAAGGGCGTTACATCTAACTGACCAGCCAATGGGTGACTGGTGGCTGTGGGGGCAGGCGTTGCTCCACAAGTCTTGGAATTCCCAAGGTTTTCAGGACAAACCTATACATTTAGCACTTCCTTTACTGCCTCTTTGTCTTCCTCTATCTCCCCTAGGGCCTCCACCTGTGTCATCAACCTCAGTCTTAATGAGACACACGTTCCAACAGTGCAGAGCGAATCCCCCACCTCTGTACTGCACAACCAGGGTTCACCGCAATCAGGCATTGTTAAAATTGGTATGCCTTGGAGATCACAGTCATACAGCTGAAGAGTTGTGCACAGCTCTCCAGGCTGAGTATGAGTAATGGCTGTCTCCGCTGAACCTGCATCCAGGGAAGGCCATGTTCAATTACTGTGCGATCCTGGTGGTGGCCCTACAGCAAGGCAAGCTCACACACATGCCTTGCATGGATTACATCCTCAACCAGGTGGTATAGTGTTTTCTCCACCACTTTCCTGGCCTGGGTGAGCTGCTGCAGAAAGTACGAAAGCTGTGTGCTCACTACCACCATTTGCACCCCTCAGTTGATCAACTTGCATTGATACAGAAGTCTTTATCCATTCCAGTTAACAGTTTGATATGGAATGTGACAACATGGTGTAATTCCACTCTGTATATGTTTCAGGAACTGTGGCAGCAGCAACTCGCCCTGACGCAGTATGTCATGTCGTATAGCCTGGGTCAATGCAGTACGGACGTAGTGCATATCACGTTTACAGAGTGGTCACATATTTACGACCTCTGCACCTTTTTGCACAGTTTTGAAATGGCTACTAACATGGTTAGCGCTGACAATGCCAACATCAGAATCACTATTCTGGTCATCTAAATGCTAGAGCAGTCTTTGAATAGCCTGCGGGAGGTGATGGTGGTCTCAGAAGAAGAGGATGAAGCAGAGGAGGATGCGGAAGGGATAACACTGTCTCAAAGTTTCAGACTGTCATCACACAGGCGGGTGCCAAGGGAGGGTGGATTAATGCGATCGGGGTGGCTGGTGATAACAGACAAACTGTTGTCAAAGGTGCAAGATCTGAGGAACAAAAAGAAGAGGAAGAAGAGGTGGCGAGCAACTGTCAGTAGATGAAGAGGATAATCCTCCCCTATCTGTTGTTCGTGGTTGGCAGGAGGAGACTGAGGAAACATACATCAGTGTTACTCAGCCACCAACACAGAATGGGCTCAGACCTCATGGTAGAGCCCGATATATGAGTGTATTCTTGCTGCACGATCTGCAACATGATCCCCGTATAGATATGATTAGAAATAGTGCTGACTACTGGGTTGCAACTCTGTTAGATCCACGTTATAAAAGCAAATTTTGCAAGATGCTTCCCACCCTGCAAAGGGACCTGCGAATGCTATAGTATCAAAACACACTTTTACACAACCTTAAGAGAGCTTTTCCCCAAGACAGGAGTGAAGCACACAGTTCAAGTAGCTCTACACTTTCAACCTCCGGCATGTCAATTCATCAATGCCAAAACATTAGCTGCTGCTGCAGCAGTAGTGTAAGTGGAAGAAGCAATTTCTGTGAGTTGTTTGACACTTCTTTTAGACCAGCTTGAGCAACAGCACAACAGAGTCCAAGTCTTACAAGTGGTGAATGAATGGAGAGGATGGTGCAGAAGTATCTATCACTGAATATCAATACCATCAGGGAGTGTTTGGACACTTTCACATTTTGTTCTTTCAAAATGGATGAATGGCCTGAGCTCGCCTCACACGCCTTGGAGGTTTTTTGTGCCCGGCAGCCAGCTTTCTCTCAGAACGTGTCTTCAGTGCTGCTGGTGGTATCCTGATGGATAAGCACAGCCTGCTGTCACCTGAAAGTGTAGACCACCTAGCTTTAATCAAGATGAACAAGTCATGGATCTCAAAGGACTTTTGCACTCCTATCAGACTGTACAGACTAGGCAATATTGCATTTTTTAATATGATGCATTAATGTTGCCTAACAGCACTCTGTGATATCTTTAGTGTGGCTTCTGTGCCTGCTGTTGCTGCTGCTGCAAACATTAGCACAAACTTGTGGTAATGTGAACAGTCATAGTTGTTCTACAATTGCTGGGTTGGCTGTAGTGGAAGACATGTCAGTTCCAATTATATTATTTCTACTCTTGCGAAATTGATCCAACTTCTGTGGTGTCAGGAGGACCTCATTTTTAAATTTGATAACTCCTGGTTGGGTGTCCATCTGCTGTTTTGGGTGTAGTGGAAGACCTGTTTTTCACTATTATTCTATTTATACTCTTGTTAAATTTATGCCACTTCTGTGGTGTCAGGCCCTCATTTTTTTAAAATGAAAACTCCTGGTTGGATGTCCATCTGCTGTGTTTGGTGTAGTGGAAGACCTGTCTTTCGCTATTATACTATTTCTACTCTCGTTAAATGTAAGTCACTTCTGTGGTGTCAGGCCCTCATTTTATAAATTTGAAAACTCCAGGTTAGGTGTCCATCTGCTGGGTTGGGTGTAGTGGAAGACCTGTCTTTCACAATTATACTATTTCTAATCTCGTGAACTTTGTGCCACTTTCGTGATGTCAGGCCCTCATTTTATTAAATGCGAACACTTCTGGTTGGGTGTCTATCTGCTCGGTTGGGTGTAGTGGAATAACTGTCGGTCCTTATTATGCTATTTATACTATGGTGAAATTGATGCCTCTTTGATGGTGTTTGCCAATAATTTTTGGAAATGTGAAAACTCCTGGTTGGGTGTCCTTCTGCTGGGTTGGGTGTAGTGGAAGAACTGTTGGTCCCTATTATGCTATTTATACTGTTGTGAAATTGATGCATCTTTGGTGGTGTCTGCCAATAATTTTTCGAAATGTGAACACTCCTGCTTAGGTGTTCATCTGCTGTTTTGGGTGTAGTGTAAAAACTGTCAGTCCCTATTATGCTATTTATAATGTGGTGAAATGGAAGTCACTTTGGGAGTGTTTGCCAATAATTTTTGGAAATGTGTACAATCCTGGTTGGGTGTCCATCTTCTGGGTTAGGTGTAGTGGAAGACCTGTCGGTCCCTATAATACTATTATACTAATTATACTGTGGTGAAATTGATGCCACTTTGGGAGAGTCTGCCAATAATGTTTGGAAATGTGAACACTCTTGGTTGGGTGTCCATCTGTTGGGTTGGGTGTAGAGGAAGAACTGTCGGTTCCTATTATGCTATTTATACTCTGGTGAAATTGATGCCTCTTTGGTGGTGTCTGCCAATAATTTTTGGAAATGTGAACACTCCTGGTTGGGTGTCCTGGTTGGGTGTAGTGGAAGACCTGTAGGTCCCTATTTTACTATTTAGACTGTGGTAAAATTGATGCCACTTTGGTAGTGTCTGCCAATATTTATTTTAAATGTGAACACTCCTGCTTGTGTGTGCATCTGCTGTATTAGGCATAGTGGTAGACCTGTCAGTCCCTATTATACTATTTCTTCTGTGGTGAAATTGATGGCACTTTGTTGGTGTCTGCCACTAATTTTTGAAAATGTGTTGACTCCAGATTGGATCTCCTTCATGTGTGTTAACTGTAGCAGTAGGCCTCCGAGACTGTCAGGCCTCCACTTCATTGAAGTCAGCTACCTGTGTTACTGCTGTCCTTTGATTTTTCTGACAATGATAGTCTACAAAACTGATATTTGTGCCACCTGAGTGTGGCTCAGGATGAAAGCAGGTTGAGCTGTTGTATTTGGTATCAGGGCTCCCAGCACTGCAGGCCTACACCAATCCCTCACACACCTCGTCTTAATTTGACGTTCAATTGAAAGCTGTAAATGCTGGCCCAGACCAAAATACCTAATGCATGGCTGATTGCTTCAGTGCCATGCTACAATTTGCATTGTTGGTTAATTGAGGTCACTTTTCTGGTGTCTGTCCCTTATTTGATGTGTTTTGGCAGCTTTTGAGGCTCCTAAAAAGTGTTGTGCATGCGTTAGTGTTTGCGTCCCATTAGCTTGAATGACGTTAAATCGGTGAATATAGCAAATTCGGCGATCGTAATCCGAACCAAACATTGAAAAATTTACTCATCTCTAATTACAATTCAGTTTTTAATTATGTATTAACATAAATACATGTATAAAGAGTGAACTCTCTGACGTTGCTATGTGTACTCTTCTCCTTATCTATACTCTGAAAAAGTACAATTAACGTG